>OZ024918.1:37833679-38061179 GCA_964017125.1 Flabesymbios commensalis
GTACGTGCCTGTGTATACCAGGGTACCAAGTCAGCAAAGACCTGAACCAGTGTACCCGCAGGAAAGTAGATGATGTGTGCTCCCTGCAAACAGATTGTAACAAAGCTATTGTAAACAGCGAGTGTGTGAACAACAGCTGTGTTTGTGTGGATGGCCATCATGTGAGAAACAACAAGACCCAATGTGTGAGAAGACGTATTGGTGACACCACGTGTGATGTCAATCTGGACTGTTCTGCCGCCGTCAATCAGAGTAATTGTACCAATACTACATGTCTGTGTGTACCTGGGTTTATTGCTCGGATCAGTGGTACCGTGTGCATCAGGCGGCAGGTCGGTAGAGATGAGTGTGACCTGCAGACAGACTGCAGCCTGGCCGTGGGTAACAGTCACTGCATGAATAACCTGTGTGAGTGTGATGCGGGCTACAAACCTGTGTATGGAAACACAACGTGTGTACTACGTCATGTTGGTGATATGTGCTCCACAGAGACAGATTGTAGTGCCGCAGTAACACATAGCGCCTGTTCAAACAGCACTTGTGGCTGCCTCAGTGGATATAACTCGGAATATAATGGTAGTGTCTGTGAGAAGCGCAGGATTGGAGATGAAACATGCATAATAGATACCGATTGCTCCGATGCCATCCCCCGTGCGCAGTGTATCAATCACACGTGTCGATGTATCCAAGGCCACTACGATAGCCTCAACAGGTCCACCTGTGTGCGCAGTAAGTTCATGGCTGTCATGTGCTGATTATCATGATTATATTCAACCATTATAATCACTTGTTATCTATCTGCACAAAATGTAACAGAGCAATCAACTAACATTCTTTGAAAATGTACACTATTTTCAAATATCAGGTTTTATCACCATTGGCACATAATCTTCCTTCACCAATTTTGTACTAAATAGATATAAACCAATTTTGTTTATATCAGCTATGCAATTCGCGCGTGTACCATGCGTAAGGCACTTTAACTTTAATCTTTTGCAAACTACTTAGTCTTGTAAACGTATTTAAACGAACTAATTATCTTTCTGTGTGGCTATCTTTCTGTCTTTACACACTTCTTTGTTTGCTGACCATTTTCAGGAATTCTTGGTGACTCCAACTGTGAGTTTGTGACTGACTGTTCGTCAGTCATTCCAAATGGCACGTGCGTTAGTGAAACTTGTCATTGTCTCCCTAAATTTCACCCTCTAGAATCCAATACTGCTTGTGCGCGCACAAAAGTTGGGCATGGTGCGTGCAATGCGCATCGCGTTTGTCAGTTAGCTGTCGATCATAGCCAGTGCATGAATGGGCTGTGCGCATGCGTTGTTGGTTACGAATCTACTGATGATAAGTTATCCTGTTATCCACGTTTACTGGGTCATCCATGTGATCTACAAGAGGATTGTGGAACTGTTGACAACTCTACCTGCCAAGACGGGTTCTGTGATTGTCAGGTCGGGTTTCGTGGGGTACGTAATCATACATGTTCACCATGGAGGATTGGAGATAAAGGATGTACCTCTCACGCAGACTGCTCCACCTCTATTAGCTTTAGTTATTGTGACAATCAGAGAATGTCCTGTCAGTGTTCTGCCGCTTACTTCAGTCATGAAGACAGAATATGCTTAGCCAGGCAAGTGGAAAGCCCTTGTCGACATCAACATCAGTGCAACGACTTTGTTCCAAATACGGAATGCATTGATAACTCGTGTACATGTATTCAAGGTCATATTCCAGAGTTTTCATATTCACAGTGTAATCCACGGGAGCTAGGAGATTCTTGTGAAGTGTCCGCAGACTGTGATAGTGTTATATTTAACAGTACCTGTGTTAACAACACCTGCCTATGTGAGTACGGTTTTGCTCCAACTACAGACCAACAAAAGTGTGAAAAATCAAAGATTGGTAAATTACTATGTTATGAAGACATACAATGCTATCCAGTAGATAACAGTGAATGCAACAATGGGGCATGCATGTGTAGGCTTGGATATCAGGTGACAAATGACAATACGTCTTGCAGTGCTTGGAAAATTGGTGATATTGGATGCAAGAGCAATAGTGAATGCAGTGCGTCGATGAATAGCAGCTTGTGCAGCGAGAAGGGAATTTGTTTATGTAGATTAGGCTACTATTCTGACTACTCTAATACCACCTGCAAACCCTTTCAACTGGAGGATACTGGATGTGAAGCAAGAGATGGTGATTGTTCAGCATCTGTTCCCAACAGTAGATGTCATATGGGCATGTGTCAGTGCAATGTTGGCCACCACATGTTAAACAATGGGTGCGCACCCAATCGAATTTCCGATAACTGTATGAGTAACTCGGATTGTGATACTGTGATGATGAACAGTAACTGTGATAACCTGTTCTGCGCTTGTGATATAGGCTTCAAATCAATCCCTGAAATGACTAACTGCCTGCCATTTAACGTGGACGACCCTGATTGTCGCAGTAATGATGACTGCTTAGTGCATATTCCACATAGCGAATGTTTAAATACTTGCACGTGTAAATTTGGATACTATCCCTACAAAAATAAGACGTATTGCTCAATATTAAAAGTTGGCGAAGGTGAATGCAAACATAATAATGAATGTCAGTGGTCAATAGGTAATAGTGTATGTTACAACGGTAGATGTGAGTGTATACTGGGTTACGGCATTGGTAAAGAACCATATGAAGGCAACTGTACCACTCTCACTCTCGATAAGTATGGTTGCAGAAACAATACAGACTGTGCTGTCAACATACAGGGTAGCATATGTGATGTGAACTCACAGTGTACATGTGCAGATAGCCATTATTTTGTTGCAAACATGTCCACATGTGTTCCAAGGATATTGAATGATAGCTGTTCTGATGCTATAGATTGCTCAGCTACTATTGATAATGGTACATGTATGCATGGTTTTTGCTCATGTCTAGAAGGATATGTATCTACAACACCACACAGCTGCCTCGCGAGGCGTCTACAAGATGCATGTTCCAGTAATGCTGGTTGCTTTGCAGTTATGCAAAATACAATATGTAGAGATGATATTTGTCAATGTGATAACGGTTTCTTTGAGATCAGTGAAACTGTCTGCCAACGCCGCTCCTTGATGGATGTCTGTGTTGATGAGATAGATTGTGCTGCAGCTATGAATGGTTCTATCTGTCTAGAGGGTCAGTGTAATTGCACAGTGGGATGGAAACCTAATCATAACAGCACAGGTTGCGCAATAAGAGGAATTGGGGAGTTGTGCTGGCGTGATGAAGACTGTGGAGAGTTGGTGAGTAGTCTCTGCTCTAACAACACTTGTGCTTGTCTACCTGGCCACAAACATGCAGCTAATCATCTGTCATGCCACAGGCGTTTTCTGGGAAGTGATTGTCTCGTGAACTCTGACTGCTCAGTGGTCATTCCTTACAGCTTTTGCTTAAACACCACTTGCTCGTGTAGCAAAGGTTATTATGGGAATTTAATTGGAACATTCTGCGTCCAACGGCGTATTGGAGAGCTATGTACCAAAGAAACCGATTGTAATGCTGTGATGGTCCACAGCTCCTGTGATAAAAATATTTGCATTTGTGACCAAGGCTATACCCCTACATTAAATATGTCTGATTGTCGTAAAATGATTGTGGGAGATTTATGTGACTTGAGTGCCGATTGCTTAACTGCTGTACCATTCAGTGAATGTGTCGGTGGTTATTGTTCTTGTGAATTGGGATACATTGATGGCAGAAATCACACTGTATGTAAAAAACGTCAAATTGGAGATCACTGTGCAAAGGAGACGGATTGTAGTCATTTAATGTCACATAGCATATGCGCTGAAAATACATGTGAATGCCAACTAGGATACAAGTCCACATTATTTGATGAAAACTGCACAGAACGACATCTGGGTGATCCTTGTGTGACCCATGCTGACTGTTCAACTTTTATCCAGGATTCGTTTTGTGAAGGGATGTCATGTACATGTATACATGGATATATTAAAAATTCCTCCAACACATGTAACCTCCGCATATTAGGTGACCATTGTACTAAGGACATAGATTGCAGTGCAGCCATCTCACATAGTTATTGTCCCATCAACAACTGTATGTGCGACGTCGGGTTTTACAACATATCGACTGATGTCTGCTTGAGAAGTAAGTTCAATATTCGAGCCACTGCAATATTCACTAATGTTTGCCAGACGTCAGAATGTTAAACACGTTCTCTTCTGTTATCATGGTTATGCAGCAAAGATATCAAAGATACGTTTTGTCAGTAACGTTTAAAAAAAAACTTAAATCAATATAATCATGATAAATATATTCCTGTTTATTTTTAGTTCTTCCTTGTTGGTTGTGTTGAGTGATTTTTTTTTCAAGCATGATATTTTTGCATGTGCAATCCAGCTGTGCACCTGGCGTTGTATCGAACTTGAATCAACTTCATTGACGTTGATTGTACGTTGGTATAACATTATGTGCCGAGTGTGGTGACAATGTTTGACGCGTGTAGAATAACATATGATTGCATTTGCAGACCGCATGGCACACCCATTTGCTTCCACCCGCCCGTGTGTAGTGGGCTTTATTTATGATAGACAAGGTGTTCCCTGGTAAAACAGACAAACGTAAGGTGAGTGACCATGGCAGGATTTATAGGTAATCTTGCAGACACTTTTTTGTAATGCTTTAGAATAAGCAGTCGATCTATTGCAGGTAATCTTGGAGACACTTGCCTTTACGGTCATGATTGTGAAGGCAGCATGGCGTACAGCTTGTGTAGGAAGGATGCTAGCAGACCTGAAGCCTCAGGAGTATGTAGGTGCTCAGCAGGCTACAGAGACAATGGCCTGGGTAGTGATTGTGACGTCAGAGAGATTGGGGAGATGTGCACTAGTGGTTTTGACTGTGGTGTACAGTTCAGTGTGTGTTTAAACCACACTTGTGAGTGCCTTCCTGGCTACCAGATGTCTCCTCGGAGAGATTGGTGTCAGAGGAGACGTTTAGGAGACTCGTGTTTAAGTGATTCTGAATGTATCACATCTATGCACAATACACACTGTCTGGCAAACAGATGCCAGTGCTATATAGGTTTCCTAGAGGACCTAGATAGAGACGGTTGTTACGACAGAGATAGAAGGGATATTACAATAATAGCAGGATCAGTATTCACCATTGCTTTTTTGGCATTGGTGAATATATTTTTTGTCACAGTTATATGCGCTTATTTTGTGTTATGAGTATGGCTTTCAATGTATTGGGCTGCCTTCTCTTATGTTCTCATGGTGGTTAGTAAACATCATTTCTAAAAAAATGACATAATTCAACTTTAAGCATATATCAAATTATTATTTTGTCATTTGAGAGAATCATGGACGTAATGTCAACTAATAATATTACATCAAACATAAATCATAGTATAGCTAAATTTAGACACATGTCTCTTGGCTAAATATTAGTCTTAATATAAATATGCAGGAATCACATATCTGGAAATGATGTTTTCTAAGCGCACATGTTAAAATGTTTTAGCATGGCTATTATCATGTTATATTGTTGTCAGTTTACATATCGTACATTTGTCATCATGGTTTTGCTTTTCACTTTGTGATTTTCCACAAAAAAACTGCTTATTTATTTATGATTTAATCAACAAGAGAATATAGTAATGTCCTGCAAAGACGAACAGCAGTAACTGCTTACTTGACAACTGCTTACTTTTCAAGTAATCAGCTATTGCTCTTCGACATTGCACGACAGATGAGGTAGCTTTCACGTCAATGACATTCATGTTATGTTTCCAATTCGATGCTTAATGAAATTTGAACCATTATATAAATATTTTCTTATTCAATTCGTTAACACATGAGAGTGTATACTTAGTTCTAAGCACATGGGGATACTGAAATTAGATTAACATCCCAGATTATGTCGTGCTAAGGATAACAGCGGTAATTGATAAAGTGTAATGATAAGTTATTGCCATTGTCTTTGCATTTCAGAAAATTGAAATAACGGTTGTACTGAACTTCTGGAATGTAAAATTTAACATATCAAACCAATTATTCCAAGAGCACGATTAACCTGATCTGTAAGATTGACTTCTCTATGATTTCGACTTTTAATTGCTGTCTTGAACATCAGCAATTGACACACTTGGGACACGTGTATTTTTAGAATCAGTCTCAAAAAAGTCTCAGTCTGTTATTAACTCGTCAACGACTTCAATCGCTATTATATTAAATTGCGCTTCTTGATAATTATTTTTCTATTTAGTGGACAACAATAATTGCAAATGTTTCCTCTTAACTTAAAAAAAATCATTGTAAATTCTACCTTTTGGTTGTGTAACAATCAGATAAATGTAGCTAGACAAGACCCGAAGTGGGTAAAAGAGATTGATTTAATTAATCGACTGGACTAAATGACATATTTTGAATTACCTTCAGTCAAAATACCATGCACAATATATCAACATATGATGCTCTCACCTATAACATTGTTACTATTTGGTATTTTATAAAACCAGGTAACTTTCGTTTACCTTGAGACACCTGCAGCAATTTGCATCTTTGTGTGAATGTCAATGAGAAGAAACCCAAAGCCTTAGGTCTGGACATTTATCGTTTAACCTTTTAAATATAAAACGATCTTTCAAAATCGTCGACTTTCATTTTGTCAGATGTGAATAATTTTCACTCACTTGAAGTTTTTGATTGCGTAAGCAAGATACAACTTCAAGTGAGTGAATAATTAAATAACTCGGAGGTTAAATAGTTAAATCTTTAATCAATAAGTACAACTATATTAGTTTTAAATCAATTTAATTAGTACGTCAAATCACAGTTATTATTGAGAATCAAATATGTGGGAATCAAGTATGTAAGAAGCAAATTTTCACCTACTTGAATTTGTGGGTCAAGGGTTAAACTGCAGATCTGCCGTCCCGCAAATACCCCCCACATGGGAACATGTTTGTGGAATGGCAGCTGGCACATTACTGCTATATAGTGACAATTTGGAAAATATGAGATACCACAGATTGACTTCATTTCGACCATGGCCCTGCAAACACGAATCCAACGTTAGGCCAATGCCTCTTTTTGCTTGGCATTATTCTGTGAATACAAAAACTATAAATTACAAAGTGTACAAGCAACACACATAACTCAAACATGCCAAATAAACGCTTAACCCTTTATGTACCAGGCACGGAATTACCCGTCCTGAACAATTTACTTAAAGCAAGTTGCTCGGACCACAATAAAGATAATAAAATGGGTGATAAGTCCAGAAAGATAAAACGCCACGTCAGTTTTAACAAGTATTAACATGCTTTAGTTAAATACAGACACTATATGGCACTTTTACCCAATTTGGTGTTTAATTTACTACATATTCCCAGCTGGATCATATTATTTAGGTATATATATATAACACGCTAAAGGATATACCTGATTTATATAACAGAATACCATATGGGCTGTTTGTTGACATGCATTCAAGGGTAGATATGACAGCAATTATGCGACTTGCTCGTGGTAGTTCACAAACAACATGGCATGGTAAAAACGTTTATCCCTTTATTAATTTAACCCTTTAACGCTAAGCACGACTATAATCGGTGTTATTGGAAATTCAATGAGTGTTTAACCCTTTAAGCCCTCACGATGCATTAAAGCATAATTTTACATCCCTGAAAACAGACTTAATTCTCCTCCAACTAGGGTTTTTGGAAGGAATATTTCCATGAAACTGGTTTATCATTGCATGGCAATTTTCTTAAATTTCTCATCCACATCAAGTCATTTTCATCCACTACAAGTCGAGACTTGCGACAGCAATACGCGGCTTGTAGTGGATGAAGATGACAATGGTAAATTCAAGCTTGAAAGGGTTAAACATGAACATTTGCAAATGTTTGATCTCAAGTTATACAAACATGAACAACTTTCATTCAGTTGAAGTTGATTATTTAAAAGAAAGAAATTATTTAAATAAGATAACTTAGTGGGTAAAGGGTTCTAATTTGATTCTCCACACATGGTACATTTGTTTACATTTGATATAAAGTACTAGTGTCTACAAACTCAAAACAAATTAGCTATTAATTCAACGCTGACTAATTCTGTTAGTTGAACTGCTTGTAGCTAATGATGTTGTATGGCAAATGTGGAAAAATGTATCATTATACTGAGAATTTGGATAGGATATTGGTCATAACACTCTGATTATTCATGTTACTAGTCTTGTTGGGCTGACATTGTTATGGTGGTTGCCTATCAAATAACAAACACGAAGCACGGAGAACCAAATGTTAAAACGAGAAAATCAAAGTATAGCATATGATTATTCTACCCGCAGCTGGGTGATTGATCGCAAGCAGTGCAGGGGTTTGTTCTTCTGTTTTAGTGAGACATATCATAGAAGTGCTTACATTTTTTGAAGAATGATGTAACTCATAATTATGTTTGTTTTTAAAACAAAATTTATTCTTATAAAATATGAATAAATTTTCCTCTACTCGAACTTGTCTATTTTGATACTATACTGGAAGCTTACAGATACGCGAAAAAATGACGTTGTTGTTTTCAATTTTTGCAAATATTAAAGCAAACCTGAATCAACGTTTCGTCTTTGCTGTGTATTCATGTTGGCGTATAACAGGATCAATGAGTGTATCATTTTGCATACTCAATAGTTTTTCTTTAATACCGCTTTCATAGCATCACTTTTAATAAGGGAATGTATTGCTTAGGATAAATTTTTATCTTTATTATTCTAGGGGGTATGATGATGTTAAACGAACCTGACTATTTTAGCTACAGTCATACAGCAGTACGTGGACTCATGTAGATTATTTTACATATTCAAAGATAGGCAAGTCATGATAGGCTACGTCACCAGCACGTCAAAGCTTTGTATGACGTTCTGTTTCCCTTGATAAATGGTAAGATGGGTATCCACTAAAGTTGACTGGCAAAATATAATGCTTGAGCTTATTAGAGAATACATTATATGTTAACATATGTTTTGTCTGAAATGCTCTCTCATGCTCTATTTCTGTTGGAGGCTCTTAATGGCGCATCCCCAAATAGTCACATTACAGTATTTAAATTCAGTTATCAAATAAAGCATGTGTTACGTTGAAGATTAGACCATTTTTATCTCTGAGAACATTTGTTGTCTTGTCCGATATTTTCAGCTGATGTGCAATAAGAAAATTATCTCATTTTCTCGTGAAGGTATCAGTTGTCGTTTAGCAGGATATGTGAAATTTATACGAATGAGGCTACATCGGCATCGAGACGGGTGTATGCCTCACAAACATAGAATATTAGTGGGATGGTATTTTAGACTTTGTAATATTACAAAGAAACTTAATTTAATAATCACTGATAATGCAAAATGTGTTATTTTATTATTCGTCATATTTTTGTTCATTATATGTATAAGAAAGGGATAATTTTAGCGTATGTGGAAGTGAAACGGTAACCTGATAACTGATCAAATGCCATTTATGTTAGACTAATATTTTCTCCTTTATCTTCTTTTATTTCAACTGCTAAGCAGGTGACAGATTTTCGTGTACTGTTTTTACAAAAATATATATTTATCGCTAACCCCTTCAGTGTGAGGATCGACTTTTTGACGTGAGATTATGCCTGTAAAAATCTCTAAAGAATAATACAAAATTACATAAACCCTTAAACTAGGTATTCATTTTTTTCAAAATATTTCAACACCACAAGGGTTAAGCAAATGTGCTCTGCTGATAAAATTTTCACCCTTTAAAGGCCGATCTCAAATCTAGTAGTTTTTTATTTTTTAATTTTTCCAATTAAATAATGTGTTAATGGTTTAACGTTACCCATCAATCAAAGTCCGTCTTTTACAGTATACAAAATAATGTAATATCGCTCATCTGCTTTATTAACTCTTGCAGCATTTTTATTGTTTTGAACATATTTATTTACTGAGAATTACAACATAGTAATATACTAATGAAAATGCTCTTCCTGAAAAACAAAAAGAGATAAAAATAAACATGTACATTATGTACAATGTACATTATTTTAATGAACGTAATCTGTTTTATTTAACCTTCAAACCACGAAACCTGAAGTAGAATGTGCCTTTAAATTGTTAGATTGGCATATGGTTTTTTATTCAAACTGCACAAACACAATACAAAAGCATACATAAATTGTCAAGATCATCACATCGACCCCTATCAGAGTGTCGTATCTAGTATTCAACTATGTACTACATACGACTGCTAGAAGATGTAATTCTTTTAAACATGCACTTTTACGTGTGGTTAAAATTTATCGATTTTTTTGTTGATTTTTTATATGAATTTTAACAGAAAGAGGGATCCTTTAAACATGCTAAAATTTTACTACTTGTATTCCTAGCACTAAATTGTTTTTAATGTTGTAGTACCGGAGCTCACGTGGTTTTGCTTGAAGTGATTGCCTGAAAAGAATGTACATTATCTTAATGAACTTTATTACCAAAGCACACCTTTCTCAATCTGAAAATGTAAGAGTTGTAAATGCGCATATTTGACAATTCGATTGTAATTACATCAAATCTTGTTTTTTAAACTAGAATATAAACTTATGCGCTCTGGTTCTAACCTAGCAAACACGATACGTTTGCCTTATGCTGGGCCAATCTTGGTTCGGCGTAGGACCAGCATAAGACCAACGTCTCGTGTTTGCTTGAAATGTGATAACAGTAACCTTTGTGGCACCATTTTGTCAGGACGTGTTGGAGATGATTGCACTGTTGAAGAAGACTGCAGCAGTGTGGTGTATAATAGCACCTGTGACGTCACTTCTCCCTCAAACAGCACCTGTGAGCATCCTGTATGTGACGTCACCACGTGTGCTTGTGTGATGGGGTTTATAAGCGGGCACAACGGCAGCACATGTACACTGCGTGAGTTTGTGTCATTAGAATTAGACCTGGGACCTATCCAAATAAGAATCTTAAAATTAAGATTAGCTGAAATGTATCCTAATTAGATCAGGAAAGTTGAGATCGAGCATCTTAACTTGTCTGATGAAAATCAGAAAAACTTTTGATAACTTTATCTAAACCCTTTCAGTGTGGGGACCGTCTGTAGACGTCATATTCTGACATCTAAAAACGGTCCCCGCTCTAAAAGAATTGACAAAAATTATAATGGCCTAGAGCCATAGCATAGCTATTCAAATGATGTGGAAAGAGCGAGCTAAGACATTTATGATAATTTCAAATTGAAAAAAAAAGTGTCTCCATGGTTTATAAAACGAATTTCAGCATTGTAAGGGTTAAGCTAGTCTCAATCTTAAGATTGGATGGGCCACTGAATCACGTTAGTGCCCCCACCTATAAAACAGCAGGTACAATACGTTGACCGAATGTAGTTTTATTGCTGTACCAGCCTCGTAGACGGTGGTCCATCATTAAAACTACATTGGATCAGCGTCTTGTATCTTCTAGAACCCTCCCCCCCCCCCGAAACACCTACAGTAGCACGTAACATTGAACTAACAAACATCTGTACTCGACCAACACTCCCAGCAAAGACGACACGTTGAAACAATGATATTTTAATGTTGGCCCAACGTCTGCGACGCTGGCCCAACATTAAAACATCATTGTTTCAGCGAGTCGTGTTTGCTGGGCTACTATCCCCTATTATACATTATTGGCTTGTCTACATTATTGCATGACAGGTAAATACAAAGACATACAAACAAAATGAATAGTTGTCATTTATTTGATAAATGATGCACAACAAAACTAACACAATTATAATAGCTAGCGCAGCGAACCTAATGGTAACATGTGTATACATTATTATTTATTCAGAAATAAGGAAAATTGAACTCCTATCTCATTACACTTATATGGCAACTTCTGGCATCGTCAGCCAAAAATGCACCATTTCGTTTTCTATGCCAGCTTGAATGTAGATAACGATTTCGATGTGGACCAAATTGCAGAAAACATTGTTTTGAACTCTCTGTAAAATATTGAAATATGATGAAATTATGTTTTTAAATAGTACTAGTATAATGGATATACGGGCAAAAGGTAATCTGGGATTACATAAAAACCAAGAGGAAAACAAATGAGATTAATAGTTATCCAGCTGCTGTTTTGTCTAATTTCTAATTTTTTCTAATTTCAGAACGATTTGATAGAAAATTTACTATTTTAATCCTATATCGCATGCTAATCGAAAGTCAGACTTACAGAATTAACGTTTTAGGTTTATTTTATTTTAAGTGCTATGGTTTGTATTTTATGTTATTTCACTGGAAGGATCAGTCGATGAATGTACGATCTACGATCAATGTAAAGTCATGATGTGTCGTATGACGTGGACGTCATCCTTCATCGCCCATGGTAAACACGTTGCAGTTACACAGTTATTCACCAGGTGACATATCAATGTCTCTTAGCACAAATCTTCATCCTGCTGTCAGTGAAATTAATCTGCAGAGCTAGTCCAGATAGTAACCAACTATACGGTCGCATTCTGGGCAATGCCCATTTCAAATTATATCACAAGTAACAAATAACAAGTAACAAGTAATTTATTCTGATGGTCCTCTTTTGTAGAAGACAAGACAGATTTTGTTTCTTTGAAATAAATGTCACTGACTGGCAAATGCATAAGAATAAACATGTAATGATATTACTCTGGAATTAGGGTGCGTGTCTTTTAATTGGCAATATTTTTTTGAACATCAAATAGCGATCACTCCACTAGCCTAAAGTATTACTTTATTTTTCTTACTAATGACCCTTTAGCATGTTTAGATGATAGAAGATGTCCTGATCCGCCAGGACATTAGTCAAAACGTCATAAGTCAAAAAGTCATAAGTTTCAAATATTTCTTCCAAAGTTAGTACAATTTACTATTATCTCACATGTAAATAGTATCAACAAAAATACGGCAATGCAAATTTCTAAATGCTTAGTAATCCGTACCTGATAACTAACCACTTTGCCATTAAACAGATTACCTTGTAACTCAAGGCGGTCATTCAAGTTATGTATTCAGATAAGTTTGTTATGGTGTGGTGGAGAAAATAATAAAAGAAGGCTAACTGTCATCAGTTAACCCTTTGAGCTCAGGAACCGCCTATAGACGTCAAAATCTGACGTTTATAGTCATCAGATTCTGACGCACTGAAAGAATAAAATATGAATAATGGCCGTAGACCCATAACATAGGTATTAAAATGAAGCGGATTAATCGGAGTTATGTAACTAACGGTATATTATTTCCTCTTGATAACTTACCTCAATTTTGCTTGGTTCCTAAATATATTTTAGACCACATTTTGGGTATAATAAGTTGTAATTGTGTGTTAGATGACGTATCTTATGATGACGTGGAACGATTGCTTAAAGCAGCTCCTTGGGATGACATCAATTTTTTTTTTAGCTTCGTAATGAAGTAATGTATCCCCCAGATCATGATTTCATTTTTTTCAGAGTTTTTAGATTTTTTAAAATATTTTTTTTCAACATTTCAATGAATCCGCTTAAAACCCAAACAAACATTTTGTATACCTAAATACTTGCTAAAGGACGGTTGAATGTTCCTACAGCATTGGGCCACATGTTGATGCCGTCGGCCCAGCGTTGGGCGGACAATCAGTGTTGCAGGTGTGACCCCCCCCCCCCCCCATGGCCTGACTAAAATACACCAATTAGCGGCAATTGCTTTGATCTGATCGTCCAAGACGTGGGAATATGTGGTGTAAAGTGCTGTAATTTGCTGACTTGTTTTGTTTACATGGCAATATACGATCTGGAAATATTATTATTTCACTCTGTTTTGGTTCTTTAAAATTGTTTTTTGACTTTTTTGTATTTTTAGTTAAGATCAGTAGGCTATATAGCTTCATATAAATTAAATTTTCAAAATTGACAAAATGAAAAATGTCTCATCCGAATGGGTCCCTTTAATATGTTATAGATTTTTTTATTACGATGTTTAACGCATAAATGATTTAAAAATGATCACATGTATTTTGTTAGTATTATATCTTGAAGCCAGGATTTTTGTGAATGGATATTTGTCGACGACAAAAATATGTTATCCTCGTAGCATGTTGAAAAATACAAGCTCAATCACTAGTAAGCCTAATCACTAATAAAACAAATTTATTCATAATCATTTTTCTGAAAACAAACAGCTTTAACCTGTGTAGCTCAGCTTGCAGCTGAGCTACACAGGTTTAAACTGTTTGGAAGATATGTAGTGCTGCATTTTCTATGAAAATATTGTAGGAAAGATTGGATCTTACTGCGATGTCCGTGATGACTGTGAGGCGGCTGTGGCCTACAGTGAGTGTGAGGATAACTCCAGTAGTTGTGTTTGTTCTTCTGGCCACGCCACTGCTGTCCAGAACGACACCTGCCTCAGACGTAAGTATACCTATAACTACATGGCCAAACAAAGCCAAACGACAGTATCTGCTCACTATTTACTGCCTTTTGGCTTTGCATTGTTACAATGGAGCTGGGTCTATGACGTTGCTCAAAAGTAAATGGGGCCAAAAGTTAATTCACTGGTTCACCAGTGCACACACGCCTAGCACTGCATCAGGCTTCAAGCACTGATATGTTTGGCATTTTTGACAATAAGCGCCGCCAATCTGAAGTGGTGGGAAGCAACCAACCACAGACAAGGAGATAGTTTGAAGCTTCAGACGCCGTAAATCTTTGCCCTAATATGCCTTCTTACAGTTACAGAAATACAGTTAATTTTAATTCGATTATATTTGTATCCTATACGAGACAAGACCTAAAATCATAATGCAAACACTTTTTGTTCTGATCTTTGAATTCCCGTTTAAAAAGAACATATTCATTATTATTTATGATCTGTTCAGGAGAGATTGGCTGGGCATGCTTGACTCAACCAGATTGTAATGATGCTGTCAACAACAGTGAATGTGACATCATCAACATGGAGTGTATATGCTCATATGGCTTTATGTCAGCTGAAAATAACACTCAATGTGTGCCACGTAAGTCTGAACAGTTATGTGTGTGTGTTGAATTAAAAACTTGAAATAATCACCGATGAAATATATGTCCCAGAAAGTGTTTCTGCAAAATAGAAAATAAACGTCATTATTACGAAATTGTTAATTGTTTTTACCAGTTTCAGGAGGATTTTATCTAGTTTGAAACTAACTTGCATACGTATACCTAGAGTCGAAAGGTTAACATATGAAATACTCTGGATTAACTCTTGATGTGGATGAGAAATTTAAACAAATTGCCATGACCAGTTTCATGGGAATTTTCCTTCTAAAACCCTTAGTTGTAGGGAAATGAATTGTGTTTTCAGGGATGAAAAATTATGCTTTAATGCATCGTGAGGGCTTAAAGGGTTAAAGCGCTAAATTACATAATTTAAATTTCTACCCACTTTAAGTTGTGTTTCGCTAGCGCGACACATAACTTCAAGTGGGTTAAAAAAATCATATTTATTTAATTGCAGACCAAACTTTTGCACACATAATTCGTTTTTAAACACCCATTTCGTTCCCAATGACTATACTTGAACCTGCTAATAAAACAAACGACTATATAGTCGTGCTTAGCAGTGAGAGGGTTAAAGTGAAGGGTTATTATCAACAATTCAGCAGGACAAGGGATAACATTCTTAACCCTTTAACCGCCAAATTATTTAATTGGAATTTTCACCCATTTGAAGTTGTGTCTCGCTGACGCGATCCACAACTTCAAGTGAGTGAAAATTACTCCGATTTGACAAAATGGCGGTCAACACATTTCAAATCTTGCTGATTAATGTCACTTTTCATCTTTAACAGTTTTAAAAGCTGATATGTAATGTGCTTATAATATAAAAAAATGTAGAAAACGAATATGGACGGCACCGGCGGTAAAAGTTTAAGAGCTCAATCCTCTGAGGTGTTATCAAAGCGACTGATCCAGATCCCATAGGCACATGCCAAAGGTCTGGGGTCAGTCGAGACCCATTGAGAACACCGGCTAAGAGTACAACCATGATACCCCCTGTATATCGTTTTAAGCTGTTGAAGGTTTTTGATTGTTAGTTTGATTCCATCTTTAAATGAAGGGATATTTCACCCTAATTTTTACTGCTTTCATTTGAGAACAGTCAAACAGAGCGCCGCACTCGTAGGCTATATTCATTAAAAAAATAAGAATGTTTTCTTAAAGAATTATTTGTAAAATTTGATGATAACAAATTTGTCTCAACGCTAATGATATAAATGTTGATTCATCACCAGGGCCCAAGCTTAGACCTTACGATCAAGTACCGGAAGTGTTCGGTCCGCCATGTAATACCAGTGCGGCTGACTACGACGGCGCATGCGCACTAGCGGATAACCTGCGCGCTGAGGATCGTCTCGGAGGCTGCTACTGCGAGTGTCGTGGGGGATTCGCCAGGAGAAACAGCACTGGACAGTGTGTCAGTGAGTGGATAGATGTTATTAAAATAAGGATCCAGTTTCACAAATATTTATGACATATGATGCACATACACATGCGTCACTGACAGCAGTGACAGGTAACCAGTGAGCCCTTTAACCCACATGCTGTTGAATTGTTTGAATCTATTTTCATTCATTTGAAACTGGAATTGCTAACGCAATTTCCAGCTTCAAATGACGAAAAAGATTTTTATTTATAGAAAATAGACACCTTTCAAATTGAAACAAAATGAATAAGAGAGCAACTCCCAAAAACTATTAATTTCATCAATAATTATTTCATAGGTATTTTATTCGGATTGAGACTTGCTTGATACCGTGAATATACGGTCCCATTCTGCAGCATAATGGATAGCTGTTATAGGGACGCTAATATGCATCATATCACACATTATTATTAATATTTTAAATTATATAATGTCACTGAATTTCAATTATGCCAATTGAAATCAGAGTCTTTGACCTTCGATTTGACATATTAAATCTCTTTATATAATTTTTTTAATTTTCATTTAATTTCTTGGCAATTTATATAGCGATTCACAGCTCACGTTAAATGACAATGTGATGAGATTTCAAGGCAGTTAATCCTTCAACCGCCATATTATTTAATTATAATTTACATCCACTTGAAGCTGTGACTCGCTGGCGCGATCCACAACTTCAAGTGAGTGAAAAGTAGTCTTATTTGACAAAATGTAGGTTTAATTTAACTCTTTCCAAATCTTGTTGATTGATGTACTGTTTTATCTGTAACATGTTTAAAAGTTGGTACTTAATGTGCTAATAAAAATGAAAAAAATATAATAAAAATATTATCGGGACCGCCGGTTAATGCTTTAAAGATGTTAAAATGTTGAAGCTCTGCTATATCTTAAATTAGTACTTTACTTAAACTGTTTAACTTTACCTTTGTTTTACTCTTATTATTTTCAGGGGGCACCGGGTATCTCATCACGTTTAATCTCACTAAAGTGGCGCGAACTTATGACATACTACCTCTAGTATTTGACAATCAGATGTACAACTCCACATCCGCCTTATATCAGGAGATGGCAGACAGACTCATCAAGTCGGGGGTAAGATAATCTGATAATATAACTTTGCTGGCGTGACAGATCAAAACAGAGCTGCTTCGAAACTGAACGTCTACGGCGTTGGCTCAGTTTGACCAATCTTTCAGTCTGATCAATGCTGATCAACCATTGAATCGGTTCCATGTGTTCCGCCTCAAAACTCAAAACCCACCAGACCCAACAAAAGCTGATTTGACGCTGGTCCAGCGTCGTAGACGGTGGACCAACGTTAAACCAACATTAATTCACGTATTGTGTCTGATGGGTTCTGAACAAATCTCGCTCAGATCCAGCATTGACAAAACTTGACACTCGTTAATAATTTATATGTTCCAGTTCTTCAGGCCAATAATATACATGTTACACAAATTACTTTATATAAAATTGTGCGTATTAATTTTAAATTTCGGAATACAGTCTTCTCAATTGTCCATATTAAAATTGTTGTATCCACCCTTTCTACTTTTCACATACAGTTGAATGTAGATAGTGGATTATTAAATCATCACATGATGATAATTATCATGATTATAGTGAAATGTGATTTACAGTTTACCATAATACATTGGTGAACATGTCACTACACTCAACAATATATCAAATGGATCCTATTATTCTTCACCAAGTCCGATTTATTTGATAAAATCTGTGATTTTACCTCAGAAAAATGCGTTGTATTGGACATAATAATGAAGTGCAATAATCATATTCAAGTGATGTTAATGGAGATGCTGATAAAATAAATTATCAATAGTGCTTCACATATTAAACTAATCCTTCAAATATTAAACTAATTTTCTGCGATTTCAATTCTTTGTAAGATAAAAATATTGCACTGGTCACTATGATATTGTGTACTTCTAGGTGGAATCTTGCCTGGAGAACAGTACGCTGTGGGCGGACTATCTGAGTTCTAGATTATTACAGCTCTCACCAGGTGATCCTGGTGTGGTCGCCACCCTGGCCATATACCTGGAGCTTAACACCACTCACGGATATACAGATGTGGCTTCTGTATTACAGGATAGCATCAACAGGTGTGATTAGTCTTATCCCCTAAAACGCTGAATATAGACCAAGGAGACTAAAGTTATTTGTTTCAATTTGAAATCATCATAAATGACTTAGTTAGCTCTGTTTGATTCATTTGAATACATATGCAGATATGGTATGGGTCTACATGGTCTACGGCTATTAGCAATATTTTTACTCTTACATTGCGAGTATCAAGTTTAGACGCCAGAATATGACGACTAAAGTCGATCACCGCGCTGTAAGGGTTAACCCTTGCACTATGTTTGTATAAACCATGGAGACCAATAATTTCAAATTAAAAAACATTGTTCTCTTGGTTTATATAGAAACATTTCATAAATCGTACATTTCATTGTGCAATAGTAAACAAACCATAGAGACTGCTTGGTTCCCCCTCAGAGTCGTAATGTGTTATATATCACAACAATGTTTGTATCAGGCGCTTTGTTTTGACTAATTTGTGTTATTACTTAGTTCATGTGACAAGTTTTTCATAAACAATATTTTTACGTCAACATGTATATATATATATCTCGGCTTGTAACATGTACAAAATATTTAAGTAGGTGCATTTAAACTGTCAAATATCGATCACATAATTATAAACCTTCTAGTAATCGTTTGTACTTTTACATTCGCCTAAATGAATATGGACCAGTATTGCTATTCCAAATGGGACGCTCTGCAAATTAACCCTGCTGCCGAATCAAAGACTTTGTCTGTTGTTCTACTCTTGGGGCTGATTCTGAAAACTTAGACTTTGTTGCACCCTCAGAAGAACATAGGTTTCATGGTATATTTTGTATCTTTGGTTCACCAGCTTTCCTAATAAAAACATTACGCTTTTCAAAATGTGTCCGAAAGACCCTGTGAGGACCATTTCCTGCAGTCGGTCATAGTGCTCTGGTGAAAATGAGAACATTGCCTTTTATACATTTGTAGCTGACAATTTTTTTTCAATTATTGCAAATTTCACCTGGTACGTATTTAACAGCATACTTATATATAAAAAAAAACTGCAGTGTAATAATTGGTGTTTACCGAGGCATAAATTAAAATTTAACCTTTTTTTGTAAAAAAATAGGAAATTCTAAAAAAAATAGGAACTGATTTTTTTTTCTTTCGGACACATTTTTAGAGGGATAATATTTTAAAACTAGTTACATACATACCAAATAAAGATAAACATTGAGAAACCTATGTTCTTTGAGGGGCTGCAGCAAACTCTAGATTTAGCCTAGTTCTCAGAATCAGCCCCAGGACTATTCTATGTTTTATTTGTATAAACTATACATAATATAAACATATATAAACTATACATATATAAACTATCATAACTACTGGTGTTGTAGGCGTAAGTCGCGCGTAAGCATAATTATATTTTAATTATGTGAAGTTTTATATTTTGTTTGTTTGAAGCACTGACGGTTAGGTGGGCGTAAATCGTCTATGTATGTACATTGTTCTATATTTTGCTTGTTTGAAGCACTGACAGTGAAGTGGGCGTAAGCCGTCTGTATAATTACGTGACATTGTTTTATATTTTGTTTTTTTGAAGCACTGATGGTGAAGTGGGCGTAAGCCGTCTGTATGTGACGTCCCCTGACAACCAAACAATATTGACTGACGGTAATGATTACCAGCATAACGAAAGCATCTCATTTTTAAAACTTGTACTTCTCAGCACCGATGCATGTTCTGTAAATAGCAAACGTCTAGCAAAAACAATGTATTGACCTTGTGTTTGTAGGCTAATATTATAATTATGTAATGTTTATAATGTTTAATGAATGGTCAGTTTTAAAATACTTAGTACTTAACTTTAAAGGTGATATTTGAATCAATGAGCTGCTGAATAGATACGCCCCATTCTTCTTCCCATTGCTCTGCGGTGCAAAGCCAAAATTTCCTTTTGGTTTTGCACTGCAGTGCTACAGCATAGACAGTATAAACAGTATAGACAAGTACCGTAGGAGATGACAATTACATTTGTGGGATATTTGTATTTTTAAATGATAAATGGTAACTTAATTATTTTTAGATTTGAATGAGTGTCGACAGAATTTCAGCTACCCCCTGCACGATTGTCACCAGAACGCCAGCTGTGGTAATAAGAACGGCTACTTCTACTGTGTGTGTATGATGGGGTACCGAGATATGGGAGCAGTGGATGATCTTAGCGGAAGAAACTGTGTTTGTTAGTATTCTCTCATTAACCCTTTGTCTGCTAATCACTAAAAAAGTTGTTTTTAATCTGTTCTATTAGTCTATTAAAGTACTGTTATTGGCAAATGAATTGTTTAAACATCAAGATTTGTAAATGCTTTGTCTCAAATTAAACAAATATGAGCAATTTTACCACTTGAGGTCGTGGATCGCGGTAGCGAGACACAACCTCACGTGGTTGAAATTTTTTTAAATTAATTAACTTAGCAGGATAAAGGTTAAACTAATTGGTTCACTTTCTCCACTAACTTTTAATTTTGAGATGGTGATGAACATGTGCGCCACGGATATATATTTAAAGATGATAGTTGCATAAAAAAAATACAGCCCATCTAGATTAGGACCCCCCCTCTCAGCAGACACATTTAAGACGTTGAATCAACGTTTGTTGAATCAACGTTAAGCTAACGTTGATCCGACGTCATGTGTCTGCTGTTGGGGGCCTGATATATTATTTTGCTACACGTAATTTGATATAATATCGCGCACCTAGTAGCTCTTTAACCTTATTTTTGTGCACTTTGATATTTTATAGAATAGTGTGATTTTTAAATCACTCTTGATTCACAATAAATGAAAATAATGTTGACATTATCTGGTCCTTTGAACTTAAAACGTTTTCCAACCTCCTTTCACAGAAAAGTATTAACCCTTTTATCGCTAATCACGACTACACTTGTTTTTTAACCGTTTCGTTAACACATGTATCCATGCACCCAGGGTTCTGGAATGAAACGCTGCATGAAATTGTCCCAACAATATTATCATGACAACCAATCACAGTTATTGGGAATGAAATGAGTGTTTCAACACCAAATTTTGCGATGTGTGGGTCTCAAATTAAACCAGTAGGATCGATTTTCACCCTCTTGAAATTGTGGGTCGCGGTAGCGAGATACAAGTGGCTGAAAATTTAAATCAGATACCTTAGTGGGGAAAGGGTTAATAATTGAAATACATGTATATAAAAATGGTTAACCCTTAACCCTTTAAGCTCTCACGATGCATTAAAGCATCAGTTTACATCCCTTATAACTAGGGGTTTTAGAATGAAAATTTCCACGAAACTGGTTTACCAATACATGGCAATTTCTTTAATTTTTCATCCACCTCAAGTCATCTTCATCCACTACAAGTCGAGAATTGCGACTATGGTAAAGTCAGGCTTAAAAGGGTTCAACATGTTAACATATTTTTCATTAGCCAATGAAATCCAAAGGGTTTTTTCAGTTTGAAATCAGCATACGTATCTTTCTTAGCTCTTTCCGATTCTTTTGAATACCTATGTTATGGGGGTACGGCCAATATAAATATTCTTAAGTCATCTGTCGCAGGAACAGTTTTCAATGATTGTGTTGAAATGTCATTGGGTATTCCAACCCTTTACATCAATATACTGTACTCCGCTTCCACTCCCATTATAGAGATTTAATTATTCACATTACAAAACGTATAATGCTATTGTGGAAAATCTGTGATGTAGATATCAATGTATTAAAAAAATGTAATTCAATATCATTACTTGACCTATTCCCAGCAAACACTGAACATTTTCATAACATTTGTACAATGTTGGTCCAACGTCGAAGACATTGGGCCGACGTTGTACACATGTTAGAAAAATGTTTTGTGTTTGCTGGGTTCAGCGCGTGACATCGACTTTTGACGACTACATCAGACGTCAAAGTCAATCCACGCACCGAAATAAAGAAACTCTTATGATGGTCATAGACCTATGAGACCTATGAGGTATTTAAATCGATCTGAAAGGGTTAGGGTTATATGGTTAGGGGGAACAGTGAACAGGGAAGGTAGGATAGACTGGTAAGAGTAAAGGATTTTCACAGTACGTGACTCCTTCGAGTAACACCGGAAACTGAATTTAGAGCTAGGTGTATAGGATAAACACTCCTCGATTTTAAAGGGTGTTTGGAATTTAGTGATGGATATCACCCGAAAAAAACTTATAGGTTTGTTAAGTAGGCCCGTACACGAGGAGTTTCCTTTCCAACAGTTGTGCACATACTAAGCAACAATTAACCCATAATTTCAGCAAAAAGCTCGAAAGCATTACCCCAAGGAAGAGTAAAAGATTGTGAGACCTGCCCCTGGGGGGGGGGGGGGGGGCGAGAGGCCTCCGAATATTCTAGCTTGAAATTTTCTCCAGACAAAGAAAATGGAGAAAAGTCCTGTTCAACTTCTGATTAAGCACTGACCGAGCGAACATGTGGCCCAAAGGAAGTTAAGTAAACTACGCTGTGGCAGTCTCATCTATCAATTCAATGAGAAGAGACAACGATTTGTGATCCACCTCAGTGTCGGCTGAAGTAGGATCTTGTCTGTTTTCCGTCGAGTTGTTGTTAGCTGAATTACCTGGCATTTCAGGAGGCCTTGCCCAGTCTACTTCTAACAAGTAGCTCGCGCAAGTTTTTGCCACTTTTCTTTGCTGTAACGCAGGGTTAAAAAATGATGTTAGGGTCCTTGATTTTAATTTTGTTGATAGTCTCCTTCGCTAAAGAGGCTGCTTTCTTAACCGTTTCGGAGAACGGGATAACATAAAGAATAACGCCGCTGTTGGCAGGGGATGGAACCGTATTCATCGGTGTCATCGGTTTTATCTTTATCTGCCTTTTACGTTCTAGATCAAGGCGGTTAACTTTGTCTACGTCTATGTCATAATGAATTAATAAAAAAACTCAAAAATCGTTATATTGACCGGTGAATTTTTAGCTTTTACAGTCAACACGAGACGTTGATCCCATCTAGGGGTAATGTTGGTCCACCGTCTGCCACGCTGACCCAACATTACACCAACATAGGATCAACGTATCCTGATTGGTGGGTTTGTAAAATAAGGTAAAGGTGCAGGTTTATAGTCCGATATCAAGTTTTTCATCCGAATTTTACATTTTTATCACTTGGTCACTGGACCTGTTCTTTCATGATCCATGTCAACTCCACGGAGAGCATACAGTCCTGCAGCAATTTCGGCGCTTGAACTTATCATACACATCTCTGTCCTACCTGGTACTCATTTTCACCTGAGTCAAGTGAAGCATTTGAGGGTTAAGTGCCTTTCCCAAGGACACACGATCGAAACAATGGCTCAATATTGAGAGGGAAGAAACATTATATTTCTCTGAAAATCCTGCACCAAGCGGGATTCGAAACCGCACGGCTGCCAGCGACATTGGCAAAGCTCTGCGCTCTAACCATTGCGCCATGTCCCACTCTTGTTTCTCTTTTTTATTTATTTTTAATAATAATCGGTTGTGTTCTCAACTACAAATTAGATGCTCGTAGTAACCCTGATTTGGTCAGTTGTACATAATGTATGACCGTTTATACACATATCGGTTCAATATTAACATTTTAACCCTCGAAGAATTATTTTACATACCCTGGTAACAACTGACTGAATAATTACCTGCACTGAGCGTTTTAGAACGAACAAAAATCATGAAATTGTCTCAACAATTTATCACCTACTTCAAGCCATCTTCATCCATTAGAATTTGATAAGTACGGCTTGTTGTTGTTAGTAGAAAATTGAAATTGTAAAGTGAGGACAGGACGCGTTAAATAATTAAGCAAATGGGATTATACCTCTTATCAAATATTTTTATTGTGAATGACCACATACTCTTTTTTCTTCTGTATTTCAGATAGACTTTTCGTGATCGAGTTTGAGAGAAGAGGGTCGACGGCAAAGTATGTGAGATGACGAGCATCACAATATGACGCTCTGTTACTTTGTGTCATACACCCTTTCAGTGCGGGGATCGACGTTTAAATCTGGCCTCAAGAATCGACCCCCGCACTGAGAGAATTAAGTATTTTATTAATAATGGTCGTATACTTATTATATGCATTCAAATGAAGAAGAGCCCAGCCAGCACAAAACATTTGCATAACATTTGTACAACGTCGGTCCAACGTCTTCGACGTTGGGCCAACATTGTACAAATGTTATACAAATGTTTTGTGCTTACTGACAAGCGCTAACACATTTGTCACGTCTGCAAAGATGATGACTCTTTGCTATCCATGGTATTTACCTATAAGGTTTCACTACCTATACATCGCTAAGCACGACTATTGTCGTTTTATATCATTTTTATTTATCTTTCAAACGATAAAACTGGGAGGAGAACAGAGCATTAAAAATGTTACATTGACAAATTGGGTTTTGTTTTACTCAGCAGGTTCAGTGTCAATATCCCAGTAACATCTTGTAGCATGTAGCATGCCCTTTGTGTAAATACAATACGTTCGTTATCGCCAACTCAAAATATTCGTAAGGATATCGTACGCTTTAAGACTTGACCTGTTATCATATACGAAAATTCCCACGTTTGTATACTAGACCTGTTTTAATTTACATTACGTATTTTATTCAAGATCTGCAACTACAAACTTAACACAATTCAGTGAATCTTAATATCAAATCGATAACGCTAAAAAGAAAAATATCCACAGTTAAACAGTTAATAACTAAGCATTTTAATTGTGCCGTATCGTTATTTGTTTAGTAAAAGTCCGCATTTTTTAAATCATGCATTTCTTTTACAGATGTACTAATAGTGACTGTGACACACCCTGGGCTAGTGAGTAGGCCTATATTTTTAAATATGTTTATTATTAGAATGTATAGATCCTAATGCGATAAAATATATTGCCTAATTATTAATTTAATATAGCAACAAATATTATTGTATATTCTATATAATATGCAAATTTCTCACATAATAAAATCAAATCTGTCCTGAATTTTAAATTATACAAGTAGCTAACACAATATAATTTTATGTCATTATTATTGCAAATTTTAATTGTATTCTTCTGTAACTAGTGCGTTTATTTTCCAGTTGCATTCATTCAGATTTTTTTTGCTATTAGCGATATATTATATATACGCACATATATGCGTGAATATGTTAAAATTACTTATCATGGGCGCTTGGGGATCTTGTGAAGTTGAGAAAATACAAAACTCCGAGAAAAAATCGAATTGGCCAGACCCACCCAAATCGAATTGGCCAGACCCACTCACCCACTTCCAATTTTTTCTTGTTTTTTTGCCTAGACATTTTGAAATGTAAGGAATTATCCCATCATATTCCATCCGATCGTACCCTGTAATATAATTTGAATGTGCACATACAATCAAGTAATTATGAGTATTTGAGAATAGGAAGGCAAACGGTCTGCTATGACTAGTACATTTGTATACGTTCTTATAACAATGACTGAAAAAATGCATGTGTGCCTTAGGTTAATAATATTGGCCCAAGTATCCTCTCGATTAATAAACAACCCAATGACGAGCGTCATGAGAACGAGTCCGTAACTCCGACTTGGTCAGGTGTAAACTAATCCTATTTGATCCATGATGCTTATGCCTTTTATTTTTCAGTGGTCATCGGGGTAACGATTTTGATGTTTTCACTTCTTTCGCTGCTCCTGGTGGCAGAAATTGTGTGTACAGATGATTTTCAGTAAGTCTATTAAACTTAGAGGAAATCCCGAGGGCTAGTGTAGAGATTATGGTAATGATTTCGTTCACCAGCCCAATCCCGGACGTAATGGCTCAGGCTGGTGAACTAATTCAGTACCATATACTTCACACCGGCACGACCCGAGTGACCTGTGTACATTATCGCTCACGAATTTACAATAAATATGAATCTGGAACCACCATAATTATGCATCTGAGCATTCTGATATCGCGTGAGCCAAGAGTGTGTGTAATTATCCTGGTTCCATCTGCAGTAAATTGATCATAGCACCAACATGACTAGCTGAAGGTTCCAGCAACAGATTGTGCCGTAAAAAACGAATACTCGTATCATACATGTCTAAGACTTAGCCGTCATTAATCAGGTCAACAATAGGTTTAATAAAATCATCTATATTCCGACCCTCTTAGCGCGGGGACCGTCATTAGACGTCAGAATCTGACGTCTGCAGACGTCAGGTTCTGACGTCTAAAGACGGTCCCCACACTGAAAGAATGAGCAACATGAATGAATGAATGAATGAATGAATGAATGAATGAATGAATGAATGAATGAATGAATGAATGAATGAATGAATGAATGAATAAATGAATGAATGAATGAATGAATGAATGAATGAATGAATGAATGAATGAATGAATGAATGAATGAATGAATGAATGAATGAATGAGCGAGCGAGCGAGCGAGCGAACGAACGAACGAACGAACGAACGAACGAACGAACGAACGAACGAACGAACGAACGAATGAATGAATGAATGAATGAATGAATGAATGAATGAATGAATGAATGAATGAATGAATGAATGAATGAATGAATGAATGAATGAATGAATGAATGAATGAATGAATGAATGAATGAATGGGGCTTTAGGCCACTTTTGTGCACGCATAAGCTGAACTGGGCCATGATAACCTTATGATGATGGTGAGATGAATTAGATGACACTGCCTCCAAACACAGTATTTTAAATTCGAGCCTTGGAACTAACAATATATATAATTTTAAATTGAAAAAAACAATTTGGTTTCCATAGTTTATACAAAACTATTTGCAAGGGTTAATAATACCCATATTTACGTAGGATCGGCTCGTTTTTTGCTACTTTGTTAAAATGTTGTGAACGTTTTGTCTGATCTGTGAAGATCTCTGTCTGAGTCACCGCAATTCGTGAAAAACGTTGAACAGTTGAAGCGACACACAATCAGACTAAAATCATCAAAAAATCTGTAATTTTATTTTCGCTTTTAATATATCTATATGATGTGAACATAGAACATTTCTAGTCCATAGACTAGAAATGCCATTTTTTGTGAAAATTATTCAGATTTGACAAAATGGATATATTTTCAAATATTGCTGATTCATGTCACATTTTATCTTTACCATGTTTAAAAGATGGTACTTAATGTGCTAATAAAAAATGAAATCCCGAATATATGCGGCACCGGCGGTTAAAGGGATCGCGAGACACAACTTCAAGTGGGTGAAAATTCTAATTGAATAATTTGGCGGCTAAAGGGTTAATGCTAGGGCACTTCTGGTCGGCATTAAAACAACACCAGCGACAACGTCTCGTGTTTGTGATCTTGTAATCTTGAGTTATTAGTTTTTACGCATCTTTAATACTACTCCAAAATCGGCCTTTATTTGAAAGACAGCAAGACATTGTTTTTTCACCGCTCTACATAATGTAATAATTTGTGTCATCCACCCACAAGTGAGCTACGTAAGCAAATTAACGAGCCAAATCGCCGATTTAACCAATATCCTACTGATCACGACTATTGTCGTTTAAACATTTTATTTGTTGATCAAATCACTGATATCGAGAACACAACGTTTGTTTAAACATCAGGATTTGCAAAGGATAGATCTAAAATTAAACAAATACGAGTAATTTTCACCCACTTGAAGTTGTGTCTCGCGGTACTTCAAGTGGGTGAAAATTTAAATAAATTAACATGGCAGGATAAGGGTTAAAATGGAGGCATCAAATCTAATTATAAAGATCGTGATAATTTGTGAGCATACGCCCACGTGTTTAAATTAAACATAAATGTAGGGATTATTCACTGTCCGATATAACTAAAATAGAAACAAACTGGGTTGAACAATATTTTTAAATATATGCTGTCTATAGACGTCAGATTCTGACGTATGAAGACGGTACCGCGATGGAAGAATTAAAATATTTCTTAAGTCCATAGACCCATAACAGAGGCATTCAAATGAAGGAGAAGGGCTAACTAAGACATTTATGATGATTTCAAATTGACAAAAACCCTTTGGTCTCCACCGTTAGTACAAAACTATTTCAGCGTTGTAGGGTTTGAACGTGTTATTTACAGATACAGCGCACATATTCATAGTAATCAATAATGTTCGCATCTTTCTCATGCTACTAGTAAGTTTTTATAGACAGTTCTATTATAGACAGTTGAGAATATGCTTCATTGACAGGGGTCTCCTGACATGTTCAAATCGCTATGTTTATAACAACATTTTTATGTTAACCTAGTATCTATGCTCATGACAAATACATGGTTGGTTTTCGCTGGCTGGCTGGCTGGCTGGCTGGCTGGCTGGCAGGCTGGCTGGCTGGCTGGCTGGTTGGTTGGTTGGTTGGTTGGTTGGTTGGTTGGTTGGTTGGTTGGTTGGTTGGTTGGTTGGTTGGTTGGTTGGTTGGTTGGTTGGTTGGTTGGTTGGTTGGTTGGTTGGTTGGTTGGTTGGTTGGTTGGTTGGTTGGTTGGTTGGTTGGTTGGTTGGTTGGTTGGTTGGTTGGTTGGTTGGTTGGTTGGTTGGTTGGTTGGTTGGTTGGTTGGTTGGTTGGTTGGTTGGTTGGTTGGTTGGTTTTTTGTGGTCAGGGTGAGAGTTTAAAATTTAAAATTTAGTTACACAAGTGTTTTTTCTTAATAGATTCGACATCAGTAGGCCTACTATAGAAATTGAGCCGATCTAATCAATTTGCTTCACTATTTTCCAATGTTTGCTTCTGGCCCAATGTTTATTTAATGTTCGTCCACCGTCTGCGACGCTGACCAAACATTTAATCAACATTAATTAAAGAATTATTCAACTGCAAAACGCGCATGCCTGGGACGGTCAAGTGTAGGCCAACAGTAGCCTATTGAGTACAGATTGACGGCATTAATATAGCCACTGAACTGATTACAAGATACTACTTAAACGATACATTGATCCAATGCTGTTTTAATGCTAGGCCAACGTCTGCGACGCCGGCTCAACATTGAACCAACATTGAATGAATGTACAATGTTTGAGAGAAAGTCCTCCTGCGCTGTCAATACAAACTTGGGGTCAAGCAGTTTCAACATCCCCACAGTAATACAGTCAGTTTGTTTGCAAGCCAGCGACCAAGTAGGGGCAAGGGCAAAGAGCTTTGAATTTTTAACTCATAGATGTCGCTCAAGTATATATGAACTTGCTGTGATTTGATAACTTGCTCTTAATGAGGCTTTGGGTATGAAACGCATATTTAGTATTATTATGGAATAGGGCCTTGGCCTACCCACGGGCACTATTGCCTTCTGGGGGATCCTTGTCCCGCGAATTTTGACAGTTGACCACACCTTTAATTCACGTCTCGTCTTAGTTGAGTCAGCGTGGTCATCACTGATATTACAGATAATATATCACATAGCAGCACGTATTAATCTGTGTTATTATCACTGGAAAGAACCAAGCAGGTCAAATCTACTTAGACCAATAATACGACCCTTCAATAATAAGGTTGCATGATCTAATGATTGTAGCTATATTTGTAGGAATAAGTATACACGATGGAAAAGAAAGCGAATGAAGAGTCGGCTATTTATCAGGATGGGGTTTGGGGTGGCTGATGAAAAAGAGCCTGCCAAGAAACCTAACAGAGCAAAATCTGTCACATTTAGTGATAAACGTCTAGAAATATATACCACAGAGAAAGAAGACGACGAGACAAGTAAGTAAGAGACATCCGTTCCAGTCTTCGGTTTATAATAATAATACACAATAATTACGATTCATAATAATTGTTAATGCCTCTGCTATGTATCAAAGGTGGAGATCGTTACCTCGACCCGGAAAGTAAAAAAAAATATAAGTTTTTATTTCACCTATACCTTTTCAATGTGGGGGCCGTCTTCATACGTCATAATCTGACGTCTGTAGACGTCAGATTATGACGTATGAAGAAAGTATTTAAATATTTCTAATGGATATGGACCCATAGCAGTAGTATTCAAATAAAGCGGGAATAGCTAACTAATACATGTACGATGATTGAAATTGAAAAAAACCCATTTGATATCAATAGTTTATACAAACATGTTTCAGCGATGAAAGGGTTAGCTATATGTATTTATAAGCATGCTACGAGTACTACTTTTAAGTTATGCAATGTAGATGACAGTGACGTCTGAATTAACGCACAACACAGTAAACAGGTCAAATATATGGTGGATTAATAATAATTATGCACGGTAGATTAATTAAAAGTAGAAATAATAAACTCCTTGTAAAAACGATCCTGTTGATCCATCGTCTAATGTTCAACATACAGTATCATGTTTCCTGGGTTTCTAATTGGCAATCGATTAAGTTTGATTGTTTTCATCAATTAGGGCTGCTATGCTATGTGGTCGCACAAAATTTATGTTTTTTTTCTTTCACTTACTCCAATCACTGTAATTATAATCAAATGCACAGCTACATGTAGATATATTAATTAAGATAAATATTATGCTCTGCAAAACAAACAGTAGTTACGGGTTTTTTTTTCTGTCATCAGTTACTGCTGTTGGCCTTTGCGCTGCAGTGCCGTGGCATTACAAGAACATTAATAAAACTTATAATAATTTTTGTTACAGGTTTTTTGATGAGAAGGGAAGGTAATGGTATGGACACTGCGGGCGAAGTGAATCGAGCTTTAGAATATGACGCCAGCAGCTGACGGTAATCAACAAACAATGCAGCCTGGAGGAGAAACATCATTCCCATTCAATCGTTTTTTTATAACAAAGGCTGGTTTTTCTCAACTCAAAGTGAAATCACCTTCCACGTGTGATATAATATCCGGATACATCTTACAGTCGTGTTTCACCGAAGCAGAAACTGTGATTGGAGTCAACGACAATAGGATGTACACAGTGGTGCCTCATATTGTAGCTGCCAGTGACGAGTCATTTGATATATTTCGAATAAAATAGACTTAATAGAAAATGTAACCACCCGATAACCCTTTCAGCGCGGGGACCGTCTGTAGACGTCAGGATCTGACGTCTATAGACGTCAGATACTGACGTGTAAAGACGGTCCCCTCGCTGAAAGGATCACAATTACCAATGGCCGTAAACGAGTAAACTAGGACATTTAAGATAATTTCATATTTGTAAAGGTTTATACAAAAATATTTCAGCGTTGTAAGAGTTAAAATCTGAAGCTTTTATATAATATTATTACGCTTGGATATTTTACAAAGATGGTTATTTTTTTCTTACAGTTCGAAGTGAAAAAAATATCATGACATTTCCGGATTGGTAATTTGTTAAAAAAGAAATACTCTCATATATAACATATAAATTATATCTTTTTTTTCTCATAAGCATTGCATGATAATTTCTTCGTGCTGTTTTTTAAATATCCTATTATTTATTGTAACTAGAACATGTGATATGTCAGAAACATTCCATAGTCTGCCTCAATAGTTTAAAGTGGTGAGCTGACATAATGTGTCACATCCATACATCTACTAATAAAGTAATATTACCCATATTCAAGATTCAGCGAAATATAAAACTGAAATATACTTTTACAGGATACAAGCATGTTATTTTGATACATCTGTATCTTCATTTTAAATACAGGCATGCAGTCATCTTATGGATAAAAAGTACAATAAATACTATTTACATATAACAGTGAACTTGTGTAATTGTGCTATGTATATTTGGTTAAGTAATAAGTGTACATTGTTAAACTTCGTCCATTGTACTACTCTTCATGCATTATGTTTTGAACTTGTGCAGATATTATACTTCATGCTTTGCTCAGCGATTGGTATCATGTTATTTTGTGGTAAATATTCGAATAAATAATTCTATGAGTTTTTCACTTAATATGTTTCATACGATCCATGCCCAGGGGAGGGTCCTAGCCCCAGACATCCGATGGATGGATGTCTGGTGATGATTTCGTGGTTCTCCATATATTAAAGTAATTTGAGCATTTTATAAATATATAAAGGATATTTTGTCCTCTTGGGAATTCAATGAAGTGGCAGACTATTGCTTAAGGCGCTACATCCAAAAAATAAATGTTCACACTTGAAGTTGTGTTTCGCTACCGTGACCCACCACAAGTTGCTGAAAATATTTGTGTTAAGGCAGTCATTTTACTCACAATAAACAGGACTGAAACAAACAATAAAACGGATGAAACACTATAGTCGTGTTTAGTGCCTTAAATGGTAATATGCAGAGGACAATATTTCAGGTGGGCGGAATTATAGTGAACCTTCATATTATTTGATTATGAAATAGTTTGCAGTTGGTAGTCTCGTCTCATCTCAGATTAAATGTCTAATAAGCCACTTTTTTGAGTATAAGATGAACATTTTAGTTTCAATACAGTTTTGTCAAATCAGTTTCGCGATATCACAATATACATCGCGATTTCACAATATCCATCCTCTACTTCTTCATAAAGCTGCAGTGCCCCGCGGTAGCGAAATCAAGTACTCCGCCATAGAGTTCTGGATCCGTATTCTCATACAAATTACAATATATCGTAGGCTTCGAAAGGGTCAAGATGGCCATCTCGACCCTTCCGAAGCCTATGATATATCGTAACTTGTACGAGAATACGGGCCGCTGCTCTGCAATACCATTTGGCCTTTGCAAGTCCGAGTTATAACCCCTAGAACCCTGATGTCGACTACAGTAGGCATTATGTGTTCTTAGTAGCACATTTACGACCCCTGATAGCCAGTTGTTGAACACGGTAAAAGTAAAATATGCCTACAATATTGAAACAGTGATATATGTTGAGACTTAAATTTCATAAAATCACATACATTTTCAGTCACTGTAAGTTGCGTCTCGCGGTAGCGAGACACAACTTCAAGTGACTGAAAATTGGAATTGAATAGCTCAATGCTTCAGGGGTTAAGACCCAGTTTTAATTCGAATAAGATACTATCAGTTGATTCACCTTCGGGATCAACGCGTGCGTCCGGTTTGTCATGGTGGTGTCATACTATATTCACAAAGATCAGGGTCCACTAATCGTGTTCATACAATAGGATCCATTTCGTTGAGAAGGTAGACACTATACTTTTTTAAGCAGAATTTTTTCTGAGTATCTAAAGTAAGATCTAAAGTAAGATGCAGTTAAGGTTGTGTGACACATAATATGATTGCGGTACGTCTATGTGTTATGATATTACATCTACGCACGCACATTAGAGCTGCGATATATCATATTCTATACTACAAATCACAATATCCATGATAAATATCTGTTTACAACATCGGTATCACATACTGAAAACAAATTTCAAATAACACTAAATATAGTTTTGGCATAAGGACTTGGTGGATAATTATATCGAATAAGACTTGATATATTCTCATGATACGCACTTAGTGCGTGAGATGAAGATACATTAAGCTGGTTATCTTAAACAATGATGTATGTGGCTATACGTAAGTGTCATGCGTAATAACGTGAGACGATTCAGTAGATTTCTTTTTCGGCATCGACAGCTCCAATCGTTTCCAGAAGATATCCTCGTGTTTTGAATCTGAGGATCCTGGCCACTCGATGTAGGTGATGGAATCCAGGATAAACTCCAGGTTGGGATCCAAATCTGAGCGACAACTGGATATATCTCTACAAAGAAAACAAAATAAAGTACAGTGTCGCAACATTTTGCTTTGTAAACTTTTTGTTCCTTAATGCTGGCCCATGGAACCAATTTGATTATCACATTAACTCTTACAGCTCGGGGATTGGCTTTAGACGTTAGATTCTCACGTCTGTAGTCGAGCCTCGTACTGTAAAAGTAAACATATTTATAATGGCCGTAGAACTATAGCATAGGTATCCAAAGCGGAAAGAGCTAACTAAGACATTTATAATGATTTCAAATTGAAAAAAAAGTTTCGATCTCCATGGTTAACCTGTTAACACACACATATTTCAGCTTTTTAATGATTAAAGTTAGTTTTACTTGAAATCACAATTAAAATGAGAATCAAAATATTATTATGCTTTTATCTATACACTCATACTTATACATCGTCCCCTTGAAGTTAGAATGTGCTAAACTGCCACTTTACAAGGTGCTAAACAGCCAGGACCTTGTAACTCCAAAGGGACAATATAAATGTATATTCTAACTCCAAGGGGACGATATACATGTACCCTAGTTCTCGCAAATCGCCCCCATGAAAATTTTCAAATAAAACTGTATTCTAATCGGCCACTAGTATATATAATAATGCTTTAATACATCATTTTTTATTTCCGATACCTGTTTCGGTTGAATTATAGAAATCATTCTGCCTTTGGATCGCTGAGCAACTATTCATTATTAGTTTTTCGTGTTTATAATTGTATATTGTTGACAAGTTCCATGATAAACACGTGCCAACATCGTTTAATAAAAAGGCACATAATTTATATTTCACGACAATATCACCAAATTAAACAAAGATACCTAAAACATTGATACGGATATCAACTTACCTGTATATTATAGGTATTATTTTCGATTTTAACTTAAGCATTTCGTGTTGAGCCACCTGAAATTCAAGTCTTGGCCACTCCGATTTCAGATAATCTGGAGATATAATGAGAATGGAGCGCCTGCTCTTCTGTATCGCATCAAGGATGTTATCTGCGATGGCTGAGGAAAACAAAAGTGAACTAGTTCTGAGACAATTATTGCAATAGTAAGTTATCAATACTTCACGGTTCTGTTCTGCAAAGCGAAAAGGCAGGTAACTCTGGAACCCCTAAGCTCAACTATAATCGTTTTTAACCATTTAAGCCCTCAAGATGCATCAAAGCATCATTTAAATCTCTTCAAACAGATTTAATTTTCCTATAACTCCTATAATACATAACAATTTTCTTAAATTTACCAGGCACATCAAATCATCTTCATCCACTACAAGTCGAGAATTTCGACAGATTCCAGTGAATGAAGATGACAATGGGCTGAAAGGGTTAATCAATATATTTTATAATCCGTTCAAATCGCAGTTACTGGGAACGAAATGAGCGATTAAACATAAAAACTTGAAAATATTTGGTCGCAAATCAAACAAATGAGAGTAATTTTCACCCACTTGAATTTGTGACCCGCGGTGGTGAGACACAACTTCAAAATGGACCAGTGAAAAATTAAAGTAATTAAATTAGCGCTAAATGGCAATGCCTTAGTATATGGTTGGAGGACAATATAATTTGGTAGCGGTACATTTGAGTCTAAGGTCATTTTCATCCACCACATGAATCTGAGGATTTTAACGATAGAAGGACTCAAATGATACATGACATTTATAATGATCATAATAATAGTCATTTTATCACCGAAAACTGTGCTATAATATGCATGGGATAACCCATGATTGATATGAGTTATCATTGGTCACTTACGTCTTCCGATAGTGAAATCTCTAAAATGAACACATAATCTGAACTTCATCACCCTCTCCAGTTTGTAGACCATTCTCCTGACGACGAATCTCTCGTCTTCGGGAACAGATTTATAAGAGATAAACGCATCATACAGTTTGCCATCGTCTGTGAATGAAAAACAACATTTAGGGCGGGAGGTATGTCACAGTCGGAAGCTACTTCCTGGCTGCGTAATATTATTCAGATTTCAAAGAAACAAATCGCTTTGTCTCGATCCACTCGTTAAAATTTAAAATTGTGAAGAATCTCTACCCGGCAAACACGGGGCATTTACTGAAAGCTGTTTCGATGTTGGCACACCGTCTTACACGTTGGCCCAACATTGAAACAGCATTGGGTTAAAGCCCCGTGTTTGTTGGGATGTGCGAGAGGTATTGTGCTCAAGCTGAAATTATTGCAATTTCTAGCTTCAAATAAAACAAAACATATTTTTTCCTTAAGAAAATAGACTCAAACTAAATGATTTTACTGTCTGAGCATCTATCATAAATATTTGTATCTATTTCTGCGACGTACAGTACTTGCCATCGTCTGCGAAGGCCTTAAAAATACCATTCAGGCCGGTGTTGGTATATCGGGTAACACTGTCGTCTGTCACACCGAAACTCCTTCTCGGCTGCGGGATTAAGCTTTCAAAAAAACAAACCGTTTCTACTCTGTTCACACAGTTAACTCGTTAAAATTCAAAATTTTGAAGAACCTCCGTGTATGAGAGGTATTGTGCTCAATTCAACCTCAAATCATTGCAATTTCTAGCTTTGAATGACGAAACATATTTATATTTAGCCTTCTCCGAATTACTTCACTGTCTGAGCATGATGTCTACTAAAAATATTTGATTGTTTTCAATTTCGGCGACGTTTACTGATTTTGAAACTTGCTTGAAATCATTGGTCGGGAGTAGAAAGACATGCTTGGTCAAAAACGTTTCATTGGACACTTAAATACGATTTGTTTTGTAAATGACCACATACCATCATCCTCGTACTTCTGAAAGAAATGTACTAGCTTCATGATCATCAAGGATCGTTTGCGCCACATGATGTAAGGCAGGATCACCAGTAAAACCAGGAGTCCAATCACCAGCATTATACCAGATCCCACCAACCACCAGTACCATGTGGGTGTCACAGTATCTGTGCTGGTCACATCTACAACGAGGGCGGAATATTAGCCCTTTAAGCTCTCATGAACCCTCAAAGCTTTATTTTGCATCCCTAAAACCCAATCCCTAATATCGTAAGACATAGGTTTTAGAATAAAAACGTTCATGAGACTATCAATAGTTGAATTATAAATATGTTGTTTTGAAGTATCGAGCACTAAAACATTACAAATAGATGACCAGGCGTCCATTCCACTTGCCAACTTATATTATCTTCATTAGATATAATTTTTATAATAAATATATAAATACAATTTATATAAAATATAGGATACATTTTAAGGTCATCATGCTGTAGGATGGCCCCAGTTCTATTTAATTAGTTTGTACTTACTTCGCGTGTGATTCTGGATCAGAGTGTGGTTCTGTATGATAATGTCAGGTGGCTCAGTAGGGATCAGATCCTGGCAGTACACCCCTGTGTGATTCCCGCCGCCACAGTAGCACTCCATCCAGCCCCGCCATGTTTCACAAACTCCACCATTCACACAGGGTAAATCGCAACATGTGTCACAGTTATCACCCGTCCAGTTCTCATGACACGCACAAGATTCTGACACCATAGCCACACCATTTATCACTATGGACTCTGACTCACACACACCGTGGTAACACGCTAGATTACAGTTACCGTCTGGAAGGGGCAGTGGCTGAGATACATTGCAAGATGTTGTGAAATTAGGGAAGCTGATTTCGTCTTCCACTTCCTCGTATGTGGAGAAGATGTTACTATCGTAGTTGTCAGTGGTGCTGTCTAGTAGCAAACTCTCACATAATTCACCGGTATATTCCTCTGTGCATACACAAACCATGAGATCATTGTTAAACTTACATGTACCGTTGTTAGTACAGAGAAGCTCACAGCATACGTCACATTGAGATCCAAACCAACCATCCTCACATTCACATTGCTCTGTAGAAGCTATAACCCCTCCAAAGATATACTGAACCATTTCACATTTACCGTGGTAACATAAAGTAGACGAGCAGCTGGGATCTGCAGTCGGCAGCGGTTCTGTGGAATTACAGGATGATGTGACGTCACAGAGCTGAGATGAATATCCTTCGTGGCAATTACAATATTCCTGATGTGATGTGGAATTCCACGTACACGCTCCATGAGCACAAGGAAGAGAGCAGCACCTGTCACAGTAAGGTCCAGACCATGTGGTCTGACAGTCACACCTCGCCGCAAGGCCTCCTGTTGTCTTGACGTAAAATTCGCAGCGCCCATGATAGCACGGTGTATTCAGACAATAAGAGATCACCCCCACAATTGACGTATCGCACTCATTTGAATCATGCATTAGCTCCAATCTAGTGTTGTTAAAATCGTACCCTGCTGGTGTGGATACTCTGGAAGAGATCGCCGGAGCATGTTCTTTATGATTCGAAGTGGCTGATATACTTTGCGACATTTTCCACAAACCAAATACTACCCAAATGTACCAACATATTGCCATGCTGACACTGTATGTAACAGGAAACAGTTTAAGTAAAAAATACTGTTGTACAAAGGTAAAATTACTTGAATTGTGAGCAGTGACTGCAATTTGGCTTTGCATGGTAAAACTCATTATAATGATGATCAGATTATATTTTATATAATAATTATCATAGTGTACGTAGTATTTATATAGACAATGAAGATTAGTAAATTACATGTCGTTTTGGAATTAACCAGAATCTATTCGTCCAATATTTTCGACAGTTACTGATTACGAGCTGGTAGCGAATTAGGAAAACACACTTTGGTTCACTATGTTTAATTGCTGAACACCATGAAGATATCTTAAAAGTATATGTGGAATAGTATATTTTGAGTTTTGACCCGATGTTTATCTGGCCAATAAAGAAAAATCTAACAAAAATAATGTCCTATAAACCACATGGTCAGGCCAAAAGATACACATGGTCAAAACAGGTGAAAACATGTAATCTGTATCTCCATAGAGCCGGATGTTAGGAGTTATTTAACTCATTTATACCCGAGGTCAACTTCAGAATGTCAATAATGCTATTAAAAGAATAATACATAACAACAAATATAGGCGTGGGATATATCAAAATGAGGGATATTTAACGATATATCTTGAAATAGAAGTTGTCTATTAAAAAGATGTAAACTTTTATAAAGCATGTACTCGTGATGCGTCGCTTAATAAAATAATGAAAACGAGCTATTTTAACCCTTTGAAGCCTGTATTTACCATTGTCATCTTCATCCACTACAAGCCGCGATTTGCTGTCGCAATTCTCGACTTGTAGTGGATGAAGATGATTTGAATTGGGTGAAAAACTGAAGAAAATTGCGATGTATTGGTAAGCCAGTTTCATGGAAATTTTTGTTTTAAAACCCCTAATTGTAAAAAAATTAAGTCCGCTTTCAGGGATGTAAAATGCTGCTTGAATGCATCGTGAGGGCTTAAAGGGTTAATATCAAAATACACGTCTTTGAAGGATCTGTTACATCAGCATGATCATGTTGTCATTAACATAAACAATTTCTATGATATATTCAGTGTAGTGTAACATCAAGCAAAGTGTAGTGTAACATCAAGCAATGTTTAAGCATTTTTCAAACAACATTATGTCTTTTCTAGTTATTGTATTTACCGCAAATAATCATGGTAATGCAACATAATCCATCTGTATGTATTCCAGATAGATGGACAGAAAGATTCATGGTATCCCCAGGATTATTAAACGTGCTTAGTTGTAGGTTGGTAAACTTAGATAGACACACACTATTATATAAAAATATTTCTCGATGTTCTTACACTGGTGATACATTTATTAAAATGTATAGCCTTCTCTGTTAAAATGTCTTTTGTCATGGTGTATAATGTTGATTTGTGGTTTGCTCAGTATGTAACAAATACGATATGGACTAGTTGAAAAAGAACAACATTTGTTTCAAATGACTTTTCCTAAGCCTAGATAGCTGATCAACAGTTTGCTGTCTAATCAAGCTATAATAATTCATTATTTCATTCTCAGTAATGTTTATATTTATATATTAGCTTCTTGCATTAGTGACAAATATTTGTAGTAGACTTATTCGTGATTCCTTAAATATAACTATCGATCTTGTCAAATTCCATGACATCATAGAAGTCAGGGTATAATACAATGTATATATCTGAAGGTTTTGTATAAACTACTTAAAATACCCAACCTGTGTCAAAATGAATTCAAAATGTATGTGTTACAGGAAAAGTAGTTGTTCATTTTGGATGAACACCAAAGTCTTTTCTAACCAGGAAAATCGCTATTTACATGTATTTACAAATTGATGCCAGACTAATAGTCTGACTTATGTGATATTTAAATATTATTCCTCTGTATAAATGACACGTATTGAGCTCAGGAAATATAATTGCTCAAGATGGGATGTTAAGAAGCCAATTAAACATCCGCATTCAATATCTTGAGGCAGTAATATGTGACCTATGTGTTCATGGATAGACTGTCGAATTCACACTGTATGTTGTATTTGTAATGAGCCGGTGCTGTCCAAAATTCATTCAATACTTGCCAGTGAATCGTGCGGCCGCGTGTCTCTACAGTACCTTGTACACGTAGGCCTACTGTAGGTAGTGCTCATCCAACTCCGGTTTAATGTTTGGCAGGCGTCGCAGCCCATTGCTGGTTCAATGCTGACAAATCGTCTACGAGGCTGGCTCAGCACTACCCCAACACTGAGTCTGCTGTATACGCAAACACGTGCTTTCTGAGCGGGTCGTAAACGTATTGTTAGCATATAAAGTGAGGTCGAGCAAAGACCGACATTGGACGCACTAAAGAGCACACATAGCGCAGTGGAAGCTTTATCATAGTGCACTGATGATCGAAGTGTGATCACAGGAAGTAAGTCATTTTCTGCGATGTCTCTACGCGTTGACAAGACAACCGTTCCATGTTTTAAAGACTGGGAGCACATAGCGGTCGCGGGCCTAGAAGACACAAGACGCTGAATCAATGTTGGTTTAACATTGGTCCACCGTCTATGACGCTGGACCAACGGTAATCAAAAATTGATTAAACGTCTTGTGTCTGCTGGGAAGCGTAGACTGGTAGGACAGGTGGTTATACAGAGTCAGACCATATATTTACAGGATTGACCGAAGAGTTCTAAATTATTAGCTGTGAAAAAATGGAGAGCTAGGAATGGAGAACCCTGAGTGCTCAACTGGCTTAAATAAAATGAGTGGGGTTTTAGGCCACCTTTGTGCATATGTAGGCTAAACTGGATCAGGAGAACCTCCTAAGGATGGCGAGATGAATGTGATGACACTGCCCTCTAGACATATAATTTAAAATTTGGTGAGATGAATGAGATGACACTGCCCTCTAGACATATCATTTAAAATTCGTACCCATGCGGACTGAGGCCGAACACGCTACGCTACGATCCCTCATAATCAACAGCTCGGTCACACCTGACTGATTATAATCCCATAGGCCTACCATGATAATTGGCCTGTACTTGATCAACAACAACTATCTATTCCCGGCATAGAATGTCGGTGTTGGACAAAGAACTATGTAGTGGTGTGCTGCACTGGTTGAAAAACAATTATTATTAAGGATCCTCAGCGATTCACTGAGTGCACTAAAAAAATGTAAAACGATATTCATGTATTAATAGAAAATAAAATAAAATATGTTATTATTAAAAAAAAATCAATTATTCCTTGGACTACTTCGTGTATACACAAATATATCGTGATAAATCACGCTCCTGGTGCGTGTGGATAACATTATAAAGCTCACACGATGTCACGTACGCTCTTCGACCTCCTACAGGATGTTCTCATGTTTATTGTCAATTTTGAAAATTTAATTTATATGAAGCTATATAGCCTACTGATCTTAACTGAAAATACGAAAAAGTCAAAAAACAATTTAAAAGCACCAAAAAAGAGTGAAACGGTTGTATTTCCAGGTCGTATATTGCCATGTAAACAAAACAAGTCAGCAATATTCAGCACTTTACATCACATATTCCCACGTATCAGACGGTAAGATCAGAGCATTCGCCGCTAATTGGTGTCTTATTATAGTCAGGACACGGGAGGACACACCTGCAGTACTGATTGTCTACCCAACGCTGGGCCGATGCCATCAGCATGTGGCCCAATGATGTGAAAACATTCAATCGTCCTTCAGGTATACAAATAGTTTGTTTGGGTTACTTCTGGTTTCATAGAAATGTTGATTAAAAATATTTGTAAAAACATGAAAATTCTGAAAAAAATAAAAACATGATCCGTGGGATACACTACTTCAGTACGGAATTAAAAACGAAAATTGAATTCATCCCAAGAAGCTGCTTTAACTTTTGCTCAAACAGTATTTTAAATGTGCGAGATATCTGACTATTATTGCGGCAGATATTTGGTTGAAGCTAGCTTTGTCCGCAAATCTACAAATCCTTTGTCGTTGATTGAACAACTTATTCGTGGAGCATTTATTTACCTCGAAGAGATAACTGGCCTTAGCAAGGCCTTGTCAAATATTCATTGTGGTGAATCTTGGATGGCTACTATATCTGCAGTTGATCAATTAATCTCTTATAAACAACAATTTGCCGGGACTACATTTTTATCTGTATCTCGCCAATAAATAGTTATTATAGTCTGTCAATGTTGAGTCCTCCCATTTATAAAAAACATAACAAACAATAAACATAATATAACTTACCATTACGATGGGTTAATAGATGAGATTATAATTATTTAAAGGTGATCTATCACCCCTTATATAGTATGCATAATTTTGTGAGAAATAAATCAAAGTCACAAGATGGGGCACAAGTGTTTCCTTATATGGGGTGATTGGCTATCATGTGACCCTCTAAGAGAGTCACATGATAGCCAATCACCCCATATATGGGGAGATTGGCTATCATGTGGCCCTCTGAGAGGGTCACATGATAGCCAATCACCCCATATAAGGACATAATTATTCATGCCATATAAGGGGTGATAGATCACCTTTAACTGATGAACAGACCCAATGATTAGGATTATATCAAAAGACTGAAACATGTTTTCTCAAATGTGCTGTTTACTCCTAAAATATGATTTCCTTTACTGTAACGTAACGTAAATGTAACGGGTGTAGACACTGTAGTTTGGAAAGCATATGTCTTGCGCGAAATTTGGATTTGCGCCCACTAAAAGCATAAGTAAATACATATAATGATGGTTTTTTTACTCGATTTTAATTTCAGGGCCTACATGTATTCTCTCACGCCTGCGAAACCGACCATGTAGCTATTCATATGATCAGTTGGCTCACACTCAACTACAGTCTATTGAATAAACTAATAACTATAGCATATTGTGCTAAATGATATCCGCATGTATAATACACATAGTAAGGCCTGAACCCTGCTCACTGGATAATTCACCACAGACATGCGATGTCATTTAACAACACGTCTCGGAAATTGTCATTGCCTAATCATTGCTGCATCGTATTATAATTGAGAGTACCCATGACAAACATGAATGTGTGTGGATAAGCACTCTGAAATCGTGAAGGGGAACATAAATATATACACACTGACATCCGCAAAATCTGACAGGTATAGAAAATTGAATAAATTTATAAATATACAGAAGAAGTATGCCTGAGCGCTGCTGAATAGATAGGTTCTATTTTAAAATCAAACAAACAAACAAACAAACAAACAAACAAACAAACAAACAAACAAACAAACAAACAAACAAACAAACAAACAAACAAACAAACAAACAAACAATTAAACAAACAAACAAACAAACAAACAAAAACAGCAAAACGTTTTCAAAAAAAAAAAAAAAAAAGTAATTAAATAAATTGTTGAGCGAAAAAATAAAAAAAATAGAACGAACGAACGAACGAACGAACGAACGAACGAACGAACGAACAAACAAACAAACGAGAGAACGAACAAACGAACGAACGAATGAACGAACGAGCGAACGAACGAGCGAACGAACGAACAAACGAACGAACGAACGAGCGAACGAACGAACGAACGAACGAACGAACGAGCAAACAAGCGTCACATGCAAATCGGTTATAACCTGTTGTTTTATTTAATAATAATAATATGATTGAGGTATCATTTAGCTGTCATTAAAGGAGGGTAGCCTTATAATTAAACTTTTACTTTAATATTATATCTACTACTATGACCAAGAGTATGGACTCCATTGGTAGAGCCTGTTTACTCACCTCTCAAATCAATATCTTCAGTTGGTGCCCTTGCTATTTTTGGCATCAGTTTGTTTTTTTATCACATTCCAAATATCCAGGTCCACATCATGTAAAGTGTCAGTGAAAACCAGTGTGAGATCCATCCTAACATCATATACGTGGAATTAACAGCAAATTCTGTCTGCGTAAGAAACATGCAATTATTTCCAGGCGGAAATTGGTCGTCCCTGTTGGTTTCAACCACCACCAGCTGCGCAATGTCAAGTGTTTACTTGATGAAGTACCAAGATACATGTCATGATAACCTGCAGTGTAATTAGGACCCGATTACCTGTTGAACAGACACCCACACGATTTGCCAGTTTGATGTGCTGATCGTAAGTTCTCATCGGAGTCGTATAGAAACGCAGGGTAGATAATCGCATGGCCTGTCGTGCGGATCGATCATAACAAACAACGACCTTGAGCTGTGCAGCGCATCACAACACAAAATAAGGTGGGTTAACCCTTGAAACGCGGAAATATCTGGAGATCGAACATTTATTCTTTCATTTAAAATCATCATAACTGTCTCATTCAGCTCTCTCCGCTTCATTTGACCACCTATGTTGTGGGTCTACAGTCATTATAAATATTCACTTCTTCCAATGCGTGGATCAACTTTAGACGTCAGAATCTGACGTCTTTAGACGTCAGATTCTGACGTCTAAAGTCGGTCCTCGCGCTGAAAGTGTTAAGGTGGACCGTTATCGCTTCTATCAGAGATAGTGTACTAAAATCTCTGCTTCTATTCATTCACATTGTGTGGATTGTCAAAGCTATGTGTCATATCTTGCGAAGCCAAAGGCAGTAGCTGCTCACCTGTAAAGTACGCAGATACTGCCATTTGGCTTTGCAACACACTTGTCGTGGCTAAGCAAGATATATTTGAAATATTACAGTTGGTGTGCCGTCCTTGGAAAGGACATCGACATGATTGCCATAATTTATCAACCACTTCCATATAGTGAGATGCAAAGCCAAAAGGCGGTATTTGTTTAGTTTGTAAGTAAGCAGATACTGCCTTTTGGCTTTGCAGAGCAGAATGACAAGCCTTGACGTACTTCTTGGTTTATCCTTCAATCAATCAATCAATCAATCAATCAATCAAACAATCAATCAATCAATCAATCAATCAATCAATCAATCAATCAATCAATCAATCAATCAATCAATCAATCAATCAATCAATCAATCAATCAATCAATCAATCAATCAATCAATCAATCAATCAATCAATCAATCAATCAATCAATCAATCAATCAATCAATCAATCAATCAATCAATCAATCAATCAATCAATCAATCAATAAAACTTCTATATCGCTTATATCCTCAGCGGATGGAGCTAAGAGGCGCACAAATCGTTAGCATGATTATGTGTCATAATCAAGGCCAAAACAGGTTCGTCAACAGGGAGCCGGGCTGCTGAGCAAATATGGTGGGAAAGACAATGTGATCGTTTTAGAATAAGAATGGAACGACAAAAAATTGGGGCCTTGGTTACCACTCTTGCAAGACAGATCTTAATGCGTTGTCCATTTCTGGCATATTGTGAACAAGTCGCAATAATCTAACTTGCTACTGACCAGTCCCAGTGCATTTTGCTTGGCAAGATCTAAGGACAGATTTTTTTCGAATTCGACGCAGATCACAGATATGATAGAAGAATGCCCTACATGCTTGGGATATGTGTTTTCGGAAATTCAAGCTACTGTCGGATACAACAACAAGATTTTTGGCTGATGCAGATGGATTTGTGTCTTGACCTAGAATTAAGCATGTGAAATTATTTAAGATTTTTTCGCGCTTGAGTTTGGTCCCATTGACAATACATTCTACCGTACTAGGATTAAGCTATGTAAGTACACTACAGTATTTGAAGATAACTTACAAAATATATTATCGATTAATGTACCTCTTGTATCAGTCTCGTTGGCAACGTAATTAAAGGCCCAAAAACCATGACAGATTAAAAAATTAAAACATTACTTTATGAGTAATAAACTTTGTTTAGTGGTTGACCTCTTGAAATTGAAATTGATGTGCAGAATGATTACCTGATGATTTAGCGATTGGGATGACAAGCAGTCATACTATTTACCAATATATTATTATGATTATATGTAATCAAACTTAGTAATAGGTTGTCATTCAGATTTACTCTGGTTTGACATTGGAACAACCTTGAAATGACCTTCACTTGACCTTATAAGGTCTCCGTCACCAAGGGCACCCTCAGTATATTTGAACAATTATACGCTATTGTGCATCGATTTGTTAATATAGTAGAGTTACCTAATGTTCTACAATATATTACAACAATAACAGCAAGAAAAAAAAACATTTTGGCCTATCATAACATTTTACGTATGATCATGATGTCATAGGAAGGTATCATCGTGTTTTGTGTTATTTCTTGATACCGAAAACATATGGTTTGTAGAAATAAGGAAGTATGTAAATAAGTAAATAAGTAGTTTATTGCGTATTTCAAAGCCACAGGCCAAAGTACAACACATTCAATATTCATATATACCATCACATTTGAAAATATTTACATATTCTGCTCTTCAACTAATGCTGAACGCAGTTTTAATGCTCGATATGTGTATAATCTCGTTTCCATCTCAATTATTGATGGATATATGATAACTTCAGTGAATTCTTGGCGGCCATTTTAAATCTTGCGTTTTAAAACAAAACTTCAAGGGTGAGAACCGTATGCATAATCAAAAGAGAAAAACAATATCAGCTAAAATAAGGTTGCACTAAAAACCCAGGGTTGGCGGCCGGAATGAAACAGTAATAGCAGTGTGTCATATGCCTTTTGGGCTGACATGGCAGGAGGCATATTACCATCATTACCTGGGCATTTGTGACCTGGCGCTCGCGTTGCCGGGATAGCTAATGAGGATGTGAAAAACATCAGCTCGGGATGTGTCTAATTATGATATCTGAAGCCCTCTATCTGACCTTCGCCTTTATAATTAAGCTACTGTATTCCGGGTGATTAAACGATTATTTGATACATTTCCAGTGATGGGAAATCACGAATCCGTGAACGCACAACCTCTAACTCTGTTGTTATCAGTAAACATATCATATTTATAAAATAAATGTAGCCTAAGAGCTGATGCTGCAGATCTATAAATATCAGTGTTTTAATGTTACTACTAACATAATACTCTGTGAACACGCTCGAATGCAATTGAGATGGTGTTTGGTGACCGGGCATACTGAGAGTTCAGCCGGATGTTTCATGTTATCATGGAAAATATTTCTGTCGGACTATAATAATTGTGTATTGTGTAGTGACTTATAAGCCCATTGGGCTGGGTGTTAAAACTGTATTATTGATGTTTTATGTAATCAGGTCACTATATTAAAAATATCGTTATCGTTATCCTATGGGAGATGTGACGCTGGGCCAACAATAATACCTACACTGACAAATGCTCCGTGTTTGCTGGTCAACAACGGTGTGGACTGGACACAGTGACATACATAACAAAAGGGTAGTTAATTAATCAAAAACCCATAAAGTGGATCAAAGAAAGTGTCCCTTACAGATGCTATATGGAGAACGAACCGATTTTCAGCCACCTGAGGTTGTGTATCGCTACCGCGATCCACAACCTCAAGTGGCTGAAAAGGTGAAAAATCGGTCTGACAGTTTTTACTGTTTTTATTTGTCATTGCTATAGAGTGGTATAGAGTATATTAGATAAATTTCTGATAATATTGTATTGTATCTAGCATAATTATGGCATCATCTGGATAGCAGGAAAGCGAATTGTCCAATCAGCTTCCCGTTCCACGCTACAATAAAGTGCGGCATTTTAAGACAAAATGGTTTAATTTATATAACAAATTCCACCGAAGCTATTTGTGTCGGTCATATATCATAATAATAACAAATCAATTTTGTGTAAGCTACTCACCTGTGTATAATACGCATCGATACTGATTAATATTATTATGGACTGGTACCGGTACATCAAACATGGTTCAAATAAATTTTGAAACAGATACCAATTGATATTACCATGATTGCATTCTCTTCAAGCGAAATTTCATGAGCGCAGTCAAGTAATGAACGATCACGGAATTCCTGATTGCTAGTGGAGGGCCAGTCCACCACAACTATTTAAACATGTTTATCTTACCATTTATGAAAAGGGCTTGGGTGCTTCCATGTATATTTGATTACAGACGATAACCATGGTAATCAATCCCATTATTCACAAAAACATGTTATATATATTTGATCTGTTTATTCAGCATACATTGTAAGTAAGTAATAGTTTATTAGCAATATGCTAGACAAAAATCATGAAAATGTAGTGAATGAACAAGAGTTGAGGGCATGGTATCACAATATTGTTACAATACAATATCGCCACATTTATATATTTATAAGTTAAACAAATCTAGCTCATTTTCTATTGACTGCTTGATTGTCGCTTGATAAAAGTTGTATGCATTTGTACATGCATGGATTTTGTATATAATCGTCAGGTAGAATGTGTCTAATAATAAAGGTCTTTATACCTTCAAATATACAGTGGCATTCATCGCCTAATGTATCACATGTGTCACATAGCCTTTGATTATATGGTAAACGAAGCTAATATTTAGACAGTTTAAAATCGACATGGAAATTTTTCAAGAGTAAACAACTTGATTTTAAATTTATCAACTCCGACCAATTTTGAATGTAAATGTCTCGAAGTCTTTGTTTACATTGCCTAAGGAATGAATGTCTATTTGACACACCTTGCTGTAACCACACTTCGTTACATCCTATACTGCACAATAGTTTTCTGACTAGTGATGCCCAGTTTTCCAACATAGTATTTCGGGTTACGGCCACATACATTAATGAATAAACTTTCTGTACAAGTAAACTTGATTCATTATGAGCAATTTTCAACCAATATGATAAAATTCTAACTTTTTTCTATATAATTAACAAGACAACACTGGTGTGACCATTGTATCAAACAAATTTAATAATACATGTATATTTACATCTGGGCGAGAGAATATTACGTAAGGTGTACATTGCTCTCATACCTCTACAGGCTAAATATCGTCGTGCACAAGAAAATTTTCCAGTGTATGACAATGTCAGGCCAAAATAATGAAAAGAGTTCACTACTTCTATTAAAAAATCACAATAAAACCAAAAATCATTCATTGAGAAGCGACGACATTTTCTAAGTAGGCCTACAATAATCTTAGTTTTTTGTACATTTACATATACATGTAGATGCCATTTTCACAGTCATCGTGTAAAATAGCTAAACTATTCTGTAATTCTTCTTTATTGCTCGATATAATAATGGAATCATCAGCATACCAAAGCAAACACAACTTAAAGTCGTCAATGCTAACACCTTCTATACTTCTATCCACTAAAGTTTATTTTAAGTCGTTAACATATAAACAAAATAAAAATGGCGAAAAACTTCCCCCCTGTCGTACTCCCAAGTAACTATGAAAATCTTCCGATGACCTTCCTAAATATTTGACCCTGGATTTAACTTCACTGTACATACTTCGTATCATATCAATTTTTTATTCTTATTTTTTTACCACGTATAATGTTAACCCAATGTTTGTGGCGTCCCAGGGTCAACATTAAATCAATATTGCATTAACGTATCGTTTTGTTGTTTAGTTAGCTGTAGCTCGAGCAACACTAGATAGCACTCTTCCAGACTGATAAAATTACCATTGGCTTTATTGATGGTGTGCTAAACATTTTATTGTTGTTTTTTAATTAACGCAATGGGATGAGATTTACATCTTCATCCCCTACCAGCCGCGAATTGATGTGGCCATTCTCGACTGGATGAAGATGACTTGAAGTTGGTGACAAAAATGAAGATAATTAGAATATTTTGTTCAAACAGTTTCATGAAATGTATAATTTCTTTGTAAAATCCCAGATTACCCAGCATACGATGTGCAGAGAGTATTATTCCCTGCAAACCAAAAGGCATTAACTGTCTACTGTTTTTTGGCTTTGCAGAGTAGTGTAATAAACAAGTGCTGATCCGCTCAGAAACTGAGAGCTTTGACCATAGCATGATTATTACCGGAGGTAATTTAACTAAATGAAATATGGGATCACATGCCCACAGAGAACGCCGTCTGCGAACCGCTCTTTACTTTGTAGTTTTGTCATGTGGGTGACTCTCAGCCACACAACTTTGAAATATTATATAAAAAACTGCTAGCAGCAGTCTCTGCTTCTTTACTTGATGTACTTAGGCCTAATGCTATGAGCTGCACAAGGACCGGTAAACGGCCAGAGGACGAATGATAAAAAGCAACCTGTTTTTTCAGAGACGTAGCCGGACATCCTTCTCCCCTTCCTGCTATCATTTCACGCGAAAATTAATATTGAGCCAGCACGGAAGACGGTGGACCAACACTAAATCAACATTATGTCTACATCTCGTGTTTTTTTCTGCAGCGGTACGTATCTTCCTTGATTGCAAAAAAAATATCGACGGCAACCTACCCAGGTGGTCAAACTGGTTTACCAGACATGGTCTGCTGTACAAGGTTCGCTTGTGAAAATCGTATCTACACGTGCCCAAGGATCACAACCTAGGTCGACGACCTTGTGAACAAGCTGCTGGAGACTTGTGAGAAGTAAAATTCAAAATGGCCGCTGGTGGCCCAATCTGAATCTGAATTTTTGTTAACTTTTGAAATAAATATCCGATCTTATTAAGCAATACCTCATTTTTTACTAAATCAATGACGACAAATTCATTATTTAAGATTGTTATTTTTACATTTCAAGGTCATCTAAGGGTCTAATCCAAGATGGCCGCAATTTTTAGATACTATAATATTTTTAATATATTTTCTTATGTAGCACCCTCTTTTCTACCAATAGACACTGTTGTAAAAGGAATTATTATCTACAGGTGTTCAAGAACACAAGCTAGGGGGGGGGGGAGGGGCTACTTTGTGGAAATACAGCTGCAAATGAAAAAAATTGTTTCCGCAGCTTCACGATATGCGTTGGATTTTTAGTGTTTTATTAATCCAAACAAATTGTTGTGGTTCCAAAACATGATATATCAGGTGGGTAAGTGACAGTGGCGTGTTGGGTGAAGTGATTAATAAAAAAATATTTATTTGTCATTTGTTTTTCTTTGTACAGTTAGTGTGGTAAGTGACCGGTTTAAGGGTATTCTTCCAACAATATGGAATTATAGGGTAGTATTTTATGGTGTTGGGTTACTATGAGAACAGGTGATGGATTTTTTATTTCAAGTATCTGAAGAAACATGAGTTGAAAAGCAAATGGACCAGGATATTTTTCATTTGATCAGTCGAAGAGAAAGGACGTTCCAGACTATATGTGCCATTTGCCAAGATATATCTGAGAAAGGTCTAATGAACATTAAACTCGCACCTCTACTCAGCCTCCTTCTCAGGGCCACACTAGCACAGCTAGGTGGCCCTATTACAGTGCTTTGAGAATCTCTACTGTAACGCCACGTCCAGATAGGGCATCCAAGCCTGGTGTACCGTGACCTCAAGCTTGACCCTTTCCAAATGTGTCAAATGTGACTTTATGTTGGCCAATCACCGATCTACTTGCAAACGAACTTCCCCTATCATCGTCCACCAGCACTCCATGTGAATCGCAGACAACATGTCCACGCTGACTGATTTTTAAGTTATAGGTCTACAACTGGCTGTGCCCTAGGAGGGTGTGGCTCCCCGAATTTTTTTGGATTATAACGCTTCAAAAGGGCGAATTATAAATATTTTGGCCTAGAGGCCATGATCGTGTTTTTGTTTTGGGTACGTACCAAAGAGAGGGGGGGGGGGCACTGACAGCGACCCCTCTCTCGATCCGCCACAGAGCTGTGTGTCTGAATGCGGGCCATCTGTTCAAGTGACCGAGCTGCTCACAAATATATTATTAGCCAAAAAGCACGCAACATTGGCCCGAAGCTGATTAAATATTGGCCAACGTTGACAAGGTTGGTAATACAAAACGCTAATGCTGGACCAATGCTGCCTATTTGTCGCTTCCAGACGGTCAGATAGATCTCAGTAGACAACCAAGACAAAGGGCTTGGCGTCTAATAATACCTAGGTCAAATCTAATAATGCTCTGCGAACTGAATCAAGACGGCTCTATGTCAGAGAATGCCCAGTAAACACAGAAGAAAAACAGCCCTGGTAATGACTATTGGAAAATAAAACCTTTGGCCATCATTACGAGAACAAGTATAGGAATTAGCGTGTAAACAGTGTTAGTTTGACTCACGCAGCAACAGCTTGACAGCCACGCGGTGTGTCAGTGTATTGTTTACATTTCGTTTCCAAAGTCAAGGACATACTTTTGTTAAACATATCCTGATTGGCTGGCCGGAAAATTAGGTCAAGCTCATGAATATCTTCAACGGAACACATTTCGCAGTGCAATCAATCAGAGCCACTAGCTGACGCTAGTGGAAGGATGGTGGATCTGATGAATGAGAATGACCTCTACTAAGCATGTCAAAACTTAGTGAAGCTATTTATTGTCGACAAGTTTCAGTGTACGCTAGAACTAAAAACGTGATAAATAGCTTTGATTGGATCGCAGATAAATCGCCAAAATGGCGTCCTAAATGTCGAATCTGTTATATTCTCGAAAAAAGTGATGCAAACTCGCACAGTAGAAACTTATGGGAGAGGAAACTGCTGATCAACGCTTAAACACCCCATTATCGATCGAGTCCCCCATTAAAACTATACAACGTCATTTGATTGAAAAAACTTCTTATGTCCACGGCAACACATGTTTGTACCGGGGTAAAGATCCAACTGGCAAGGTATCAACAGCCAACAAGCAATACGTGACAAGGCAAACCAGTTGGGCAGAAGATATATTCTGTACAGACTGATTGGCACAGGCCATGGCATGGTGGTAAATGACATATTCCTTACCGGTACATGAATATCTTCAAATCCACGTTCTATACATGTAAATCAACATGCTATTGCTTTTGATCAGCTGGTTGATGCACTGGACTCCATTATTCCATGATAAATGCAGCTTTCTTGACATTTTCTGAGAGATTAATACTACGAAATATTTAGAGAATTCAGTGTAAAAACAGTCGCGACAAATCGCTCAATAACATTAAAATGGAAGCTCCAACAAAGGTTTGACGAGCGTGCGTCAGTCCTAATTCAAACCTGGGGATAACATTCCGTCATTGTCAGGTGTAGTTCCCTGTAGAGTGAGAGCAAATACAACTGAAGTCTCTACAGGATGAGGAATAAGGGCTATATATTTGTCGTTTATTCCACTTCGTGACGCTCTCGAAATCATAAGGCTATTTGAAGTACAATCTCACGTGGATGACAAACACAATTCTACAACATGCAGATAATTAGCCGAGAACATTATATCATATTATGTAAAAGCTGCTGAAAATATTTACCACAATCAGTTTTCAATTTCGCTGCCACCCTTTTCTCGTATACACTTGTCCACATTGTAACTAATTCCACGGCCAAACCTATTGTTCATTGTGATAAGCGACTATTGATACGCGTCTTGTTATCAATATCAATGATATGATGCAGTTCTACCTAATAGTGTTGGTATCAAAGATGTAAGAGTTGCTGTGAAACCATCAGTGCATTTCTTTAGTTGTTTGATCAACCAGCACAAATTGTTGTGGATCATAATAGGCTATTTTACTTCAAGTTTATGAGGGAGAAGGGTGGCAGAGAAATTGCAAAGAGATGATGGTACAATATTTTCGACAGGTTTAAATGAGATTTTGGTAGACTGCTGAAGTGTCTGTTCGATTCTTCTCACATCTTAGAGCGTCACCAAGTGGAATGGACGATGCGCATATAAACCCTGATCCACAGCTCTGATTGATAACAGACACACGCTCGGCGAACCTTTGTTGGTGATTCCATTTTAATGTTATTGAGCTTCATGTCTGCGCTGTTTATACACTGAATTCTCGAAATATTTATCTGTATCTTCCTTTCTGAAAATGACAAGAAAGCCGCATTTATCATGGAATAATGTGGTTTCCAGTTCATCATCTAACTGATCAAAAACAATATCATACAATGGCAGATTAGTTGATTTACCTGTAGGAGATTGTGGCTTTGAAGCTATGCGTGCAGGGAATTTGATAGCAAATTTCAGTCATTTACCACCATGTCATGACCTGTGTCTATCAGTCTGTACAGAATATATATTCTGTCCAACTGTTTGGCCTAATGCCACGTGTTGCTTGTTGATACTTCACCTCCGTATCGACACAAGTAGTGTTTGAATTAAAATGTTCATATAACTTGTCTAGTTGCAATGGGTGATTTGGTCGATAATAGTGTTTGAGCATTCACTAGCAGCAGCAGTTTTTCTACCAGACGTATCTTCTGTGCGAGTCTGCACCTCAAATTTCCGCTAATATACCAGTTGCGGCATTTGGGATACCATTTTGGCGATGTATCTACAATCCAATCATAGTTGTTTACAGTCATTAAGTCTAGTGTACACTGGATCTTGTCGAAACAAATAGCTTCACTAAGTTTTGGTACAGACGCAAGTTTAATGTTCATTAAACCTTTCTCATGTGGCTCATGTGTATCTTGACATATGACACATTTGTTATAAGCTACAGCTCACTCCCATCTTCTCTTCGGCTGACCTGCTACTTTCTCCATTCATTTTTGTTAGATGCATGCAATGTCATTTTCATCTGCTGTTTTCATAGTAACCCAACACCATAACATTTTTTACTATCTTAAAATTCCATATTATTGGAAAAATATCCTGCAATTGGTCAATTTTCCCGCTACCTGCAGAGGGAAAACAGATAAAATAATCTGTTGTTTTTTGCCACTGTCACCTCGCTACCTTAAATATCACACAAAAATGGTGTGGAACCACACAAGTGTGTTTGGATTAATAAAACACCAATAATCGTGAATGTAATTTTCAGTCAAAAAATATTACCTTATTTTCAAGCCTCTCATATATTTACAGCTGTAATTCACGAGGCAGTCAACCTACCTCGTGTTCCAGAATACCTGTATATATTAATTCTATTGGCCCACCTTTTACAGCAGTGTCGAAAAGGGTATGTTACAAGATGGGAGCTCGATCCCAAAATTAAAAATCAAATGGATCGAAAAATGGCAGTCATTTTGGATTTGACCATCAAACGTAAAAATAACAGTTTTAATGAATTTGTCGTCATCTTATTAGTCGAAAATGAGGTATTGCATAAAAAGATCGGTCATTTATTTCAAAAGTTAGAAAATAATAAGATTCAGATTGGGCCACCGGCGGCCATTTTGAATTTTGCTTCTCACAAGTTTTCAGTAGCTTGTTTAAGAGGTTGTCCACCTAGATTGTGTTCATAGACATATCTGGATAAGAATTCCATTGACCTTTTACAACACGCCATGTCTACTCGCCCACAAAAATGTGCTTTGGCCCGCTATGGGTAGCAGTTAAATGAGTCGCCTGTGACAATGGCTGTCACGGTCACGCTCCGTGCACCTGCTTTTTCACCCGCTCCAATGCTTAGTTTACCTGCAGAGCATATTTTGATTAGTACTTAGTCTGTCCATCGATACATTCTATTTATAGTATAATCTCATATCCTAGATTTTTATTGAATATGTTTACAATAAAGGATTTGGCAGTGTAACCTTTTTGGATCGTGATATAAATCAGGTGACATTGTCCTCCGCACTGACCACCTGGGGTCGAGCACGCTACCTCTCGATCACTCATGACTGAGGATCAAAACAATTTTGATGTGTTTATGACTACACTGGAAGGAAATTGTTCTTTCTTTGCAATGTACATAGGCTTACTAAGAATAATAGACAGAAAAAAACGAATATCATACCATACCATCAAATATCAAAAAGAAGTGATCCCCATTGATAATGATACCGATGAGAACGGCAATGAATGGGAGACTGTGGGTGCCAAAAAGACAAAGAGTATGATAAAAACACGCACAGAAGTGAACACTGGTTCTCAAGTTAAAATGACGAAAGGTAAAAAAGTGATAGACAATAAAAAATTGAAAAAACAAACCAGCCAGAAATACCCAGCTAAAAAAGTCACACAACTGAATAAAAGACAACCAAATAAAAGTGATGGGAATAACCAAAATGTCAACAAAGATCGGCATAATAGTAGTTTAAGTAGTAGTAGCCCTACAGAATGCAGCAGCATCACTAGTACTAGCAGCAGCAGCAGCAACAGTAGCAGAAGCAGTAGCAGCAGCAGCAGCAACAGTAGCAGAAGCAGTAGCAGCAGCAGCAGCAACAGTAGCAGAAGCAGTAGCAGCAGCAGCAGAGATAAAACACAATCCATCAACACGATCAATGGACTATCTGCCAATAACAATAATGCAAACTTGACCAGACAGATTCCCGTCGTCAGGTCTAATAAAAAAAAAGTGTATCATTGGTGACTATAATATGCGCGGACTAGCCAAACAACTAAAACCGAAACTTGATAACCCAGATGCCGTCTATATAAAACATCTGGAATGAGAATAGGACACTTGATTCCTCGATTAAAAGGATATATATGTGAGGACACCGATGCAGTTGTCCTCCACCTCGGTACAAACGATATTAGTGGACCAATAAACAAGGTAAAGGAGGACATTAACAAATTAGCTGAAAAAATAAAGGGATTTAAAAATACACATTTCTACGTGGCTGAAATCCCCCCTAGGAGCCAGAAGAAATACAATGCCCACATTTACGACATAAATTGCCACATACGTGAAATATGTGCAAAATTTAAATATTTTCTACTAGAATAAGTTCATTTGTCAATAATATATCAACAAATTACACCACATCTTATCAGGGGTGGGTATAAAAGGTCAAAGGGCACATGTTCTTAGACTAGTATTTACTGTAGTTTTGCATAATAAGCTAGGACATATGATCACCTCAAAACAGCCCTCGTTTCATCCATGATGAGACATTACATATTAACTACAGGGTATATATATTATTGTAGAGTAGATATCAGAGTATTATGAAACATCATATTTAACCTCGTAGGCGGTTGCCATGGCAACGATATTCACCCCAACTCCACATTTACAGGTAATTGTAGGTTTTAATCAGTTATATGAAAGGATAACTGCTAAGCAATTTAACAATATGTGATATGTTCAACTAGAATAAGTTCATTTGTCCATAATATATTAAACTATTAGACCACATTTCACCCGGGGTGGGTATAAAAGGTCAAAGGTCACATGTTTCGACTAGTATTCACAATAGTCGTGCATGAACTAGCACATACGCTCATCTTATTTCTCTCAAATGGGTAGGTAGGCCCTACATTAAAGTAGACTTAAGTCATTTGTTCTAGAAAATAGTAAAGGCTCATAAATACCCTTAAGGTTGGATAGGATATAAATATGGAAACAGTTCAAGGGTTCAATGACCCATCTAGATGGTTGCCATGGTATTCATTTATACCTATCACCAATAACTCAACAATAAATACATATTTTGATACATTAAGGTTCCACCACAAAACAAAAAATATTTTTGATGGATTGCACATCATTTATAGTTAGTCTAAGCTCTTTGACCAATAATAAGACACCAGAAGACAATGGGGGTAATTGAAAGACCATAAGATCACCCCAAACGGAGGCGATTTGCAACATTATCCAATTCAAAATAATAAATATTACAAAAAGCGACCGCTACCAAATATATAATTTGCACTCACATGGATAAAATGTTTGAATCGACATTTATGCAGGATCACAACTATCTCTAAACGGTTAGGCAAGATAATACAGGGAATTATCGGTGATTGTCATGGCAACCAACTTTCACAAAATAACTGAAAATACACACTCTACATAGAAAAATAATAATTAGTGTTGGAATAAAAGAAGTCAACATGATGTGAAATAATTTCCCCGTAACTACTGAAAAGTAATATTAGTGGAAAAGTAAAAATAAAACATAGATTTTTCGTTATTGGTGGCAATATTTTGCGCAGTAACATATATTAGACACATCAGATCACTTCACGAATAGTTTTATAATGCTCTTGGACCATCAAAACATGGGGTTAGACATCTTAATTGTTGAGCTATGTGCACTATTAGCTGAGATATGGCAAAATATACATTTCCCAGCAATGGCGTCACAAATTTGCATAAAAATGGTATGTGGGACATTTTGTCAACTTTTTAACATATCAAATCGTTGTCTATGGTATTTTTCCAATCTAAAAACATCAATTAGAAATTGATTTCCGGGGGGGGGGGGGTCCAATCTAGAAACATCAATTAGAAATTGCGTTCCGGGGGGGGGGGGTGCACGATACCCCCTTCTTCCTGCCCATGGTGATGGAAGAAATAAACGTTGAAGATATATATTGATATTCTAACTTGTCTCCTTTCTTTCCTTAATTCTATCTTGGACATTTCGGATTCTTGCCCATGAGGAATGATTGTTGTCTATAGTGAGACCCCAAACAGCCTGAAGCTGGGCATCGGAGTTCGGGAACTCCTGTTCTAGTAATAGTTTTAATATTAGATAAGCTGACAGTAATGATATGCTTATAATATTGAAATATGTTTCCATAGTTATAAATTTCAATTGAGAAAATTATCTTATCCAACTAGGTATGCCGCATATTGCCATCTGTGTTATTCTGGAATTACATCTGTGATAATTTGGTCCCAGAAGATACAAGACCGTTCAGTTAATGTTGGTTCAATGATGAGCCAGCGTCGGAGAAAGTGAGCCGACATTGAAGCGACGTTGTTTGAACATATCGTGTTTTCTGGGGTGGGACATCCGATTTATAGACAACGGTATCATATAAGGGTATCCCTGTGTATTATCATATGTATCAGGCAGAAGGACAAATCAAAGCTATAATTATGTAAATATGCATAGTTGAAACAAATAGTGGACCCCGTACGAAAAAGTCTGCTTATTTATTGATTGTGACAATAAAAACTTTGATGGCGAGCACACTGTGTTAAAGAAAAAAGTATTGGAATCGCAATGCGTTGTTGACGGATAGTTTCATTGCCAAAGCCATAGCAGCTAGATTGACCGCGTTAATTACGTAGGTGTACGTGTTCGGTCACCTGTGTGTTTTACTGATGATATGTGATGATATGTGTCTATTGAGGAGCACATAATACTACATGTATGCACATTGCTTTGTCGTTGGAGTGGAGATATGGGCTATATCCAACACAAGACATGCATGCACTTCCTCAAACCCAATCGAACCTTTAACCCTTTAACCGCCGGTGCCGCATATATTCGGGTTTTCATTTTTTATTAGCATATTAGGTACCACCTTTTAACCTTTTCACTACCATACATGACGGGAATTTCCATCGTCATTCGTCAATGAACGTAACCATAAAATGACACAAATTTTCGTCAAATATATACTACATTTATGTATTTTTCGTCACTTGGAAATTGCGTTAGCAATTCCAGCTTCAAATGACGAAAAATAGAACTCCTACACCAGTATATCTTGATCCTGGTATGCACCCCGGCCTGGAAGTCAAAGGGTTAAAAAACATGGTAAGGATAAAATGTGACATCAATCAACAATATTTGAAAACAGTTGACCTCCATTTTGTCACATCTGAATAATTTTCACTCACTTGAAGTTGTGGATCGCGTCAGCGGGACACAACTTCAAGCCGGTGAAAATTCCAATTGGATAATATGGCGGTTAAAAGGTTAACTCTTAAAGCGCTATCACCTAGTTTCAAGGCTGTGGGTGTAGGATTATTTCTACCTCATCCACAATCTCATAATCACGCCTCTGTGTTGGAGCAAATAATTTGAGCCACATACAAGCCGTCGACACCATTAAAGTGAATGCATGATTTGCTTCGTTGAGCACACTTGAACATATAAATTTTGAAGATTTACATGTCTTTATTAATTTTTTGTTATAAACTTTAAAATAAGTTTAGTTGCATCACTGTGATATGCCTACATACAGCAGTGTTAATATTTGTTTTAGATGTTCTGTTTTATTCCATCCAAATGACAACTTTATGTAATCAAATATTTTTGCTACATCTTTATTCTCACGTTGAGTGGACATGAAAAGACACACTCCCTACATATTTTACGAGTTTAATTATTATACCGATCAGCTGCAGTCATCGGTGGTCACCTGATGTTGTTGATCTCTCTCAGCTGTGTGTCATCATCAGGCAATTAATGTTTACATTATCAGGATGATTCGCTCACAAGTGGTGATCCACTTCAAGCCCCAGATGACTGATGTCGACTATTGTATTCTCATGTTCCAATGACGTTTTATATAGGGCCCAAACCCAAAAGAAGTATTATATAAACCTATAATACATTATATGTATCGAATCTGCGATACTCCTATAGCCTACATTTCGACTTAAATTTAGACAATGTAACTAATTTTTAGTCACTTGGAGTTGTGGGTCGCGGTAGCGAGACACAACTTCAAATGAATGAACATTTTAATTGATTAGCTCAGAGCTCTTGGGATTAATGTTGACTCGCCGTCAACGATTTCCACAGCGTCTTAAAGCCTTTGCTGTGGTAAATGATCTGATGGTACATTGCTGAAGTATTCTGCGTGTGATTAGCCTTCCATAATGCGAGGTTACATCTTTGTGTGGGGGTGTATTATTCAACATTATTATCAATTAAGTAGGTGCTGCTAGTGGGATAATGTTGTTTATTATATAATAATACATCGTTGTCTGAAAATTGGAACGAGTATCGTGACTGTCAGAGCTGTAACATCACGAGACGCAGGCACTGAACGGGGGCCATGCCCCACTTTGGACCTGCCATTGATTTTTCGCTACTTGCAAATCTTTATGCTCAATTCATTTCCAATAACAGTGATTACAGATTAGCAACGACGATATTAGCGATGTAGCCTAAGCTTTAATAACTTAACTGAAAACTTAGAACTTCTTGATTGTGAAGAAATATTTTTCTTTCAATGAATCGTATTCAAAATAAAGGCATGTGGTGTATTTATGCGACGAGAGAACTTAAAGGGTCAAATCACTGGCCTCCCACAAGACACGAGACGTTGACCCAATGCTGGTTCACTGTTGGGCCGCCGTCGTAGACGGTGGACCAACAGTGAACCAGCGTTGGGTCAACGGCTCGATGTGTCTGTTGGGCTGTTCATGCCAGTTACATAGTCCTATCCCTCTGGTACGACCTCGGGTCTTGATCATCAAGGACGGCCTGTTTAGCCTAAGGATACATTGTGTGACCATTACTGGTTCTAGTAATGTATCTTGAGGGAATATATGCCAATTATTCCTATCACTCTCGATGTTCCTTTGTTCCAGCTATCAATCAGCTTTAAAAACGTTCTTCAGAAAACTATTTTAATATAATATTATTCTTATTTTGTCTACTGTTTTATATCACATGGGCTGTAGGTAATTGCAGTAGTTAAATGTATATATATATATAAACACGACAAATGAAGAAGAACAAATAAGCAGGTAGTTGTTTCTTCACGAAAGTAAAATTGTTATATAATGAACAAGAGAACAATAAAATCGATTTAAAAAATCAAATTGTTCTAATTTCTTTCACGTTACAGTGTCTTTCCATTTTTTTATTTCTTAAAATACAATAATAAAATATCTATCATGGCATTTTAGCTGCACAGGACCATTGCGATAGCATTATCACTCTCATCTCTAGTGGCGGTCAACATTGCACGGTATTTGGGTGCAGCTAGTCATCCCGATGCCTACAATCATGTAACATGATCTATGGAAAAAGTATTTTCTCAGTCCCAGCGAGCCTATGAGCTGGATAATCAATGTAGATCCAATGTAGATTTAACCCTTTAACCCCGCCAAATTATTCAATCTGAATTTTCACCCACTTGAAGTTGTGTCTCGCTGACGCGATCCACAACTTCAAGTGAGTGAAAATTATTCAGATTTGACAAAATAGAGGTCAACTGTTTGCAAATATTGCTGATTGATGTCACATTTTATCTTTAATCTTGAGATGCTAATAAAAAATGAAAAACCGAATAAAAATGCGGCACCGGCGGTTAAAGGGGTCTACGGCCATTATAAATATTTTTACTAGTGTGGGGATCGATTTTGGACGTCAGAATCTGGCGTCATTCCCGCGCTGTAAGGGTTAAGCTGCAGGGTACTGTTGTCGAATATTGTTTTCTTATGTTTTTATTGACGTTATATAACCAGTTTCTAAAAAAAAAAAAAATGTCTCAAATATACGATAATCATATCCATTTCGGCTTGATTTTAGAAAGTCAAATAATCTTTAGTCACATGAAGTTGTGGATCGCGGTAGCGAGACGCAAAAACCAAAACCATCTGCGACGTCGGCTCATACTATATATACTAACCCTTTTGACGCGGGGAATTTAGACATCAGATTCTGATATCTGAAGGCAGTCCTCGCACTGAAATAATTAAATAATTTATAATGGATGTAGACCCGCAACATAGGTATTCAAATGAAGTAGAAAGAGCTAACTAAGACGTTGATTTTAAATTGAAAAAACCTCCAGGTTTTCTATTGAAATATTTCAGCGTTGTAAGGGTCAAACCAAGAGTCGATCAGCGTATTAACCCTTTAACCACAAAATTAGTCAATCTGAATTTTCAAGTGAGTGAAAATTATTCAGATTTGACAATATGGAGGTCAACCGTTTTTAAGTATTGCTGGTTGATGTCATATTTTATCTTTAACATATTTAAAAGGTGGTACTTAATGTGCTAATAAAAAATGAAAACCCGAATATATGCGGCACCGGCGGTTAAAGGGTTAAAAGCTGCGTGGGATGAGCTTCCCATAATGCTAGGCTACAACTCTTGTGGGAGTGTATTATTCAACATTATCCGGATTATGCCCAGCAAGACAGTGTTACTTTGAATAACATAAGGTCATATTTCACAAAACAAGCTTGTTTGTCTTCTTTCCTGTCAGCTGCCAGTATTATAATGTTGTCTAATTAGCTGACTGGTGTGGCATTTCAAAGCGCTGGTGTTAGTTGGGCTGTTAAACTCCTGTTTTGAAATATATCTATAATATACAATCGAAACAAGACAGTTTGAAAATCACAAATTTCTGAAGGAAATTGACTAATTACAGCTTTGACAGCGGGCTCATTCACTGAAAATCTCTGAAAATGTTGTCCTTGTAATGATTTGAATAACATTATTTGTATATTTTGTTTATATATGAATCTAGCAGGTACAATGTGACACCATTAACGTGCCTTGCAGGCGATCACACAATATTTCATAACGTGACATTTGATATAGGCCTAATGGCTATACATGTATTAATCAGCTTGTTGATATGAATCACATTGTCATAATTAACACACATCCATCACGTAATGGATCATCATGATTATTACCTAACCACTATTCACGTGTGGAAAACAAACAAACAAACAAACAAACAAACAAACAAACAAACAAACAAACAAACAAACAAACAAACAAACAAACAAACAAACAAACAAACAAACAAACAAACAAACAAACAAACAAACAAACAAACAAACAAACAAACAAACAAACAAACAAACAAACAAACAAACAAACAAACAAACAAACAAACAAACAAATAAACAAACAAACAAACAAACAAACAAACAAACAAACAAACAAACACACAAACAAAAAAACAAACAAACAAACGAAAGAACGAACGAACGAACGAACGAACGAACGAACGAACGAACGAACGAACGAACGAACGAACGAACGAACAAACGAACGAACGAACGAACGAACGAACGAACGAACGAACGCACAAATGAACGCACAAATGAACGAACAAATGAACGAGCGAACGAACGAATGAACGAACGAACGAACAAACCGGCAAACGAGTGAGCGAACGAACGAGCGACCGATGAGCAAGCGATGGAGCGAGCGAGCGAGCGAACGAACGAACGAACGAACGGACGAAAAAACGAACAAACAAACAAACAAACAAACAAACAATTGGTGAACCAAGATTCGTTTTAATAAATAAATTATATTGCAGCCATCGTGGATTTATGGATAAAATATATGTAAAACCAGAAAGAAGTTCCCGAACTCCGAGGCCGGGCTTTAGTCTGTTTGAGTGTTATTGACAAAAGTTAGACTTACTATTTTGCAAGCAAAGCTCTATTCGTCTTCCTCATGGGCCAGAATCCTAAATGTCCATGATATAAAAAATGCAATGAATCGGGCTTTAGGCCACCTTTGTGCACATATAGGCTAAACTGGGCCAGGAGAACCTCCTGAGTATGGTGAGATGATTGAGATGACACTGTCCTCCAGACACAGGATTCGAAATTCAAGCCCTGGCGGTCTGAGACCGAGCACGCTACCTCTCGGTCACGGAGGCTCCCCACAATACTGATTTTCACACGTGGAGAAACATTTTTTGTTTTCACACGTGAAGAAACATTTTTTGTTTCTTTCAAACCGCCGAGACCGGGAACCGAACCTCGGTCTCTGGCGTGAAGGCAGCGCTGCTAACCACTACCCTAGGGCCCCCGCCCGTCCATGATATAATCAAGGAAAGAACTAAGGCTACAAGTTAAAATATATCTTCAATGTGTATTCCTTCCTCCACCATCGTAGTGCTGGCCAACATAAAATGAATACTTGCCAGTGAATCACCGTTTGTGACGGTGTAGAACCGTATAATGTAACCAGACGTATGATGTAACCGGTTACATTATGCGTCTGGTTACATTATGCGGTCACAGGGAAAAACGTAATTTGTAACCAGCACTGACGTATAATGTAACCGCTCCTTTTATTGGCCCTATTTATCCGAGAGAAAACAGTCTTGATATAAAAGGACACTTTTTAAAACTAATTGATGGTAGTAAAATATTTTCATTGCAGTACTTTAATCCACCAAATCAAATCAGAACGGGGTCCTCATGTAGTGGTTTATCACTGTTCCTATCACGCCGCAGCTCGCGGAAGCCCAAGTACCCTTTTCAAAAGAGACATGTCTTCATTTAGTTATTTCTGAAATAAATTTATCATATGGTCTCACCACCCTAAATGCCAGTCCCATTGAAATTTATGCATGTGAACTATCTGAATTCCAAGAGCCGATTTTACTTCTCTTCGCCTTCCCAACCATCTAGTGTCGCATATCATGATAAAGCATGGGCTGAGTTTTTTCAAAAAAACAGATCCGATATTGGTTTTCTACCCAGACAGATTTTCATCTACACCCCCTAGCGTCTAAAAATGTCACCACAGGTCAAATTAGGCTAAAACGCATACCCTCTTTCACAGACCAGACACATATCATTTAACCCACTGTATCCTCGCCAGATTATCAGTTATATATGATATTCTGTATGAAGGAGACATCGTGTACTGATTAAGTATCCACACAAGTGTAACCTCTTTTGCATTTGTTTTTAATTAAAGTTTGGAACAGCCGCATTAGAAATATTTTCATCATTAGACACCTGCCGTGATTTCGGCTTTTTATTATTTTAGTGTGGTGAGACCATATATAAAAAGCGGTGTAATTTAATATTTGTCGGTTTTCAGTGATCTGTCTTTAATTAAATTATGTGAGACAAACCAGATATGGCTCAAGCGATAGACAAAACATGGGTGGGCCAGTTTAATTAAGTTAAACCCTACAATTTTAGAGTTATATACTTCGATTTCAGGTTTTGTGTCATTCAAAGTTAATTTTGTACCTCAGCTTATGTCATTATGATTGCGGGAGGTCTGGTGCTGTGGTTAAATAGTGGGGATGCTTGTGTTCATATATAAACTCCCGTGGGATTTTGATGGTTAAAATATGCCACCTATATGAAAATGTTCAGAATAGACTACAGAATAAGAAAAAGGTTGATGGAGTTCGCAAATTGTCAAGACAATCTTTTCAGGCAAAATTCAAAATGGCCGCCATGAAATCGCTAAAGTGATCATATCTTCGTTAATAATTAAGATAGAGACGAGATTATTTCACCAAACCATATGTTTTCGCTATCAAGGAATGCAATAAAACAAACGATACTTTTACTCGATATCATTATCATGCAAAATCAAAATGGCCGCCATGAAATCAATAAATTGATCATATTTGCGTTAATAATTAGGATAGAAGCGATATTATTTTACCAAACCATGTTTTCGGTATCAAGGAATACAATGAAAAACCGATACTTTATTTCACTTGTTATCATGCAAAATTCAAAATGGCTTCCATGAAATCACTAAATCATATATTTATCATTAATCCAGATAGAGCTGATATTATTTCACCAAATATTATGTTATCGATATGATGTACATGCAATACAGTAAATCATTCAAGATGGCCGCCATGAACTTAATACATTTATCACATCTTAAGATAGAGACTGGATTATTTCATTTAACCACATGTTTTCGGCATCAAGGAGTACAATAAAACACATCATATCTTTATTTGTATATCATTATATAGCTTTAAAAATGTATGTCATCACCTATTTATCAAATGTCTCGATACTAGTAATGCTAATTACATAGTAGAACATCTGTTTATGTATAGCACACACCACCCACCTACGTAACAGACAGCATGACTTTTTAGCTGAACGATTAAGGCATATCCACATCCACATGAGATCGACTGAACACTGCTTTAACTCACTCAAGAGCATATAGATCCATGTTGAATTACACCGTTTTGAATGTAATGTCCTCTGAAATATTAGCTGTCACTTCTATATGAACACATTGATGCACAAGAGTGTAGAATTGTTCATATACATTGGGGGTGCACTTCACGACAGGGACCTTATATGTTCTAGATATCAATAATACTCTACACCTCTAAGACGCATGTTTACTTATTTTAAACAAGTTAGCAACATTAGTGTGTATAGTTATTAACCACCTGTATCATAATTAGCCTACATGAGGTCAACAACAATGTCATAGCATACTATCCTGATAATTGTATTTCTAAATCCGTTTTCCAGCACTTGAACAGACACTGTTATAAATTTAGTTATAAATTACTAAAACATAGTAATGTAATGTAACACAATGGGGCATAGCAAAATAGTATCAATATTTGTACAAATCATGTTTACATGGTTAGCGTCTACACTGCAGTGTATCAAATATCATACCAAAGGCAAGATATGTTCATTGTAATGTCAAAGTATAGCACATTTTTTCCTCAATTAATTGTCATTACACTTTTAGGTGACAAAAAATATTTGACAAAACCCAGCGAATGTGCATATCATTGAATAGTCAAAATGATTTGTTTGTGAGTTCACATTGCTATGGTTGTAGAATAGATACTATACAACCCCGAAAAATATACACTTAACTTAAGATTTGGACTTGTTTAACGTTGAAATAGTATTTTTTGCACCCAAGTTTCACCGTTCACTTGTCGTGCAAGAAACCTATATTCCATAATACATACGTTCACAACTAAATTAGAGCTGGATACGATGTTATAAAGTAAATAACAGGTTATTGTTCAATTCTGCATTGTATACTTGTTGAAATATTGTAGAGTTATATGGCAATAAAGTACATTAAATACTTTAAATTATAAAGCTAATATAAAAAATGAAATTACATTAATCAAGGTTGCCACGACACCCTTTAATAACCGGACAAGTCAGGATTGTTTATGATAACCCTGTGTTGTCAAGGAAAACACCTTACGTTAAAACATTAGGCAAAGTCAGGGGAAAGTGAAGAATTTTGCTCTCAAGATCCCATGAATTGACTTTAATTTAACCGAAAAATCAAAGGGACAAGCCCCCAACACATTTTGGTCATGAAAAGACAGTGAAAGTCATGATTTTCTAGATTTTGTAACAACCCTTAATAATGTCTAGGATTTAAAGAGCTTTTATCGCAACGATGATCTAATTGTGATAATTCAATAGCCTTGGGGTCACGAACAGATGACTTGTTTAACATGTGATATTGACTTGCAAGAGGTATAATTACAACGTAATATCAGATATTTAATTATATTATATTGGTAAATATAATTATAAAAAATATTATTTTATCTTTGTGTGGTTTGCACTGTTTTTAAATTAACTAACTGCAAGCATTCCATAGGATAATAACAGCGCGGCATTATCCCCTAAATATTAGTCCGAGCTTGACGTGAACAGCATGGTTCAACGTCAGAGATTGACAGCATAGCAAAAGCTGTGTTTTTCTATGCTGGTGGTCAGTGTACGCTGAGACTAAAAATTTCATGAAAAATGTGAGGGTAGCCATATTTAGATGATAAATTCACCTATAAAGACAGGGCTTTAGATCGCCACGTTAAGGCATTATTCTAATGAGATGTACATCTGTCATTACAGAATGATATAAAAATAAATGATCAAACAATGACGCAGTAATTCATTGCGCAATCGATCGTCCTCGCACCGTATTTTTGGGCACAACTTTACGAATGGCAATGATTACAGACTCTGTATCGCACACATAGTCTGTTATTACGGACAACTAAATATAGGAGGAGGGCTTCCTTCTCATGATATCAGCATAAAGCAGGGTCAAAATATTTTTACTCACTCGTCAGACCTTTTACCAAATGCCTTAATATGCACAAAAAACAGTTCCCCTTTTTAGATCCTAGAGCTGCCACTGAAACATGCGTGCCTAATGAAGCCAAACTGTTTCAAGTAGGCCTACGTAGTTGCTTAGGTCTTAGTGATGAATACATTTTATTCTCAGAAATGTGTTGATAATATAGCAATTCTTATCTCTGCGAATGAATGAATGGAACAATGAGTACGCGGACAAACAGACTACACTGAATCAGGATTACCCACCAAGGATAGTGAGATGAATCTGATGACACTGTCGTCTAAACCTACGATTTAAAATTCGAGTCCTGGCTGTCTGAAAGCAAGCACGCTACTTCTCGTTCACATAGGCTCCCCACAATACTGAATTCTTAAGTTTGTAAAGGGGGGAACATTTTTAAACCACCATACCAGAGTGGGTGACGGGCCTATTATATTCACCACTGTTTCATGCATTTATGTGCTTTGGGGGGGGGGGGGATACAAGATAACATTCAGCATAATCATTTTTTATCTGATGTAGTATTTCAGTCAAGATCCTGATTTCTAAAGCGAGAAAAGTTCAAAACGGTGCCATTGTATTCCTTGGTAACAAAAAATCAAGCCTTTGTCTGAAATATTGAGGAAGATATGTAAACTTTTGTGATGATGTTATGGCGGCCATTTTGATTTTTTATGATACATGTAGTGATGTCGTTAGAGGTATCGTGTGTCTACCGCATCCCTTGATACCGAAAACATGTCGTTTGGTGAAATAAACTCGTCTCTATCCCAATTATTGACAAGTACATGCTGACTTCAGTGATTTCATGGCGGCCATTTTAAATTTTGCATGATAATGAATAATAAATGTATCGTTTGTTGTATTGTATTCCCTTGATACCGAAAACATATGGTTTGGTGGAATAATCTTGTCTCTATCTAGATTATTGGTGAAGATATGATAACTTTAGTTTTTTCATGGCGGCCATTTTGAATTTTACATGATAAACAGTTTTTTGACACCCATTTGCGAACTCCATCAAACTTTTTCTTATTCTGTGGTCTATTCTGAGCATTTTCATATAAGTGGCATATTTTAACCTTGAATTTCCACGGGATTACACATGCTTCTGCACTAAAAGCTGCCTGCTTGAAAAGTCGGAGATCGTGGGTTTCGTCCCTAGCTCGCTCTGACATCCAGGTTTCAAAGAAACAAGATATGTCTTTCTCGCTCACTCGTAAAGATTGAATATCGTGGAGAGCTTCCCTGACCGAGAGGTACATGTACCGTGTTTGGGAAAGGACCACCAGGGCTTAATTTTCGAATTCTGTGTCCAGAGGGCAGTGTCATCTCATTCATCTCACCATCCTCAGGCTCTCCTGACAGAGTTTCGATATATTATGCACCCCCTTTCCACAACCACCCCTCCCCCTCTACACGACATAGTGTAGAGTGTGAGGGGTGGTCGTGGAAAGGGGGGTGCCCATGCCTAAACCCATTACCCTAAACCTCATTCATTTTTAATGTCCGTCTGGCAGGTTTGATCGCTTGTCTGTCCGTCCGTTCGTCTATTTCTTTGTTCGTTCGTTGTGCCCGTTAATTCGCTAACTCGTTGGCTCGTTATTTTTTCCATTATTTGCCCCCTGTTTGTCGGTATTCCTGATTCGTTTGTTCATTCCTTCTGTTTGCTTGATCGATCTGCAATCGAAGAATGACTTCTTCCATGTCGATAACAGATAAACCGGCATTGATTGGGCATAATCATTTTTTTTAAATGAAAGTGCCTGCGCTAAATGTTCACTTGGGACAGGAAGGGTGGCACAGATACAGGTCGACAGTTCGACAAGGAGGTCGATAGTCTGACAGGTTTATGTTATATTGTGACAGTTCTATAGTCTGAAGGGCTACATTCTCACAGGTCGATACTACGACATATTTTTTAATACCGAAAAAAAGGATGAACAAAACTATTATTACTGTTGTGATGAATAGCGATGAAGACGAAAACCATAAAACAGGTCTATTTATTTAAATAACTAAAGTTGTTTAACTGTTTAAGTGCTGCATTGTTCGTTAGCATTTTTCATTCATTTGAAACGAGCGTTGGTGACGCAAATTTCAGCTTCAGATAAATGACAAATATTCTAACATTTAACAACTAGATATGTTAGGCATTCTACTTCATAATGAAATGAAATGAATCGGGCTTTAGGCCACCTTTGTGCACATATAGGCTAAACTGGGCCAGGAGAACCTCCTGAGGATGGTGAGATGATTGAGATGACACTGTCCTCCAGACACAGGATTCGAAATCCGAGCCCTGGCGGTCTGAGGCCGAGCACGCTACCTCTCGGTCACGGAGGCTCCCCACAATACTGACTTTCACACGTGGATGGGGAAGAAACATTTTTGTTTCTTTCAAACCGCCGAGACCGGGAACCGAACCCCGAACTCTGGCGTGAAAGGCAGCGGTGCTAACCACTACCCTAGGGCCCCCGCCCTCTACTTCATAATAGGTGCTTTATTTGGAATATGAACGCATTTGCCCACACTGAAAGGGCATTTGTTAAATTATTTATTTAAAAAACTTGAATTGATTGATTCATTGATCACTGATGGCATGTCAACAGTTATTTATATCCACATCGATATAAATTTAATTTGCGTTTTAATTTGGACTGATTGTTTTCGCAAAGCCACCACATCTGATAGCTCACACTTTTTCCTCGTAGATAAAAAACAACTATTTAATGGCATTATAGGTTGGTGCATAGGCCTACATGTCGATTGTCATTCATCACAAGAGCACCGTACTGCTCTGCAAATCCAAAAGGCAATATACATGATATATGATCACTTAACGTAAGCAGATATAAAACGCTTTCGCTTCGCGTGGCAACGTAGAACGGCTAGCTCGCTAGCTGATGAATAAGGTCATTCATTAATTAAAAAAAGTAAGTTCAAACATTTGAAATGATAATTAAATTATTATGAATTGATTTGAATCATGACATTTTTGAAGCCTCTGAAAAAAGGAGCCGTAATTAGCTATGCGTCTCTCATGTCATGCATATTGCCAGTGTCATCGGTATATTATAGTCCAGTCAATCTAGAACCAACCTACAAAAAACTGCAACAATTTTTTTTAGTCATGCCTTATCATGTCAGATTATTCATTCACTCATGTATTCATTCATTCATTCGTTCATTAATCCACCCATCCATCCAATCATTCATCTATCTTCATATCCATCCAGCCATAAAATTATTTCAAGACAGACTTTTCATTATCGCTGAACATCCGTGGGTACCTAAGCTCCACTATTGACCCTTCCCAGTAAACACGAACCATAACCACTCACTCAGTTTAATTTAAACATACTAGTTATAATTCACAATTTCCCCAAAACATATACGTTTTAGAGAACTATCTCGGTTACATTATCATATATGGCACTGGTTACATTATACGGTCGTATGGTACCTTTTTTTCCCTGGTTACATTATACGTTGACGCTGTGACCGCATAATGTAACCAGTCGCCGTGAAATGTAACCGGTTACATTATACGGCGCCGTATAATGTAACCGGTTACATTTTACGTATGGTTACATTATACGGTTCTACAACACTCACTAACCTGACATGTACCTCATACACACGATGCAGGCCTACCCACCCAGTTCCTAATCAATGTTTGGCCAGCCTCGCAGCCCATTGCTGGTTCAATGCCGGCAATTGTCTACGAAGCTGGTCCAAGACGAATCCAACACTCAATCTGTTGTATACTCGGTCCAGCACATCAGCAAACACATGCTGTTTCACCCAATGCTGTTTCAATGTTGACCCACAGCTTTGGTGATTGTCCCGTCTTGTCCCGCATTGTTATGCTGGTGCCACTTCCCTGATTTCACAGATCACACGATACCTTGGCCCAATGCTGATGTAATGATAGGCCACCGTTTGCGACGCTGGACCAACATTATCCCAACCAAAACCCTTTGGGCTCTAATCACAAATATAATCGTGAATATTATTTTTTATCAATACTTTGAAAAAACGCAACTGCCTGACCCAGCGACCTGACCCACATGTTCACAGGGACAGGTGTACAGAAATGTTATCCGCTTCCCACACACAACACCCCTCTCTCCCCTAGATAGGACACAAACTCAGGCAAAATAAACTTAATAGGTTCCTGGCCTACAGCCAGGCCTCCGCACACCGATGTGGTGGACCAATAAATATTCAATGTGTTTATTAAAAACAGACAGACAGACAAAATTAAACAAAAAAACGTACCCCATTTATTAAAACAAGAAGGGCCACAGTTTCTTGTAAACAAAAAAACTGGATATGTCTCCCCTCCAGCAGCATAACCATAAAGGTTGATAGCTGATAGATGTAGTGTCAATTGCTTTTGCAATTAATGTTATTAAATGGCAACTGTGGACAGTAGATACTATGTAGGCCTATTAAGCGGAAGTTAGTATTCCGTTTCGGTGTCAAACACAACTTGGTTTGTCAACACTCCCAGCAAACACAAGACGCTGACCCGATGCTGGTCCAATGCTGGCACACTGTCTGCGACGCTGGCCCAGCATCAAACCAGCACTGGTTCAACGTACGCCTCGTGTTTGCTGGGCTGCGTGCTAGTAGTGACAGCGACTGCCGGTGATTTCGGACCTCGACCATTTCGGACCTGGTGATTTCGTACGCCTATTGGTGATTTCGGACGGTGATTTCGGACGGTGTGCGGTGAAATCGGACGGTGATTTCGGACGGTGTGCGGTGAATTCGGACGCCGCGGTGAATTCGGACGGTGCTTTCGGACTGTGTGCGGTGAATTCGGACGCCTAACTTAGTAGTCTTTCATATCACTATTTTGGTACTAATATCGCTAATTTAGGATGGTGATTTCGGACGGTGATTTCGGACGATGTGATGTATAAAAAACCTTAACAGAATACTCTTTTATATGACCATTCCTGTACTAAAATCGATAATTTCGGACGGTGATTTCGGACGGTATTATGCATAAGGATACTTATGCAAGTCATTTTAAAAATACAAAAATCAGTGATATACCTGTACAGTTATGATACATATGTACATATATAAGAACGTTTGTCATCGTCACATAGGCATATTATTTTATATATACAAAATATATTTTGATACAGATATTTATATACAATATAATCGAGTTTGTCATCTTTTTATGCGCATCACACACCTTTGAGGTCCCACTTCGCAAACAACGGTCATACTTTTGTAGCAAAACGGCAAGTTCACTCTCGTCACTGCGGTCAAAATCATGCAAGCACAATTTTCAAATTCATAGAAAAATATAGATAATTTTTATTAAGATTAGTATTATTTTCACGAACCTAGCACGTTATTAACGGGAAAAAATACAATAATTATTTAAACAATAAATATTCTATTTTAGGATGTTGACTGTGATCATCAGCAGAAAAAGGGTTAATTACTTGCTGATAATGCGTGCCGTGATTTAAGACCCTTTACAGTCTGTGTGCTGCAATAAGCCTATCGTAACCTACGAATATGTTGTAAGTATACAACACAACGCTCCGCTTTGTAGTTGATTTTGCAACTGACCCGAATCGGATTAAACTAATTTTTAATGCATTTAAATATCAAAACAAATAATTGACGTGGAATACACGTCTCAGACTTGTTATCATGGTGATCGGGATGCAGAGGGTTAACGATCCGATATGTCTGCGCTCACGACCCGCGGGTGTCACACATAAATGTTGAACAAATATATTTTAAAGAATGCGGCCAGTTAGACAATAGTAGTATGCTTGTTCAAACATTTCTTTGAACTCCTACAATTCTACAATTCTTATTAGCATGATTATTGAGTCAGTCAATAACTTTAAAAGGCCCCAACGCTAAAATTTATCATTTATAAAAATAAAATCTCAAGTGCTACTCGCCGTGCTGACAGCAAACACGAGACGTTGAAATAATTCCGGGTGAATGTTTGATCATCGTCTGCGACGCTGGCCCAGCCTTAAACCCGCATTGGTTTAACCTCTCAATGGGTGGAGAATGAAGTGCCATGGTCACACACATGTGGAAAGAATTTATATGTTTTTTATTAATGCTGTATTTTTATAGTGTATATATCTACCCTGTGATCATGTCTGTTAGTAAGAATACCAAGCTACAATAGGGTGAAAAATCAGGGAAAACCTAGTAAGTCTAGTAATCAGTCAGCCCGTTACTGTCACACCATAACCTCAGTAAAAAGGAACGGTGTGACACATATTCGTAACTGTGTGGCATATAGTAGTAACGGTATGCCACGTAGTAGGAAGGGTGCAACACTCTGTGCATTCATATGTCTTCCATCTCACCTAATTTATGTCGCAGAATCAGATGATGATTTGGGCATAAAATATTCACTCAAAATCAGCAGATATTTTTCATTGACTGTATGAAGAGAAAAATGGGCTATGTGAAAATACGGTATGTCAGCACTCAGCACCGTTTCTAAGTTGTTGTGAGTAACTATCTATCTAAATCAAGCAGCATGATAATAATTAAAAAAAAAAGATCATAAACGTATCTGTTGGTTTTTGCCCATATGTACATCTTAAGTTTTATAAATATTTAAGAAGATAATATACTTTCCACCTTGGTAGCGGTGCTGACAAATACGCTATAACAATCACATACGGCCAGGCTATTAAAAGTATTCCTGTTTATTTATTCTATAAATAATGGTTGGAAAGCTCCAATTTATTTACCATCGTAATTCTAAATTGATTGTTTTCCCATGAAGAATAACAAAATTCACACTAAAAAAATGCCCTTTTTAGAAGTCTCAAAATGTGCTCCAATTTCATAATGACCCATATGTTTCCCGCACCAAAACTAAAGATAAAATAACTTTTATTACTATACACTATACATTTTATTTATGATAATATATATCTATATTTTGTATATATAGAATGATGTCTTTATAAAGATGACAAAGTATATTATATTGTATAGCAATTTATCTACGTAACATCTATATTTGTATACTTATAAAAAATGATATTATTTTCTATATATTTTCTTTATCAGATTAGGCTTCCTTATAAATAATACCGTCCGAAATCATCGTCCGAAACTACCGATATTAGTACAGAAATAGTCATATAAAAGAGTACTGTGCTAGGGGTTTTTAAACATCACACCGTCCAAAATCACCGTCCGAAATTACCGTCCGAAATCACCATCCGAAATTAGCGATATTAGTACCAAATTAGTGATACAAAAGACTACTGAGCTGGGCGTCCGAATTCACCGCACACCGTCCGAAATCACCGTCCAAATTCACCGCGGCGTCCGAATTCACCGCACACCGTTTAAAATCACCGTCCGATTTTACCGCACACCGTCCGAAATCACCGATTGGCGTCCGAAATCACCAGTCCGAAATAGTCGAGGTCCGAAATCACCGGACACCGTTACAGCTGGTGGCGAGTACAAAACGACACGAACCCAATGTCTGTTAAATGTTGGGCCAGCGTCGCCGATGCTGGGCAGTATTCATTCAGCCCTAGTCGCTGCTTCATGCTGACGGTACCCGCACAATGCTTTGAACCAAAGCTGGTTTAATGCTGGTGACGCTGGCCATCTTTCAGCGTGGCGCCAAACACGACAAGGTAACTCAATAATGGGCTAATGTTGGGTCAGCGTCGTAGACGGTGGGCCAGCATTATCCCAGCATAGGGTCAACGTCTCATGTTTGACCGCCTGCACAATAGAAAGCGCTGGACCGAAAGGAATGGGACACTCACACACAGAGACATTGAGCGGCCACATGTAAAGCAACATGTCTCCACCTCTGTGTACAGAGGAGAGACATAATAATTGCGACAAATCTAGAATCCAATTGCAGCTTAGTGGATGTGAAATGTTATGATAATAATTGACTCTCACAAGTATTTGTGAATAGACCATCAGAATGTCTATGATGACTTAGATTTTGAACCAGCTTATTACACTGCAAAATACATTTTATTGTCACAGATATGCATATCTCGCATTAAATTCATATAGAACGAGGATGTGAATTAGTATTTTGAAAACAACCTGTAGTGGACCTGGAACCCAGGAGATTTATTCAAAGGAAAAGGGCCAAGGTTCTCGACCCCCATTAACCCTTTAACCGCCGGTGCCCCATATATAAACGGGTTTTTATTTTTTATTAGCACATTAAGTACCAAATTTTATTAGGTTAAATATAAAATGTGACATCAACCAACAAGATTTGAAACGAGTTGACCTCCATTTTGTCAAATCAGAAATTTTTTCACTCACTTGAAGTTGCGGATCGCGTCAGTTAATTCATACGAATCCATAAAATAACTTGCTGCCGGGCTTTACTTAATACCCCCAAATAAGCCTTATTGTCATGTAATAATTGGCATGTATTTAAGGATACAGGGCAAAGGTTAAAATTATTTGCAAATACATCATTGCCCCCTCCCCCCTGGGGTCCAGAGTGACCAAAGACTGAGTAAGTTGAGAATAGTACGCGACAACAATTTTAAGAGTGGTTTCACCTGTGACAGTAACCTGGGAAGACGATATAAAAATGACGAGAAAAAGTTTTCGTTATTTAAGGGAAGTGAACCAAAGTTCTAAATTGAAGGCAATTATTACATAACAATAAATCTCATTTGGAGGTGAATGTCATAAATAAAACCTGGCTGCAACCCATTTGAGGAATGCTGACTTTTTTCGTATCAATTAATGAGGTCGAGCAACTTGGCCCTTTTCTCTTGATAAATATTCTGTACCCGGCTCTATAGTTGACCGATACATTCACCACGTCACCGCCTGCTCACTACAGCCGAGCACAGCGGCCACGTACATGTTCGTGATTTAACCCTTTAAGCTCGCTCGTCCCATTTATGCATCACGCATCACAATTTAAATAAAATACATTGAATTTATAATGGCATAGCATATGACGTCCAGAGCTTTAATATGATAATAGTAACTTGAGTAGACTATATTCATAACATCAGGACTACATCATCCACTACAAGCCGCGAATTGCTGTCGCAATTGTCGACTTGTAGTGGATGAAGATGATTTAGAGTTGCATGGAATTTGTTTTTCTAAAACCGTCAGTTGTAGCTTAGGATAATTAGGTATGTTTTCAGGGTTGTAAAATGATGCTTTAATGCATCGTGAGGGCTTATAAGTTGAGAATTGCCAAAAATATTCATACCTCAAGGAGTAGTATACAATAAATTAGAATAAAAACATTAAGCTGACACACTATCAGGTCGGGAAGGTATTGTAAGGTCCCTTATAAGTAATTAGCCCACCCCTCTATTGGGATGAATATTATACTCCACTAAACAATATGGACAATATCATTTGTTTCATGTTAATTAAACATCATAAGGTCAAGTTAAACACTATACTTCATGTAAAATTTGATTGTGCTGGGATGTGATCAACTTGATAGATTTATAACATTATACTATTAATAATATTATCATCAGAGGACAATATGAGGTGTGACAAAATCCATGAGCCACCTAATACTTCTAGCTGCTTGCTAAGCATTGTACAAAAATGTACCCGGTAGGTTATCGAGTATTGAGTATTGTATGTCTGATGTGTGTGTTCAATTTTTAAATGAGGGAATGCACCCAGTTACATGGCAGTTGCAGAATGATTTCCCTAATTTAAGCCCACTTCTTCGCATATTATAATATCGATACGCTGGTGTTCTACGATGTACAATATAGGTCCGATGAAATGTGAAATTATTTACCACCACAGAAATGATGTTCCAACAGCCTAAAAAATTTTTTTTTTACTTTTTCATATGATGTTATTAGAATATGCAACATGTTTCTATATTTCTCTTATTACTTTGATGCATATTTTATTTTTAAAGTTAATATACAACATGGGAATCCTCCTCAGAGTAGGGGAGACCGGGGCAGAACGGGTCTATTTCGTTCATTCTGTTTGTTCGCTAAATATCTGTGTCTATGTGAAGGTAAGTGAAACAAAAAAACTATGCTGCTGTTAGACTAAAAATTACCAAGATAATATTTAATATTTCCCAGAAAATAACCATGATAGAGGAGAGGCAGGTCAGTTGAGCTATAGGGTAAATATAAACGAGAAATACTGATTATTTTATTTTCACACTAGTAAATACATTTGAATTAGCCATCATTTCACACTTAAATTATTTGATACAGCACTAAGAAAACAAGACAGTGACTCAACAGGCCCACCTCTTCCTCACCCTAGCAACGGAAAATCATTGTGTAGAAATTTGCATGTCTTATGATCATGTTAGAATATTTAAAGGCCCTGTGAAGTAATTTCAAGTTCATCAATATAATAAAGTATATATCACAATGATCTCATGACTTGGCAGATTATTTTAGTCCACTAATTATCAGTTATTTTCAAAAATAAAAACTGAAAATGTGCACATTTCTTGGGCTTGGCGGATCTCCCACCTCATGACTTCACACACAAAAAACACCCATTATTGAATCTGAATTAACATCGAAACTGCATCGGGTATATGTTTCTTGTTTCTTGTATTTGTACATAAGCTGAACTAGATTTCTATTGATTTCAATATACCCGCATCGACAGGGTGAAGAAGGGGCGAGTGAATGCTAGGCGCTGGCCAGGAGAGGTGGCGGTGATGGCCATCAATTCTAGTGCTGCACCTTCAGGCAGCGCTGGATCAGTTTTCGTGTTGACTTTGGTCAGTTTTATAAAATCATACAATACATCATCAGTACATGTACTATTACTTAAATTGCCAAGCATGTATCCACCTTTAGACGTCACGAATTAGTCTCGCCCCCTATTTTAGCCTTTGGGAAAATCGTTCACAGTGGTTTAAAAATGGGAGCTTAGCACTCTAATATTTAAAAAGTCATCTAAAATAGTATTAAATATGACATTGTGTAGAGTAGGTCTGGGGACTACATGGAGCCTTTAATACTGAAAAAAGCCACGGAATCTTAGCATTACATTATCATGATTATGAAAATGTGAATGTCAGTGATAAAATTATGAAATACAGATTCATTGATGTATATCTCCATAATGTCTCATACATTATGAAAGGTATACAATTTGTTAACTATTTACCATAATAGAGGAGAGGCAGGTCAGTTGAGCTATACGGTAAATATAAACGAGAATTACTGATTATTTTATTTTCACAATAGTAAATACATTTGAATTAGGCATCATTCCACACTTAAATAATCTTAAAAAACATTGGAACTGCATCGGGTACATGTTTCATGTTCCTTGTATTTATACATGAGCTGAACTAGATTTCTATTGATTTCAATATGCTCGCATCGACAGGGTGAACAAGGGGCGAGTGATTGCTAGGCGCTGGCCAGGAGCGGAAGCGTTGATGGCCATCAATTTTAGTGCTGCACCTGCATTCAGGCAGCGTTGCACCGGTTTTCGTGTTGCCTTTGGTCAGTTTTATAAAATCATACAATACTTCATCAGTACATGTATTATAACCAGCCAAGCATGGCTCCACCTTTAGACGTCACGAATTAGCCCCTCCCCCTACTTTTGACTTTGGGAAAATCGTTCCTAGTGGGAGCTTAGCACTCTTATGAAAGGTATACATGTTGTTACTTATTTACCATGTCATAAACAGCAGTTGAAGTTAACGGTGGTTAGAGGAGCTTTTTTAATGTTTAAATTGCACAGTTGCGATTACATCACATATTAAAACAAGCGTTTTAAATATCCCCTTGTGGCTACCCCCACCACATTCATACGTTCATGTGGGTCACTTTCTCATTTAGCTTTTAATACTTGCCAATTTCAAGCATAACGAAGTCTGTAATCCAGTGTGTGTTCCATACACGAGTACGCCACCACCCGGCCCACGGAGGCTCTTCACAATATTGAATGTTTACAAGTGACTGAGGTGGGTAAGATACATTTGTTTATTTAAAAATGGATGGTTGAGTGAGGGAAGATTCGCATCAAACAGGTTTAACCACTACACCTTGGTCCATGCTCTACAATAGAAATATAAATGTATATATATATGTGAGATAACGGGTTTTTAATAGACTAAATTACCAAACGTACTGTGATAGCAAATTCTAACTTATTACAGTCAGTTGTCAATTCAAGCAGTATTAACACATCTTGGGGTCAGTGGAATTCAAATATAAAACATATAATTGATACATGTATTCCCAAAACCATTGTAAAAGATACTGCAACCCCTCCTTGGATTGACAGTGAAACACGCCATGTACGAAGGAAACGGCATGGCGTCGTGCTAAGACATCAAACACAGAAAGTAGCTGGAAAAAAATCATATTTACTAAAAAAGAAAAGAGCCAATTTTATGTCCGATATAGAGCACTCGCTCTGCTTGAATTCTAAGCGTTTTTGGTCCTTCTATCGCTTAAAACAGAAAACAAAACAACTCCCTGTAAAATTACATGGCAGTGGTAGCACATCTGAAGGTTCAGCAAGTAAGGCAACTCTTTTTAATTTTTTTTTCGATTTAGTTTTCTCTCCGAAAATGGACGAGAACGCGGATTTATCCACCATTTCCGAAATCCTAGACACACGTCTTTCTACTCTATCCTTTACAGTTGAAGATGTCATACATGTTTTAGTGAATTTAGACGTGAACAAATCTGTGAGTCCTGACAGTATTCCACTTGCCCTTTCCAATGCCCCCGTGGCAGTAAAATTGCAGTTGTATCTTTCTCATGTTAGAAGCTTACTTGAATATTGTACACCCTCGTGATCTCCGTATCAGGTAAATGAAATTATGCGCATTGAAAGGGTTCAACGTCATGTTACAAAGTTTATTTTAAATGAATATTCATCTGATGTCTCATACAGAGATGGATGGCTAACTTTAGGTATACTGCCGCTGTGTTACCACAGAGATCTGTGTTTCCTATTTAAATGTCTAAATGGTGAAATTGATATTAACATTAGGCCTTAACATTAATACATACCTACAATTTGTACAGTCAAATACCAGCAGACGGTCTGTCAACAAAGGATCATTATTTTATGACAAAAACTGTACACGCGCAATATATGAACTTTAACAGATTAGCTCGTCTATGGAACAAGCTTCCACAACATATTCGCATGTTAGATAGTTTAAGCTCATTTAAAAGACAGTTGGGTATTTTGTACAAGTCACATTTGATTGATTTCGATATCAACAATCGTTGTACATGGGGTATAATCTGCTGCTGCTCTGGGTGTGATGTACGATAATACTTAGTCTGAGAAACATATGCTCTACATTGATATCATCGCAACCTTTACTGTCTGAGTTGATGGGGGGAAGCTTTTCGATACGCTTCCAAAAACTCGACAGCGAGGTTGGCGGATGGTTACGATGCTAACGTAGGTGTTGGCAGTCGACGAACCACCGTGTCCGACTTTTATTAGTGAATATAGTGTTCGGTAGTGCGACGGCTTTACGAGCTGACGCCAGCCGATGGTTTTTAGATTTATTGTAATAATTTTAAGTAGGGATGAATATGTTAAATGCATGACAATTATTATAGCTTACATATTTGTATTATAAAAGTAATCCACTTGTATTTATTTTAAAGGTTTCTACGCTTTCCAGAGTGTGTTTTTTGCTACTATTTATAATAATATGTAGTTATTTTATCTCTGGTTTTGGCGCGGGAAATATATAACATATTATTATGTATATTATTTTGTACACTTTTATGCTTATACTTTTTCTACATAGATGTAAATAAATATAGTTGCTGCCTAGCTTGCGCAGCACGGCCAATGTTTGTATATAATATTATAATGATATAATGTGTATATTTTTGTTAATGTTTTTAAATATATGTGTTGGTCAAAAGCTAAATAAAATAAATTATGTGCTGTCATTTAACTGGAAGCATTTAATAGTCTACACTACAACCCAAACTGAAGCTATTTATATTATGTGAAACATATAATACTTAGTCAGGTTCAATTTGAACGCACAGGCAAAATATGGAGATTTCGAAAGTATCTTCTTCTCCCAAGATACAAACTATGTTATGACTTCCTGGCTGAATGAATGAACAGAGCACCATTCATTATTCCTTATTTCTAAGGCATACGAATAGACCTAGAGTAGTTTTTTTAGTCACCGTTAATGGTACTAAATTTCGGTCTGATCGAATCACATAATCATGATGACAACCTGAAAATACCATACTACCATCACCATGATTAAAGTGTATCTGATCTAAATATCATTATTAATGTATTATTAGTGTTTCATTAAGACTTGGGAAGAAACATGGATAATTATTATTTGAAAAAATAATACATAATATGGATCGAAATTGTACATAATACACATTTCATAGAGATACGCTTTCGGTTTTCACAAAAAAAAAACATTTTTTCGCGCATCTTCCCAGGGAGCTGTCACCATGGTCAGAGGTAAAGCCACTTCTAAAACTGTTGTCATTGGTCACTCTGCACCCTAGGGGGGGGGGGGGGTATATATAGCTTGAAACTAGTTTTAGCCTTGACGCAAAATCCTTGAATAATATTACATAATAGAAATGCTCATTTGGAGGTGAAGGTCATAAATAAAACCTGGCAGCAATCCATTTTAGGGATGCTGAGGTTGATTCGTATCAATTAATGAGGTCTAGCAACTTGGTCCTTTCCCTTGAATAAATCTTATGAGCTCCCGCTCTAACACCTCGACAATTTGGAAAAGGGTGACCAAAATAAAAAGTCGCAGACAAATACGACATAATTACATTCATCAAGACCAGGCGATAGACACTGACAACGTTGTCTGTTTCAAAGCGTCCTCATAAGTTTAGCAAGCAAGACAGTGTAAATAGTTATATTAGACCATAGGCTGAAAGTCGACCCCCCCCCCCCCTGTGAGTATTTTTGTAGACCATATTTTTATTTGTTTTTTTACCTTATCATGTACGAAGTTACTTTCAGGTGGTCTGCGGATTTTCTATGCATGGACCACCTGCAGAGTAGCGTGGTACATAATAAGGTTACAAAATATGGTCTACAAAAATACCCAGGGGGAGTACAGGTGGTCCCAAGGTCTATATTGATATCCTATTAACAGCTTATATAAATATAGTAGATCTTACACCATTATTTCTTAGCACATATTAGCACAGGACATTAGTGTACTTGACCTGTAGCTACGAGAGGACAGCCGATTTTTTACCAAGTTCCCCTATGTGGCATCGAGTAGGACAAAAAAAGTCTCAAGCTCAACTCGTTGGGGGAGGGGTATTTTTGGGCCACGCCCATTTTTGTGACAGTGGAGATGTTCAGTGTGATAAAAGTGTCTACCTCTGTACATACTTGACCGATTTGTGTGTCATTTCGTACAGGACTTGATATGATAAACTGATATATATTATTTGATAACAATGAGAAATGAATTTATAGGTCAATGTCAAACATAAACACTCTTTTATGGTTTTGTGTTTATTTTTCTCCAGTGCAATAATTTACGAATATGGTAAAATCATGACCACTCCCTAAACTGCTAAATGGGTGTGCAGTTGGAAAATATATTCTGATGTTATCTAATTTGCATAAATACAAAATGGTCGGCACTGAAAATAAACGTAAATCATACTACTGTTGACTTTTGCCTGTAATTGGTCTGTCAAAATCCACCAAGTAGTTTTATACATTGTCAAGCATAATAGTAAATTTACGATATTAAATAACATTTACCACCAGAAATTATATGTAATTTTTTTTACATCAATGACTTAACCTGAGTGGTAGACTAGTAGTACATATTTATGTAGCTTTTTGAAATTAGTTTTTGCAATTGGAAAACAAATATTTTAATATTACTTATTTGCACAATATTCATAATGGTCGCTCATTAATATCATTTGGTTCGGCTATGTACTGCTACTTGTTGACACCGGATTCGGAAAGTCAACAGTCACAAATGCTGTTAATAATTATTATGGTTTAGCATACAACCCTTCAATATAATTCTTCACATATATGTAAGAAGTGCGTAATGCTGTCTAGATATGGTACGATGTATTATAAAGTGTACTTTATGTATTTTAAAAAAGAATAGAGCATACATAGTCACGACGTCCCCGTGTCACGATATTGCCACCAAAGGTAACACAAATAGATAATAAAGAGCGAGGTTTATTTTCTCACTATGCTTACCCTCATCATTAGAAAAGCGAAATAGGCAATTTAAGGTAATTTAGTACTATTCCAAAAAAATGTATATAAAATTAACAACACTTTTTCTGCTCTATAATAACATTAAAAACACTATTAATGTAACACATCGCATAACATCTTTCATAACGTATCAAACGATGTCCACACTATTTTTTTAAATTCTGCTGGACAAATTAAATGGCTAAATCTTACGCGATACAGCGTAATCATGGTGATAGTAGCTGTACCTAGCCAATTCAGTGTGACCATGAATCTGTATTATATACAGCTGAAAATTCCGCTCTGTCCACATGGCAAACTATTTTTAAAGCTTTCGACTCTTTTCTTCAACACTTGGGCATATATGAGATGGCGTTACATGGAGGCCATGTAGTGTTTGTGGATGTGAATTGATTTTTTTCTGAAATTATCGTATCGTATTGCAGGCTCTATGGACCTCAAGCTGAATATATCGGTTTACTTATATCGGTAAATATGGTATACCACATATAAAAATAATATAGTGATTTGAAAGTAGGTTCACGATTAACCAGTGTTAACGACATGCGCTGTGAAATATCCCACTGACTGCAGATAATAGCTGCAATACTATAATGAAATGCCTGCGGTTTATATACAGACGATATAAATATATGCAATAAAATAGGATTAAAAAAAAATTGATGCCAAATTATGCCAAGAACATTTATCACGCTAATAGTAAGTTAGATACACAACTGACCATAGTGTAGATACACAACTGACTAAAAATGGACTATACTATAGCAAATGTCTAGTCATTGTTGTCTGCTCTTTGAAAATCTCAATAGGTCAATTGAGGAAGAGGTGACACTACTGAGGCGTAACCGATTAATTGTACTTATTGTCAGTGGCGGCCATGTAAGATTTATGTTAATTAGATCATTAATAACTTACTTTGTCAATAGTCACTCAATAAGTTCCATGAAATATACATGCGATATTTTATTATTTTAGTAACGTTTGTCATGCAGAAAAAGACAGCTAAAATAAAACAGTTAAAAAACGTACGTTTTATGTTTGACCTTGATTCTGCCCTATGAATTGACCTTGAAAGGTCACACAAATATTTGATTTAATTCACCACATATATAAATACACCCAAATATCATTTAAAACGATCAATTATGCTCAAAAATGAACGCTTCACTGATATTTGAATATTTCTGAAGTCAAAAATGGACGTGGCCCAAAAATACCCCCTCCCCCCAACGAATTGAGCTTAAGATTTTTTCTTGGTGATACTAGAGACATTATACTACAACTTGGTGGAAAAATCCGTCTGTCCTCTCGTAGTTCCAGGCTTGGCCATTATTGACAAAAATAATCACTGTGCTATATGCCTACATGACAGAGACACGTAGTATAGTATGCTTACACAATGTCTAATGTCGACGGAAATGAATTTTCTACTTATAATGGAAGAGTACAGCAATGTCCAAAAAACGTCGATTAAAAAACAGTCAACTGAGACAAATGCTTGTTAGTCAGGGTGCCACCCATGTATACCCTGCTTGGAAAGATAAAGTTTTTTTTTACGGTGGATTTCGCATCATTAGCACCTCTATAATGAAAATCAGGCGGATAGCAAGCGAAAATTCTTGAGCTAACCGAGAAATCCAAGATGGCCGCCAAGATGGCCACAACCATATGATAAAACCTAACTTTTAAACTATTTGACTTAGAATGTCATGTAATACCACTTTTTTCATAGTAATGCACACCAGCAGTCCATTTCTGGCATTTAATTTGTAATTAGAGTGCACAGATTCAAGATGGCCGCCAAAATAGCCGCCATTTCGCAGAAAACGTCAATTTTAAATATTGAACCTAGAATGTCAAGTGACACCACTTTTTTGTAGCTATTTACATGGTTTGTATTAAGAATTACGGTGAATTTTAAATCATTAGGACCTCCATTATAAATATCACAGCGGATAGCAAGCGACTATCCTTGAGCTAACTGAGAAATCCAAGATTGCCACCAAGATTGCTGCCAAGATGACCGCTGCCGCAAAATAAAACCTAATTATTGAACCATTTGACTCAGAATATCAAGTAATACCACTTTTCTGGTAGTAATGCACAGCAGCAGTCCATTTCTAGCATAGTTTTCGTCATTACAGTTCACAGATAGAAGATGGACACCAAAATAATTCTTCAGATTGTTTGGCCTATGCCATATCACCTACAAATGAGCATTTGCGCTGAAAAAGGACATTAAGCAATATTCTACTACTACTACTACTACTACTACTACTACTACTACTACTACTACTACTACTACTACTACAACTACTACTACTACTACAACCTACTAGAAAATTTAACAGGAGAGGAGGTAGCACGGAATAATGTAAATCTATACTGTGCATTCCAGATGGACAATGAACAACTAGAACACTTTCACAGTAGGCCTACGTGGCCTGAAAGTTTTCATAATAGGATTTATTCTCTCTAATCTGCTGGCCGCCTATCCGCCATCTATGTTTTATACACCAACTGGAACATCCAATCTCAATAAAAAACTTCAAGTGGAGGTATCAATAAGATCTTGAGATTATTTTCCTACTGCTATTATCGACGTATCAAAGTTGTTATGAACAACACTGAATAGCCAACAAAAGGCTTTGTCCACACGCTTGTCGAAAACATCAAATATTGAGTCCCAAATTACCTTTCTAAAAATGATCTGTAGATCTATCTGGCTTTTGAAAGTTGCAGGGACTACTCAACTAAGAGTAGGCCTATCACACGAGCTGTGTGGAAATGAATGACACCTTCGCACATAACAAAATACAATTTATATGCGACAGGCCAAATCGCAATGCCATTTGATCAATCACAACACAGTTGACCACCACCTTGTAGTAACAGAAGACTATGATGAAGTTCTGACTCAGTTTTTTAAAGGGTAAAAACATCCGCATTTGCACTTCGTTTCCAAACATGAAGAAGCTGGTGTTATTTTGACACAACGACGGGTCATGTAGATATGACACAACAAGTCAAGACTAACTTTGATTGCAGATGACACTGATGTTTTAATGAAAGGTGCTGTGCCGAAATCGTAACGTCATTACTATTTCAGCACAGCCTTTATTAAGAGATCAATTTTAAGTACGCTTCGCATCAATTGTTTTCTATTTTTGCTCTCCTGGTATGCCATTACTTAAACCAGAATCAAAATTGTCCAATGATAATGCAATCCCTTATAATACGGTGGAACCTGTATATATATTCCAGCAAACATTAGCAAATATGAATAAATATCTTCGCAGATACGCCTTCTGCGTGCCGTAAGTGGATGTGATACTGTGGCATCTACTTATAGATTTGGTATATATATAGTCAATCTGTGGCACTAGAATTTTTTCAACCTGACAGAAATTTGTAAGATAACTTTTGACTTAGCAAAGGTAAAAGGGGCTTTAATGGATTGTTCCTTAATTGCCATGAGAAACACCTCTGGTAAAAGTTTCATGCGACAGATAAAACAGATAATTACTCTATAACTAATCCTGCTGACCGACAGACAAACCAACACGACTAGGATATGTGGTGTACATAACGCCAATGGAAGCAAACCAAATTATACTAAAACATAAACTAGGCTAGGCCCGACGGGTGTCTCACTTTGTCACTTTGATGACAATGTACATTTATTTTGGCTTCTTACAGCCACTGACAGGTGCAGTGGTCCAGGGTTCAATACATCTTGCTAAAGATATAGGCCTACTATTCGCTAATTTTAATAGCAATCATTTGATACACTTTTGTGATTTAAGCTCACAGCTCCCAGGTACAAATCACTTGTTTAGACAAAGTTTTAAATTTGTCTCATTCTGATAATATTGGTAGGGCTACAATTTTATGATTTTTACAATGTAACTTTAGTCTATTGATTGTAATGTAGTTTCTCATATATAAACACTAGAACATCTTGCGTGTTTTGGGCATGTTGCTGCTATAGAATTTGTCTCGCTCCTATCTGCAGCAGACAATTTTAAATGAATAAATAAACTGTTTGTTATATCAGTCAGCGTTTATATTATTCCGCATTCCAAGTACCAGTATATAGATACATAATCACTATTAAGCCTATATTAATGTGAAAGAGCTACGACGTCGCTTACGCTAATTATAATATTTCCACATACAATGACTCTTCACAAATAAGCCCACAGGAAGATGTACATGTACATGTTCATCACGATGTATCATTTAATGCTTTAGTGGATCAGCAACAACATATTGCTAATTTCAGTGAAACATAGCTACTGTGATAACCATCACTATTTTGTCAGCTTTCAAATTTATTTTGGCGGGCATTTTGTATTTTTTGCAAACAGACATATCTAAGTGTCAACTTAAAAACTGAAATGAATGATTCACAGATGGCAAACTCATATCTGAATTAATTCAAAGTTCTGTATCTTTGTTTTCGGATTTCAAATTTTAGTTTGGCGGCCATATATTTTTTTTAACAGCTATATCTGATTCTGAGCAGTAATTTAACCCTTGAAACGGATTCTCGGATGCTCAAAACAAGAACGTTCTATACGTATAGAACGTCCTTGCTCAAAACATATGTCCTGCCACCAAGATCAGAATTATTAGCTCAAAAGTTCTGTATCTTTCATATTTAACCGCCATCTTTGCGGCCATCTTGGATTTTAAAAAGCGAAGAAGTATACACCCACTGGTTTTGGGTACTAGACAGTATATACTAGTCAAGGACAATTTTGCAAGGTCAGATGCTGGCCTACTAGACTATACCTTACGTCGGATCAGAGAAGTCGCTCCCCCAGATATGCCCACTCGGAGGGCAGTGCAATGCGTTTCCCTGCGATTGTACCTCAAGGCACTCCTCTGGCTCCAGCTGATCTACTCAAATTAAGTGTGGCTGTTGTAGTGAAAATCTATGTTCAAGCAAGAGGCACAGTTGTAAGGCGAATGGACTAAAGTGCATCCTTTTCTGCAACTGCATAAAAATGAAATGAATCGTGCTTTAGGCCACTTTTGTGCACATATAGGCTAAACTGGTTCAGGAGAACCTCCTGAGGATGGTGAGATGATTGAGATGACACTGTCCTACAGACACAGGATTCGAAATTCGAGCCCTGGCAGTCTGAGGTCGAGCACGCTACCTCTCGGTCACGGAGGCTCCCCACAATACTGACTTTCACACGTGGATGGGGAAGAAAGATTTTGGTTCTTTGAAATCGCCGAGACCGGGAACCGAACCCAGAACTCTGGCGTGGAAGGCAGCGGTGCTAACCACTACCCTAGGGCCCCCGCCCTCTGCAACTGCAAAGTAGTTAGGCAGATTAGCATAACAATCGTGCAAATCTGGGGGAAAGTGACAAATTTGGCAGGGAGTTTAGTACATAGAAAAGCATCCAGGGTGAACCCAAGTGGACCCACCAACATAGCGGCCATTTTGAACAAATTCAAAATGTACGCCATCCGGCTGCGTGAAAAATGGTCACGTGTTTTGCAAGGTCGTCTATCAGTTTCAGTTAGCGAAGAGAAGTATGTTTATTCATGTAACCGTGTAATCATTTTTATATTCTTCCCGACTGATAATGTTCCAATGTGATCGACAAATAAAAGGTAACAAATAAGTAAAAAGACTCACCATATGTTTAACAATGTGCAATAGCACACATTCATCTTCTTAGCTCAAGTAAGTAGACAAGGTCAAACTATTTCAATAACCGACCATGAATTGAAACAATAATGCAACAGGAGCTGTTCATGAGTCATTGTTACAGCACGAGCCCTGGCAAAAGCACAGTGAGAAGAGGATTGCAATAATAAATAATAGCTGTCACATGAACTGAATTAGTGTTTTGATATTATTGCCAAACAGATTATACACTCTGTTCCCTTTCATCATACAAAATCTCATCCATCGGTTGCTAAGATTCTTATTTCAATAAAGTTATTGTGATTTAACATCGCATCGCTATTCACCTTGCATAGGCCAAACAAGCTGAAGAATGCATTTTGGCGGCCATCTTCTATCTGTGAACTCTAATGACGAAAACAATGCTATAAATGGACTGCTGCATTTCTATCAGAAAAGTGGTATTACTTGATATTCGAGGCAAATGGTTCAAAAGTTAGGTTTTATCATGCGCCATCTTGGCGGCTATCTTGGATTTCTCAGTTAGGTGAAGGATAGTCCCTTGCTATCCGCTGTGATAATTATCATGGAGGTCCTAATGACGTAATATCCACCGTAATTCTTAAAACAAACCATGTAAATAGCTACTAAAAAGTGGTGTCACTTGACATTCTAGTCTCAAGGTATAAAATCAACGTTTTTTCTGTGATGTGCATCACTATCAGAAAAGTGGTATTACATGATATTCTAAGACAAATAGTTCAAAAGTTAGGTTTTATCATAGTCATGGGATAGGTTATGTAGGTCTGTGGCTGCTAAACACAGGCAAGATGATGTGTATTACTCATTAAAATAATATATCTTTGGAGAACTAGAGTTGCCACGTGATGTAAATGTAGGCTACTTTTGAAACACCATAACTGTCACGCAGCGTACACACTTGAGAAAAGTGTATATCTTTATGAAACTCGTCGAAACAGACACTGTGAAGATGATTCGGCACAAACTGGCACACAGGAAATGCGCTCAAATATTCCCAAGACAGACCACAGGGACATGAGACCCCCTGTTGAAGTGAAACAGCCCCCTACCCATTTCCAAGGTGAGAACCCCCCCCCCCCCGGGAAGAAGAAGCAGATAGTCCTACATGTACCCGGATTCTGTCATGGGAGTCAAGTAAGTTATGTTTTCATATTGGTACCGAATTCGAATCTCTATTACCAGAGGCAGGGGGGGGGGGGGGGTTGTAACTTGTCAAAGAGATATTTCACTGCAGGGAGGTGTCTGGAAGGCATAGATTGTTGATTTTCAAAGGCTTTCTCCTATAATCTAAGGCATATTGGGCCCTGTTTTCCCCTCAGTGTGTCATCAGTTCAAAAGGAAACCACGAAATAAGATTATTTTTTACGATGGGGGGCGGGGATATAACTAGTCTAGGCAGCAACATATGTAACACCAGTGTAGGTTATCATGCATTCAGTGGATGCGATACGACACGTGTTTTTCTCGGTCGGGGTAAGGCTGCTTGTTTCATGCTTCGGCGCAAGCGATGATACAATGACTGCTTCTGAGACTGCAATCTTCATGCTATATGGTAAACCTCAACATGAACTTGTGAATGCCTTACGATGTGGCATGTTTGGATCCAAGAGTACAGATCCTCCTAAACTCACACCCTGCCAGAATGCTGTACGTTGCCATTAGCCTATAAGGCATGCTAATTGCCAAGCAGCCATGATGTTTCATCGGACATCCACAGATTCCATCACCACAGGGGATTTGGGTCGACTTTAAGCGAGAATGATATTGACATATTATGGATTGATGTGTTGCCAGCTCCAACATCATATTAACTTTTATCAAATGCAATAGCAAAAAGCAATGTAATACAGATCAGTCCAGTTATCGCAAAAACTTACTGAAATAAATTGGTGTTTGTGGATGCGCTGCAATTCAATGCAAGAATACCAAGGCCTCAACAACCTCCCCCCCCCCCCCTTAGACGACGAAGAAGATTAAGGTACCCAAGATAAATACATTAACTGGCCGTATTATATATGTATATCTAAGAGTTGTATAATATGTTTATAAGCTAATTTCTCTTCAAACTTGCACTTTTTTCACCAGCGAACAAAGCATTTGACAGAGTTTTCTGCTGTTTATGATGCTTATTGCCATAAATATAACTGTATAATGTTTTTGTGTATATTTCAACTGGGATATGTGACTTTTTTGCACACAATTCAAGATTTGGATGAAAAAATGTGTTTTTTGTCATTATACCGTCAAAAACGCTAATACCCGCTACGCGTTTAGTCATTTTTAGGACTTTTCGGACAACTTATTTTTTGATTATTGTTTTGAATTTTTGTCCTGATGGGTTGAATGAGTTTAAAAAATCATCAAACCATCATCAAGCCTATGTTGTCAGGGGGGTGCAGAAAAAAGTTATAATTTCAGATTCATCCCCAGAACTACAACGCCAAATACGTTTGCTTTGTATCACATGGCTGCCTGTTAGGCGCAGGGCAGTCTCGGGCAACGCGCCTGCCCTGCATGAGCGCTCGAATCAAACGTTGGGCACACACCGGTAGTTCGCCCAGCGCTCGAGCAACACGCTGTGACTATGTTATTTATACAGCGTAACCCTTGGAGCTCTGAAGAACTATATTTTTTTTCAATCATTTGAAGTGGTGTTTCACACGATACACGGCTTTAAGTGCAGATTTTGTTTTTAATTTGACAAGATTACGTCCAAACATATAATATTATCATAAACTCAGGACACATTTGTTCTTTTAAAATGGTTACATATGTACAAAACAAACTGATGAAACTTACTATAATCGTCGACATTAGCATTCTAGGGTTTAACGCGCACTCTATGCGTACAACGCCTTAGCAAAGCGCTGTCCATTCGCCCTCTGCGTTGAAAACACGCTGTGCATTCGCTACCAGCTTGCGACGTTTTTCAGCATCCGGACTCAAATTGTTATTTTGTATTTCTTTTGCGTGGACTATGTGTCGTTTATGTGTGACTGACCTCGATCAACGAAAACACAACGAGTTTAGAGCGTGTGCTTTACTTGTGCCTAGCGTTAGACTGGCGCTGGTCTGACGCTCTTCTGGCGTCTATATTCACACGTGGTAAAACGCTCACATTTTTAATCATGCAGTTAACGCACATCAACGAATTTTGACGCACGCCCAGCGAATCACAACGCCCTGACCACAATTCATCATTTTTTGTGCGCTGGACGTGCGTGATGGTATGTGTGACTGGGCCTTTACTAAAGGCGCGCGCCTGAGAGAGAGTCAGTCTATAGATGCCATCCCAGCTAACAAAAGGTTAGGCGTTGCGTAAATGTTGGTTTGAACGATAGACCACCGTCTACGACGGTTTAACGCTGGTCCGACGTCGCATACAGTGGACCAACGTTAAACCAACATTAACTCAACGTCTCTTGTCTGCTGGGATAATTACCTAGGCTGCACCATGCACGACAAAATAACCAGAACTTTATACCAAACTAAGAGAATTATAACTTATTTTTTATGAAGCAGTGTATCGCGCAGATCAAGATTTCAATTTTGAAAGGATGTTTGAATACTATAGGAAAGCATTCAGGCACATGTTAATGCCGTCGGCCCATCGTTGGGCAGACAATCGGTGCTGCAGGAGAGCCCCAGTAATCCTCACATTCGCACATCAATTCACGTCAATGTCTCCTCAATTACCTTTGATCCCGCGTTCTGAGACGATGGGTATATGTGGTATAAAGTGGTGTATACTGCACACAGCTATGTTTGCATGGCAATATACGATTTTATTTTAATATATATATATTATTTTGTGAATTTTCTTTTTATATTTAGGCCTATGGGTTCTACTCTTGACCATATGAAAGAATGAACAATTTATCAAATAAACTTATGTAATGCCATAATTATATTTTGTACGCAAAATGTAGGCCTACATCTTTGAAAAGTTCAATATTTAAAAACATCGCACATAAAGAGTCCGAGATGGCCACCACCAAAAAGACCACGCAACTATTTTGTTCAATACGATAAACTAAAAGACATCAACCTATTGCCGTTCGCGCGCAGTCCCTATGATTTTTCTTTTACAACAGATCTTTTCATATCAATTCGGCTCATATTTGGCTGAACTAATATATATATATCGAAAGAATTATTGATTGATTCCGTTTCGTAATCGTTGAATTAAATATCTTAAGGAAAAATAAATATAATTGTCTAAAATAACATATAGTCGTCGGTGCGAAATAGTGCGAAGCATCTTCGCAAATGTGTAATTGCGTGGCTAGTGAGTATATTATTACATTTTAACCATGTTAACTGGTGCCAATAATCCAATTGCGCAGCGATTTCGGTTGGGAAGATAACAAATGCATACATTTTGTAGGCATACGATACCATAACTTCGAAATAAATTTTTATGATAAACCCATTGATGTTATCGTCAATCTAATTTGAAAACTATGATAAGTGACAACTCACTTGTATTGGCATTGAACATCTGGTATTTAGATATTTATATTCCCGCCTGCTATCTATTTTCACTAAGCCAACCTCCTTCGCAGGGGTATATAGCTATCGAACACATTTTAATCATTACCGGTAATCAGGTAATGAGAGTTGGATAATATAACATCTAGGCGACATGTAGGTTGAATAATTTGCACGAAGCGTTACAGCAGAGTACATGGAGGAGCTAGTTATCACCGTAATCATGGTAATCTGACAGGTTTCTGGTTGGTTTGAAAACTACAGCCTTTCAGCAAGTGCGTGACTGGATTCAGGGTTGTAATGTATTGTTTTGTATACGATCCACACTTATTGACGTATTGTGTATAATGTTTTTAGCTCTTTCACTGCTACGTTGGGATACTTTTCATTAATTTGAAGCTGCCGATTGCTGACACAGTCGGCAGCTTCAAATAAACGAAAAACATCCTTACTTATAATTTTTTTTTTTGAAATAGGCCTATTGATACATATCGTTGTTTAATCAGGTTAATTGTATAATATGCGCATTTTATTGATTTTTAGTCAATATTTGATTAAAAAATAGATTTTCATTTTAGTACAGTATTATAATTTTATCGGGTCTATACTTGTAATCATGGAAATACATAAATAATTTTAATAAATTTATTTTCAATACATAGGACATTATACATAGCAATTTGTGTGGTAACATTGACGATGTAGTCTTCCGATTATGATATTTAAAGTGTTTATAATAAACAGATCAAAGAAACTGTAAAGTCAGAGGAAGTTAGTACATAACCTGAAAAAATTTATTTACCAAACTATTTTTGTACCACGGTCTCGTATAAGGTTTGAACCAGCCACACAAATGTGTTTACTTTGAATATTCATAGGAGGTTTTTTAGCAAGGTAAAATACAAAATGACCGACGCTCTCACAGAAATAACATAGGGAGTGATAATTAATAATCAATTTGTTTACAAATTTGCTGATTAAAGGAACGACATTAAAAAAATGGCCGCCAAATTTTTCATTGATAGAATATTTTTTTACGCCGGTCTGTAGACTATCTATCAAATTAAATTTCAATAAATGCTTTGTATTCTTTGAGACACTAACGCAGCAGGTGGCCCCTTGTGAAATTGAGGTCGATAAACTGGTTTCAACCTTAACTGGACGAGACTGCAATTAGCGTGATTGCCCAGTAACATTAAGAAGGGTGAAACAAGGATATTTAATTGAAAAACCATCGCATTGCTATGTACCCTAGCAAATGTGTCCGTATCCACGCTTCTTCCCTCCAGTGGCTCTACCCAAGCGACGTGATTGGGACAATACCGGTTTTGTACCGGCTGTTACCGGCAGTAACCGCAGAGATATGTACTATTTCTACTGGTTCAATATCGCGGTGTTATCAGGGTATGCAAAGCTAAAAACAGGTAAAAACTGTATAGTGTAGTTTTATTTTATTTCACCTATACAAACGATATAGAACTTTACAAACTACGAAAATGTTATTGTAGAGTGAGCTGTTGGGGGAGTCATCTTGATATTTGCACGTATTACAATTTGTAATTTTGGGACTTTACCCAAAGTCTAAAATTTGCAAATTGTCAATTTCTATGATAGGTAGCGCTATTATAATACTAATTTTGCGGAGTTCTTAAATTCGCGAATTTGTCTTCCTCGAGAAATTCGCGAAAAATAAAACCTCGCGAATATTACTAGATATAAAGTATGTTGATCACCACTGATCGCTGTGCTTGGTGAATCGTGATGGGGAGTAACTTTGAACTTGCATGTAGCAGAAAACATGAAACACTCAACCAATGTTGCGACTTTGGCCAATATTGCATAAACGTTGGGTCCACGTCTAGTGTTTGTTGTGGTAGAAATAACACCCCAGCAGACAGAAGACGTTGAATCAATATTGGTTTAAAGTTGATACACCGTCTACGCAGTCTACGACGCTGGATCAACGGTAAACCAGCATTGATTCAACGTACTTGAATGTTCGTAAAATGAGCGATCGATATTATTGTTACTTCTGCTTACACATTCAGTCCAAGATAGGGTTATCGTGCACCCAGAAAAAAATAAAAATAATCATACGAAAAATAAAAATAATCATACGTGATAAATAAAATGTAGGAATAATCAGAATAGTTGTTAGCATTTTTATGATAATAAATTATATAATATTCCAGAAGTGCTCTCGCTGGATAGCATAGCACTGCGGTTGCGTTTGTTATCATATAAGCTACACGACTATCGCCATATATGTCTTCTCCCTGTCATAGTTTTGTGATCTCATCTAATTTGTCAAGCTATTATACGGGACAAAGGAAACCCAAAATGGAAACCAATGATGCGCTTGCATGTATAGTGCTTGGCGTAGTCAGAGACATGACTGGTCTAATTTGCTGGGAGCTCCACGTTCTCCTCAGATCACTAAATGATATGGGATAGGTTTAATGGCACTTAGTCACAATGTTTGATGTTTGGTCTGAATCATAAATGAACATAATAACAAAAATAAGCTAAATCTTTTCATCAAAGAGAATTAACCTAAATGTATCAAATCAAAACAAATAACAGAAACATTTCTCAGATTTTACATATTCAGACCAACATTTTATTCAAGATTTTGAACGTATAATTCACTATTATTGACATCAGAATACTTTGTCATCAATATGATACATACGGTTAGCATACTTTTTAACATACACGTATAATAGAAGAAAACACAAGTGAGCCAAGCTTATTAACCCTTTAACCGCCAAATTATTCAATTTGAATTTTCACCCACTTAAAGTTGTGTCTCGCTGACGCGATTCACAACTTCAAGTGAGTGAAAATTATTCAGATTTGAAAAAATGGTGGTCAACTCTTTTCCAATCTTGTTGTTTGATGTCACATTTTATCTTTAAAATAAATAAAATGTGGTACTTAATGTGCTAATAAAAATGAAAACCCGAATATATGCGGCACCGGTGGTTAAAGGGTTAAACAAATACACACATGGCTCATTTTTTTCAACTGACATAATGTTATTCATAAAAAAAAGAAATGTAACGGTTATGTTAACCATGTTAACAGGTCAATGTCTCGCATTATTGTCAACTGGGATAATCGGTGCCTTCGATATCAACGACGCTGACCCAACATTAAAACAACCTTGGGTAAACGTATCGTGTTTGCTGAGAAATCCATGTAGAAAATCTGACGCTCACAGAAACTGAACACTTTTAGAAAACTCACTAATTACCTGCTACATAAAAAACCCAGGTGTAATCTCAACAAACACAAGACGTTGACCCAATACTGGGTAATGCTGGGCCAGCGTCGCAGACGATGGTCCAGCATTAACCCAGTATTGGGTCAACGTCTTGTGTTTTGACTCCAGCATACCCGTTACACTATGATGGATTACCGCTGGACCAGCGTCGTAGACGGTGGGACAGCATTAACATGGTATCCATGGCAGGTAACAAGACCATATAAGGGATTTTTCACCCCACGTGATCTATAATCACACGTGTGTATAAGCCTAGTAGGAGGGTCCAAAACCATGATTCCGTGATCAACCTTCGGCAAGTAAGGTTTGACGATTGATTTAGGTAGCTTAAAGTATGTGCAAAAATAAGCTCCTACGCTCTATACAATATATTATGGGAATTAAGTTTGGAAATCCTGCATTTGAAACGGGTCATATATTTTCTTATATTTGGAATTGATGCAGTTTAAAAGTGTTGTTTCTAAAATCAGTTTTGAAAATCATATTCTTTGTACACTTGCCACTGTTGAACAGTTGTTCCGACCACTTCTGTAAGAATTGTTCTTCTAACGTCTTTTAATTACTTTTTGAAAAAAAAATTGGAGATGTTCTGAGCATTCCAGACACCCGGAAAGCTACAATCTATTACACTATTCTTGATATACAATATCCATTTTGATTCGTGAATATTTAGCTCCGACATACAGTAAAACAATTTATAAATTAATAAATTTATAAATCAAGTTTACATTTTTGGTCAGTAATCAAGCGGGCACAAAAGCATATGGATCTTTATTTAACGTGTAACTTGAGGGGGAGAATACTCAATTCAATATGGTATATAATAAGGCTGTAATCAAATACGAACGCCACGTATACGCAATCGACTGGAATAGCGCACAGGAATAGCGCATCCTAAAGATTACATCAGAAAGATCAATACCGATCTGCAAAGTCGCAAGGCAGCAACTGCTTACTTGAAACGTAAGCAGTTACTGCATTTTGGCTATGCATGGCAGAATTCTGCTCTGCAGCCACAAGTAGCTTACGACCTTTCATCTTTGTATGGCGGGATACATCGCCGGTGTCTTGCGTATTTTGACCAGAGGGCTAGTGGTGTCTAATTAGATTATTGAGCGTCATTATCTTACCCAACAATCAAGAGTGACAACATGGGCTGGGGGCAACAACGTCCAATGCCACACAGGTGGCATTTTGAGTAAATCGCATTTGAAAGTTTGACAAACTGTACTAAAAAGAGGGAATAATATATAAAAATACAAGCAGTATGACTATAATCTGTTTTCTTTACACATTACATCTTTATCTTGTAATATAAAGTATTATTTTCTTATGAAAACAGCATTAGAGTAGAGGGTGTTTTTGACCCATTTACTAATTCTGTATGATTTTGAAAACTTACACCCAATTACATACTAATGTTTTTCGAGTTTATATATGTTAAATTTGTTCTTTTACACTTTTTTCACCATGATTTGTCATAAATTTGTGGAATTAAAGCCATTTTAAAATGTGGGCTTGGACAGACTTGCACCGTCCCTATTAGACCATTGCTGATAATATGCGGTATTGGACGATTTTTCTCACTTGACGATGTAATCTTATTTTGGAGGGCTTGGACTGTTTTGCCCCCAGGAGATGGTGGGAAATGAAATGAAATGAATCGGGCTTTAGGCCACCTTTGTGCACATATAGGCTAAACTGGGCCAGGAGAACCTCCTGAGGATGGTGAGATGATTGAGATGATACTGTCCTCCAGACACAGTATTCGAAATTCAAGCCCTGGCGGTCTGAGGCCGAGCACGCTACCTTTCGGTCACGGAGGCTCCCCACAATACTGACTTTCACACGTGAATGGGGAAGAAACATTTTTTGTTTCTTCCAAACCGCCAAGACCGGGAACTGAACCCCGAACTCTGGCGTGAAAGGCAGCGGTGCTAACCACTACCCTAGATGGTGGGATTTTGAAACATGTTATATATTTTTTTTTCAACACAAATATTAATTTTTGGGCTATTAATTTATGAAACTCCAGCAATTAAGGGATGTATATGTTATGGTAATGAAAAAAATAGTATGAAGTTCCTATCTGTTACACTTACTGTTACGCTAATCTCTCACAAAATTACGCGATTGTGTGGTCGCATACACTGCTGTGTTTAGAGGTTATTTTTCAATAACTATATGCAACCCTCCCAGAGTCTACCCATCACTCCCAGAATATACCCCCATTTTCAACAACTATTATGATACCCCCAAAATCTACCCCTCCCTTCCAGAATATATCCCCCTTTTCAACAACTAGATTAATTATGCGACGCTCCCAGAATCTACCCCTCCCTCCCAGAAAATACCCCCCCCCTTTTCAACAATTATATGCGACCCTCCCAGAATCTACCCCTCCCTCCCAGAATACACCCCCTTTTTTCAACAACTATAATATTACTGGACCATCCCAGAATCTACCCCTCCCTCCCAGAATATACTCCCCTTTTCAACAAATTTACATGTGCGATCCTCCCAGACTCTACTCCTCCCTCCCAGAATATGCACTCCCCATTTGAACAACTATAATATTACGCAACCCTCCCAGAATCTACCCCTCCCTCCCAGAATATACTCCCCTTTTCAACGAATTTACATGTGCGACTCTCCCATAATCTCCACCTCCCTCCCAGAATATACCCCCTTTTTAACACCTATATTCGACCATCCCAGAATCTACCCCTCCCTCCCAGAATATTTTTCAGTTCTGGGAGCGAGTGGTGGATTCTTTCACATAATTATACATGTAGTTATAGAAAGGGGGAATATCCAGTGATTGAGGGGTAGATTTTTGGAATATCGCATATTGTTGTATACAAAAAAGGGGAGGGGTATAATCCGAGGGGGATGTGGAGATTCTGGGAGTGTCGCATAACATTATAGTTGTTGAAGAGAGGGGTATATTTTTGGGAGGAAGGGGTCGATTCTGGGAGGGTCGCATATAGTCGTTCAAGAGAGGGGTATATTCTGAGAGGGAGAGGTATATTCTGGGAGGGTCCCATATAGTATTTAAAAAGAGGGGGGGGGGGGTATATTCTGGGAGGAAGGGTAGATTATGGGAGGGTCGCACATATAAATTTGTTCATAAGGGGGCAATATTCTGAGAGGGAGGGTGGATTCTGGGAGTGTCGCATATAGTTGTTTAAAAGGGGTTATATTCTGGGAGAGAGGGTAGATTATGGGAGAAAAGAGGCTATATTCTGGAAGGAAGGGTAGATTTTGGGAGGGTCGCACATCGTTGTAGAAAATGGGGGGGGGGTACCTTTTGAGAGGGAGGGTAGATTCTGGGAGGGTCGCATATAGTTGTTGAAAAGGGGGGTATATTCTGGGAGGGAGGGGTAGATTCTGAGAGGGTAGTATATAGTTGTTGAAAGGGGGGTATATTCTGGGAGGGAGGGGTAGATTCTGGAACGGTCGCATATAGGTGTTGAAAAGGGGATCTACCCCAGGGTAGATTCTGGGGCGCTCCCGGGAATAATCTGAGAGGGGGGTATATTTCCATACTTTACACCGGGTTACGTCTGTTCTTCCTTGTTTACGGTTACTTCATTCGTTGACGAACTTCCAGCCAGTTTAAATTGATTATAGTTCAATTATAGGCTTTTATATGTGACACCCTGTCTTTTGTCTTGTCATTAATATACTCTTCCTTATTTGTTGTCACCATATGCCTTTAATTAAACTACTTCTGTGAACTCTTTGCTTCTCCTCTGATGTTTTATCTTATACTATTTTTCTATTTCGCTTATGGCTGATACGTGATCTATGGAAGTGAAATGTTGTTTAGTATTTCTATGACATATTGGGGCACACCATAATTTATGCCCTGCCGCTTAGCCTAATGTTTATTTTTATATGTGATATCAATACGAAGAGTAAATAGGATGTTTAATTATTAAATACCACTTGAGTAGATTTTGCTCACTAAAATGGGCAATACAATCCACATGTTATCTAGCATGGGATATTATTGCCCCGTATGTATGATATGGACTTAGAAGCTAGGTTAGTGAGAGTCTAGCTATAACAGTGTTGTAACCTTCAGTTTAACGCTGACCGGTATGACAGAAGCTGGCTTAGGCTTAACACGATGATAAACCAGTGTGTTATGTTGCCAGAAGTTTAACCCTGCTCAGGGGGTAGTTTAAGCATTACGTTAAGGAAGTTGATGGCAATAGCAATTTGAAATCGAATCATAAAAATAGCTAAATTATCATAATTATCCATGGAATACTAATAGACGATACTCATAATTGTGTCATTAGAAAAAAAATCAACATTATCAAATATTTTTTTATATTTGATGGATTTTTTTAAAGACATTGCAGGTATCAACTACTTTATTTTCAAATGAGTGATTTACCAAACAAAATTATACACACATCTATGCATGTCTATCGCAATTAAGTACTAATATACCAATCGAATTAATCTGCTTATCTCAGATTTTACTGTAGATACATAATTATGACAATGAAATATTAACCTCTACAGCGCTAAAATAAATTTTGTATAAAATATGAGATAATAAATGATGAATTAATATATACTTTTTATGACGCACAATAACATCTGAGATAATACAAAATACATTAACCCTTTCAGCAAGGGGACCGTCTGTAGACGTCTGAATTTAACCCTTTCCATGCGGCTCCCGGACCCCAGCCGGGATCCGAAAACGCTCCTTACTTGCGGCTCCCGGACTCCAGCCGGGATTATGTACAGTTACAGTTTATCACTGGTAATTCCAGTACTGACAAGCTAGGCCATGTTTGTGAATTGCCACCAAATTGTGTAGGGTAACATTCAGATGACATTTTGTTACCCATGTTTGTAGAATGTACCCCTGTTCTGCTAGTGGGGGGGGGGGGGTTATTAACCCCTTGAACGCTGTGATCCCGTCACGCTGTTTCACCGCTGTTTAATTTCTGGGGACGGGGTACTTGTAGACCATTGTCTAGTCGCAAATAATAACATGATCTGGGATTGTTCTTAAACTAGGTATCACTTCAAGGTCATGCCAATGTAACCTCAAGGTTATTTCAAGGTCAAATTGGCAAAAAATAGATAAAATTATGATTTTTGTCATTTGTGAGCCCATTTGAAATGACCTTGAGATGACCTTGGCGTGTTTTGTCAAGGTAACCTTGTAAAGAAGTAAAGAGCAGTTCCTGACCATGTCACTCTTCATGCCCAGTGGTATTATAGTGTGAACACTTAACATCTGTGAAACAAGTGTGAACATTTACCATCTGTGACACAAGTGTGAACATTTAACATATGTGACACCAGGCTTGGGGCGAGTACTGGACGAAAGTACTCGAGTACAAGTACAAGTACTTGAAAAAATGACGAGTACAAGTACAAGTACAAGTACTGGATTTTTAAAAGTACTTGAGTACAAGTACAAGTACTTTAAAAAGTACTTGAGTACAAGTACCGAGTACTTTGGTTGTAAACTCTAATCAATTACATGAAATTTATTCAATATGTAATTGATTATAATATATGTTACTTCACATTGATATATGTGACCCAATCTGGCAAAATGAGTCTTAAGTCACACTTTGGCAAACGGTGCTAGGGCACAAGCCAAAATGACCTTGATTTGACCTATTTTCAATCTTTACTCAAGTTTTTATTTTCCTATGTTTACTTTCGAATCCTAAAACTGTGTGGCATAAAAGTAGACGTACATGTCAAATGTTTTTTTTTTTAATATACCTGTTATTTCATTATTCGTCTCATTTACACTCCAATTAGCGAGATTTATTTATATTTGCATGTTGCCATAGCAACAGTCGCTAATAAGTAGGAAATAATTTAAATTAAACATCTTATTTTAGCATTAATTATCATCTGTTACTTTTTATCCCTGTTACTTTTTGTTCTATTGAAAACTGTACACGGATTAAAATTTTACCCTGAAAATCCAAAAAGCAGTATCTGCTCACCTGTAAAGTAGACAGAACTATCTTTTGGCTGTGCACGGCAGAATTGTGTTGCGATAAGAGGCACACTTTAGTTGCTGGTGACCGTGATATATAATCAAATGTATTACCATAATACATGTAAATCAGTAGAAGATTTAACCCGGGCATAAACTGATATATATTAGCATATTATTCGTTTAAAAATATATGTTTATGCGATCTATAGGAGTAGCACCTCACAGTTGTATCTATTTTAATACTCGTTCCGTTGTCACATTTAGGGAACGGAAAGGGTTATATAACGCCGCCGTAGGCCTAAAATTGACTCATTACGTAACCTCACACCTAACTAACCCTTACGTGACCTAGCGTGTTCAATTATATTTTTCCCTCATTTGCAGCTATAATTGATGACTCAATTTCTAGCTTCAAATAACAACTACATAATCACGATATTAAAAAACCTGAAAAATCGAAAAAAACAATTTTTTGACCTACCTGCTGCTTACCGGTGATCTGACACAATGTATATTGTACAGTTTAGGGTTGTTTAGTTTGCTAGTCACCTGACGCCTATGGTAATTAACTTGTACATCATTTCGTCTAGTTTTATTTTTATTTGGTTTTCAGTATGCACAGCGATCTGTTTTTTTGGGATGGACCGCTGTATATATCATTTGTAATAATAATATATAAATAATAGTGGTGTCCCGCAATTAAAGGGTGGTGTCTGCCGTCTTATCACTCTGGTCATCTTTGTTTGAACAGTACTGTTATATCAGGCTGGCCCAATGTCTTGGACATTGGCTCGGCATTGTAAAGTCACTGTAAACAAGACGTCGCGTTGTCGCGGTTGTGTTTTTTGGTACTTACACAACATTGGTAAAGAGTTGTTTGAGCTGTGACAGTCTTATTATATCTGAGTACACACCGTGTCGGTTGAATGTCTACGCAATAAGATCAATATTGTGCAAATATTATTCAAATAGCGATTGATCGTCTCAACAAACACGAGACATTGAACCTATAGTAATTTGGGTATATATTTTCGTGTATTATTACTATGTGAAATATATGTATGTACTGGTCACTTTAATAAACAATTACTTACTTACTTACTTACTTACTTACTTACTTACTTACTTACACCGTCTTCAACGTTGGCCCAACCTTATACCACCATTGGTTGAAGACTCGTGTTTGCTGGGATTTAGCTGCGAAGAAAGGGGTGTTGTAAGTGTGATTTTAAAATTGTTGAAATCACGCCTTCCCCTTAAATGATTACTCGTCCTACCGTATAGTATTGTCACTTGTAGATGTTATAATAGTATATCAACATGTATTCATGTTTCCCAGAGACACGTCTCATGTCTTTGTTTAAGAATAGATATTCAATTATCTTGTGAACTACACGAGGATGCTAGTATATGCAAGACAGAACAAGCAATTAGCAGAATGATATTTTTTTTTAAAGTTGCATTTTTGTTATAAGTTGATGTTGGTTATTGGACTAGTTTTGAAATAATTTCAAAGTATTAATTAAATTATTTTTCAATAGAATAGCTAAACGGATGGATAGTAAACGAATCATTAAACTGAATGTTCCATATCCCGCTATAATGAATTATGATTTGTCGGTGAGCTATTTTGAATCATTTTAAGATGACTAGTACTCGTAAAGTACTCATAAGTACTTGTTAAAAAAACTTTCATTTTTAAAAGTACTTGAGTACATGTACGAGTACAAGTACTTTTCAAAAGTACGAGTACTGAGTACCGACGAGTACTGAAAAATTGGTACTCGAGTACCAAAGTACCGAAGTACTGAGTACTTTGACCCCAAGCCTGTGTGACACAAGTGTGAACATTTAACATCTGTGACACAAGTGTGAACATTTAACATCTGTGACACAATTGCGAGCATTTACCATCTGTGACACAAGTGTGGACATTTAACATCTGTGACACAAGTGCGGACATATAACATCTGTGACACAAGTGCGGACATATAGATGGTATCATGCACAGCTGGTCTAACCCATTTTTTGGTGCTTTGAGTAATCAAGCAATGAAGGTTTTGGCCTTTCTGTTAAATCAGGCAGCTGAGATAAAACCTTCAAAAACCTAACATGGAATGTACATTGGATGTACATCACTGTAGATTGAAATTATATAACATATTTTTTTCAAAATATGGTGTATGCGAAATTAAAGCACTTTAACCATAGTTACATGAGGGTTAGACCATTTGTGCATGTTGTTTTTTCGTTTGGTCTAACCCACCATTTTTAAATAAATCACTGATTTTCAAAGAATTATCCTGCCTAATCCATGATATATTGAAAGAATTCCATACATGCATCCACATATTAAGGAAATATGATAAAAAACAATGAAAATGTCATGTTATTGATAGAAACAACTTGATAAATTTACGAGTTTCACATTGGTGGTGAGACCATTTGTTCACTGATTTGATTCAACAGTTGTCTTTATTTGTATTTTTTCGTTTTATCATGTACTTCAAGTTGTTGTGCAATTTTTTACATTGTTTTTGTGTATAATCACTCGAGGATGCACTGTCGCTGATATCGAGTAAAACTGTCCTCGCTTCTTCAGCAGTGAACCGTTTTTTCTATTTAAATTCTTGTACGCATCCATTTTTGACTTGATCAGAAGTGAGGGTTAGACCATTTTGTGATCTATGAAAATCGCCAAAAAGCATCATGCGCAAACAAACTGTGGCTTGTACAACAAAATGTGATTGGTCTAGACATTTGGCTCTTTTGGCAGATAAAGCTTGTGGTGAGAACTTTCAAAAAATCTCAAAATCTCCAAAATGTGGGTTAGCCCACTTGTGCATGATGCCATCCATATAACATCTGTGACACAAGTGTGGACATATAACATCTGTGACACAAGTGTGGACATATAACATCTGTGACCAAAGTGCGGACATATAACATCTGTGACACAAGTGTGGACATATAACATCTGTGACAAAAGTGTGGACATATAACAAATGTGACACAAGTGTGGACATATAACATCTGTGACACAAGTGTGAACATATAACATCTGTGACACAAGTGTGAACATATAACATCTGTGACCAAAGTGCGGACATATAACATCTGTGACACAAGTGTGAACATATAACATCTGTGACACAAGTGTGAACATATAACATCTGTGACCAAAGTGCGGACATATAACATCTGTGACACAAGTGTGGACATATAACATCTGTGACACAAGTGTGAACATATAACATCTGTGACCAAAGTGCGGCCATATAACATCTGTGACACAAGTGTGGACATATAACATCTGTGACACAAGTGTGAACATATAACATCTGTGACCAAAGTGCGGACATATACCATCTGTGACACAAGTGTGGACATATAACATCTGTGACACAAGTGTGAACATATAACATCTGTGACCAAAGTGCGGCCATATAACATCTGTGACACAAGTGTGGTCATATAACATCTGTGACACAAGTGTGAACATATAACATCTGTGACCAAAGTGCGGACATATAACATCTGTGACACAAGTGTGGACATATAACATCTGTGACACAAGTGTGAACATATAACATCTGTGACCAAAGTGCGGCCATATAACATCTGTGACACAAGTGTGGACATATAACATCTGTGCCACAAGTGTTAACATATAACATATGTGACACAAGTGTGATATCTGTGACACAAGTGTGGTCATTTAACACCAGGTGGGACAAGTGCGGACATATAACATCTGTGACACAAGTGTGGTCATTTAACACCGGGTGACACAAGTGTGGACATATAACATCTGTGACACAAGTGTGGACATACAACATCTGTGCCACAAGTGTGACATCTGTGACACAAGTGAAATCATTTAACACCGGGTGACACAAGTGTGGACATATTATAACATCTGTGACACAAGTGTGGACATATAACATCTGTGACACAAGTGCGGACATATAACATATGTGACACAAGTGTGAACATGTAACATATGTGACACGAGTGTGACATCTGTGACACAAGTGAAATCATTTAACACCGGGTACACAAGTGTGGACATATTATAACATCTGTGACAGAAGTGTGGACATATACCATCTGTGACACAAGTGTGAACATTTATCATCTGTGACACAAGTGTGAACATTTAACATCTGTGACACAAGTGTGAACATTTAACATCTGTGAGACAAGTGTGGACATATACCATCTGTAACACAAGTGTGAAATTTAACATCTGTGACACAAGTGTGGACATATAACATCTGTGACACAAGTGTGGTCATTTAACATCTGTGACACAAGTGTGAACATTTAACATCTGTGAGACAAGTGTGGACATATAACATCTGTAACACAAGTGTGAACATTTAACATCTGTGACACAAGTGTGGATATATAACATCTGTGACACAAGTGCGGACATATAACATACGTGACACAAGTGCGGACATATAACATCTGGTGGCCAACAAACACAAGATGTTCAACAAATGATGGTTTATTGTCAGGCCACGGGCTGAGGCGCTGGCCCAACATTAAATCAGCATTTCTCTGAACTATCCGTCTCACTACGGGTGGAACACCTCTCTCCCTGGTCTATGACGACCACCTTATTAGGGATCCTAATCTAATAACATGATGACGCAATTCATCAGTTACATTCTGACAGCGGGACAACGGTGTGCTCTAATAACTACTCTTAGCGACGGCTAGTTGATACTTTCAAGCCGAATTTACCATTGTCATCTTCATCCACTTCTAGCCGCGAATTCCTGTCGCAATTCTCAGCTATCAGTTGATGAAAGGAAATGAAATGAATGGGGGTTTCAGACCATATTTGTGCACATATAAGCTAAACTGGGCCAGGAGACCCTCCTGAGAATGGTGAGAATAATGAGATGACATTGCCAGACACAGGATTCAAAATTTGAGCCCTGACGGTCTGAGGCCGAACACGCTGCCTCTCAGTCACGGAGGCTCTCCAACAATATTGAATCTTTAGGAGTGAGCGGGGAAGAACATTTTGTTTCTTTGAAATTTAAAGAACAGAGCGTAGGACGAACCCGCGATCTCCAACTTTCCAAGCAGGCAGCTTTAACAACTGCACTTTTTTTTGGAAACATCTGGAAACATGAAAACAACACAAAAAAACACAAAATTAAAAAAAAAATGAAATCGGAATTGTGGCTCGCCCACCCACCCACTTCCGAGTTTTTCTCGGATTTTTGGATTTTTTTTAACTTGTCAAAACCCCTTACTTAGGTTTGAGATCACGTTTGACTAACCCTTTGTATCGATGCTACTGTTCTGAGTAAAGCCCTACTACTGAATAAAACACAAATTAAAATGATTATTATTAATAATATAAATTATAATTTTCTTTCCCACTCGGGTGAGAATTGTGGTGGAAAGTCATAGCTGACTGTTATTGAAGCATAACGAGCTTTCCCGTCAGCAACGGTTAATTTAAATGCATTAGCGTGACTACCGTTAAATAAATCATTCCCCGGCGGCTTGAAAGCCTCCTTTAAACGAATGTCAGCGCCATCACGGCAAACCCGAGACGGTCTCACAATGCTGGAATCTCATCACCAAGGCGCGGCTATGTATGTATTCTGTGAGGTACCTGCACGCGAGCATCTGGTCCTGATCGCTGACAAATAATGAACATTTGCAAACCTGCAGCTTCCTGTAGCAGTGTACTCTTTCACTGTATGCTGATCACGACTGCACTCGTCTTTGGTCCATTTTATTGTCCGATCAAATCAAAGTTATTTAGAAATGCAATAGGTGTTAAAAATTAGATAAATTAATTTGGCGTGAAGAAATAAAATAATTCTGCTGCTGGAATTACTCAAGCTAATGGCATAATGAAAAACGTATTTAACCCTTACAGCGCGGGGATAGACTTTAGTCGTCATAATCTGACGTCTGTAGACGTCAGATTATGACGTCTAAAGTCGATCCCCGCACTGTAAGAGTAAACATATTTATAATGATCGTAGACCCATAACATAGGTATTCAAATGAATCAGAAAGAGCTGACTAAGACATTTATGGTGATTTCAAATAGAAAACAACCCTTTAGTCTCCATGTTTTTTACAAAAATATTTCAGCGCTTTAAGGGTTAAATAAAGGTCTATAATTATCAAATGTTAACCCTTACAACGCTGAACATTTTTTGTATAAAGCTAGAGACTAATGGGTTTTTCAATTTGAAATCTTCATAAATGTTTACATGTAAGTTGGCTCTTTCTGCTTCATTTGCATACCTAATTGTTATGGGTCTACGGCCATTACAAATATTTGTACTTTTTCAGTGGGGAATAGACTCATATCTACGACGTTGTCGTACGGTATCTCACATTCAAAAAATGTGAGGAGCCTGGAAAAATATATGGCTTCCAATTTGCGTTATAAACAAAAATGCTGAAGATGATTTGTCGTAAACAGAGATTGGAATAAAATATAGCAGAAAAAATATCCCAGGCTACGATCCTTCGGTGATCTCTCCCACCTGATTTTTTTTATCTTTGACTTAAAATATACACACACTTACTGGGCTCATGGGATCCATACTAATACATGAACATACAACCAAATACCAATATTGTAAGTAGCTTCATCACACAAGCTACCCGATACGTGTGAGCATATTATTATGTAGGCCAGCAATAATAATTAATACAATAATACATAATACACTCATACATTTTTAAATATCGAAAGTATCAGCGACTACTGCTGGCCTGGAAAACGCAGTCAAGCACATGATAATAATTATAATAATTATAGCAGATTATCTGCCTGAAGGCTTTTATGAAATAGTCACACGTTTGGTGTAAATAAATACACGTCTAAGTGTTCAATGAGATATAAAATAGAATATGATGCGCACCTAAGGGTATTTTATGAATGGTAGTTAGAAGCGTTGAGGCAAGGATTTTTTTCCGGAGTGGACATTTTCATGAAACATTGTAATTGGCATTATAGCTGATAACTCTGTCAACGCAAACGCTAGAGTTTAAGATTATATCGTTTTGAACGATTGTTAATTACTCTAGGTTTTTTATTTAAAAAAACTGTGGTCTTTGGGAGGAGTACACAGTTGATTTAAAAAAAACTTTCCACATAGCCCACATTAATTGAAATAAGTGTGGATTATTTGACCGTCTGAATAAAAAATATCTCCACCCCACCACCTTCCTCTCAAACCACCCTAGCATTCCCAACACCCTTTCCCAGGCCTAACACCCCACACTTCAAACTGCAGCCAAGAGACGTTGAATTATTGTTCTCCAGGGCTTTCTATGGTACAGGCGGTCAAACACGAGACGTTGACCCAATGCTGGACTAATGTTGGCCCACCGTCTATGACGCTGAGCCAACATTAGCCCAGTATTAAGTTACTGTGTCGTGTGTGGCGCAACGCTGAATGAGGGCCAGCGTCACAGACGGCGGGCCAACATTAACCTAGCTTTTGTCCAAATATTGTGACTGTACTATACCGCCAGCATGCAAGTACGGCACAATGAAGTTCTGACTAGGACAAAATGGATACTGGCCAGCACAGGCGACGCCGGGCCAACATTTAACAGACATTAGGTCGGTGTCGACTTGTAATCGCGGCCAGCAGTAAGCTGCAAGCAATACCAAGTTTGATGGACAGCTGCTATTCCCAGCACACACAAAACATTTGTATAACATTTGTACAACGCTGGCACAACGTCTTCGACGTTGGTCCAACGTTGTACGAATGTTTTGTGTTTACTGGGTTGGACGCAGCCTAGCAAACATTGCATTGGGTCAACTTTCTGTTTGCTGGGAGTGTTGACAAGTGATTCTCACCAAAACGGAATAAATTTCACTTAATACATTGTCTCTGCTGTCAACAGGAGCCATTAAATAACATTAATTACAAAAACCATTGACATTCCATCTATTAGCTATCAACCTTTATGGTTATGCTGCTGGAGGGGAGACATTTTCATCTTTTTGTTAACAAAAAACTAGACCCTTCTAGTTATATTCTAGTTTAAAATGGGCATGCTTTCAATTTTGTAACGGTAGGCTATGTACAGTGTTTTAAACTATTTAGGGTCATGCAATGCTGTCTCTGGTACGATCATGCTGTCTTCGATATTGCCGTAATGTACAGTAACTGACGTAAAACAATATTATTCACTTATACTAGTTCTTTCAGGAAATAAGTTTGGTTATAATATCCACGTACACTATCCAGTTGATAACCAGTGGTTTTACAGACTAACTCTTTTATCTACCGTTTTATCGTAAAGCAGTATGTACTACACCTAATGGAACAGTCCAACGAATCATGATTGGCGATATATTGACCCATTGTCTTAATCATGTAAATAATCCAAGGTTATATATCCCCAAGGGTACATTCAATTAACACCAGTAAAACAGAAACTCACCAAGAAATACCATCTTAGAATGCTAATTTTATTGCAGTAGTGTGCAATTGTTTAAGCTGGTGTATAAAACTCGTACCGGCCTGTTGATTACTGACATTAATCGATTATTTCAACAGATCCTCATTTATACTCCACGGCTGAACATAATGGCCTGAACAAGGCTATACACGGGGCTCTTATGTCCAGGTTGTGATTGGCCTGACTCACTTTGGCTTACCACCTTTCAGCCGATTGAGATCTAACTCAGTAAACACAAAACATTTGTATAACATATATACAATGCTAGACCAACATCAAATATAGTGGGCCGGCGTTGTATAAATGTTATACAAATGTTTTGTGTTTAGTGGGAAGTTTCCCCACCTAACTGTTACTGTTCCATAATATGCATAACGGAACGGGGAATACATAGGCCTAAAGAGGTCCGGTCAACAAGTAGGAATTTCCGCTCATACATTGAGACCCATTTATGTTCTTTCCAAGGCCAGTGCTCAGACTAATGATTACATGGGTCACAAATTATACATGAACAAAGAGGAAACATCGATGTGAAAGATGAAAGACCTCTAAACTTATAGTCCGAGAGGTCACATCACCCTGCCACCCACGACTCGCCCCTGAGATTATCAATTAAACCGGTGTTTTCCTGCCCACGCAGGCTCTTGACCTAAAGAGTAAAAAATAAAATATACCCGATGCAGGATCAATATACCAGAAAACAAATAAGGTTAACCCGGCGTTATATTACTGCTGGACCACTGTCTGCGACGCTGGTCCGACAGTAACAGTCAGCACCATATTTGTACACATATTCTGTGAAATTCGTGTTTTTCACAATTCCGTGACTGGGATAATATTTTTTGCTGACAACACTGCCATCGCCAATTCTGTTATTTTGTCTTCAGCAATTGCTACTTCACATCCTCGCATTGACAACGCTGCTCTCTTTCGGTGAAATCGATTAGTAGCCCTACTACAAAAGATCTGGGCGGGGGCCCTAGGGTAGTGGTTAGCACCGCTGCCTTTCACGCCAGAGTCCGGGGTTCGGTTCCCGGTCTCGGCGGTTTGAAAGAAACAAAATTGTTTCTTCCCCATCCACGTGTGAAACTTATTATTGTGGGGAGCCTCCGTGACCGAGAGGTAGCGTGCTCGGCCTCAGACCGCCAGGGCTCGAATTTCGAATCCTGTGTCTGAAGGACAGTGTCATCTCAATCATCTCACCATCCTCAGGAGGTTCTCATGGCCCAGTTTAGCCTACATGTGCACAAAGGTGGCCTAAAGCCCGATTCATTTCATTTATTAAGCCATCGCATTTCTCAATGTCGGTATTCCTCTGTGATCAAAACAATACCTTTGCATTATAGTTACTATAGGGAATGATTGAATATGTATATTAAAGCAAATATTAAACAATATATATTCAGAACCAAATTCGTTTGTGATTTAAAAGTGATTTTCTGTCTAATATATATGATGTATCAATATTATAATCCTCGGCCGTAGTATGTAATCTTGTTTTATTGTACGTTTATATTAGTAACGCTGATTATTCAAACCCAAGCGTGACTTTATAAAAGTGTATTTAAATAAAACAGACTGTTAGACAGGTGTTTTTAAAAGGACGTCAGCTAATAAGCTTACGGCTAATTTTGCGGCCGGACTCGTATGAAAACCCGCCTATTTAAAAATAATTTTAGCGAAGCGTCTTAACTTAGCATGAACATGACATTAAGCCAGCGTAGAGCTGGCCTCTTTGCGTTGTAGAGTAGCTGCACTTCACAGTTATCTGTCGATGAAAAAATATTAAATTTGTGTTTACGGATAAAAATAAACTGAAAAGTATTTGCTGATGTCGTGTAATTTTTATGCGAATTTACGTAATGGACTGTTCCTTAAAGCTCAATCTAGTCATATGTTTCTGTAATGGTCTTTGACGACCGTTTTGATTATTTATTGTCAAATGCAAATATACTGCGTTATACACCAAAAGCCTGATACTTGATGCTCCAGAGAAGGGAGCAAAAGTAATTTACATAAAAAAGTGGTGTAACTTTATCTTGAAGATGGTAATAATTAACTGCCAACATGATTAACTATAATATTATTTTACTTCACACGTTGTATTGCGTATGACCCGTGCCCACTGTGTGCATTCGGTTGAGTATAATTTTATGTATGGCCGTATTACCCTGATTACGATACGTGAATCTGTGTGTGATCCCTGTACACTCTTGAGAACGGGGATTTGTGGAGGTTATTTCCCATATGGTGATGTGGAGAACGATTCCACATACCAGGTATGTGTGTGGCGCTTATATTTGTGGCGATATGTGGGAGGGAGCCTTCATATTGTTATTTAGTGATAGGGCCTACAATATTTGATAATGTCTCTTAAGTCAGAACTGACTGGCCACAATATCAAGGTTATTATATAAGTTTGTATTATATCTATGCAGTCTGTTAACTTTAACGTTCTTAATAAAATTATTTAATTTACGTCGCTTTTTTTACGTTGATACATAGACTATACTCGTATTTGTCCGCTCCGCATTAATGTTATTATTATATGATTGACCGTCTTTTATCTCTCCGTCTTCCCCGCGACTTATGCAGTTTTTCAGAAAACATTATTTTACTTTATTGAAGGGTTGCCAGCATGGAAGCGGCTTGTCAAAAACCTTTTTCAGGTCTCCTTTGGATTTGTATAATTGATCGTATACATGTATGTATGTTTCAAGCATGAATAAGCTAAATTGAATTGAATTGAAATAATTATTTGTACCACTGTAATGTTTAATTTGAGATGAGTGTAGGTGACATTTTAATAAATTTTACTTGACTTGACTGGCGTTCCACAAGGGTCAATTTTAGGGCCATTGCTTTTTATAATCTATATTAATGACATTATTAACTCTAGTAAATTCTTTGAATTCATTTTGTTTGCCGATGATACTACTTTAATTACTACAATTGATAGCTATGATACAGAATTTGAAAAAATAATAAATAAAGAGTTAGGAAAAATTACTTTATGGCTAAAATTAAACAAACTATCTTTAAATGTTACGAAGTCAAATTTTGTAGTTTTTCACCAGCCAAAAAAGAAAATATTTATTCCAACAATACAAATAGAAGATACTAAAATAAACTATGCAAAAATTGTGACTTTTTTAGGATTTAAAATAAACCAAAATCTTACCTGAAATGATCACATAGAAAAGGTTGCTTGTAAAATAACAGCAGTAATTGGCATTATCCACAGAATAAAATTATATGTACCTAAGATGATATAAATTCAACTATATAAAACATTAATCCTTCCGCATATTAATTATGGTATTTTAATTTGGGGTCACCAGCATGACAAAATTACGCAGTTACAAAAAAGAGCAATTAGATCTATTACATTAAGCAGATATTTAGCTCATTCTGAACCTATAATTAAAAGTTTAAATATTCTAAAAGTAACGGATATGTTTACATTGTGTCAGATTAAATTTTACTATAAATACATTAGTCAAAATTTACCAGAATATTTCCTAGGATTAAATTTTGTCAGAAAATGTCAAAGATACAACATGAGAAATATCAATGACCTGAATATAATAACCGTTAAACATATATTTGCTACTAAATGTATCTTGTACAGTATCCCAAAATGTATTAATTCATTACCGCCCCTTATCAAAGATAAATTGTTAACACATAGTTACTCAGGAGTTATATTTTATACAAGTAATTATTTCATAAATTGTTATCAATCGCAGTGTTTTGTTTCAAATTGTTATGTTTGCAATCGATAATTTTTCATTAAATTTGATTGTTATTCTTTAATGTACTTTTAAAGATGATTTGTCATAACGCGAACAGTAGCCATGACTCATGTTTTGTTATACTCTCTTTCTCTTTTTTGTTTAACAATAACTATAATAATATTTATCTGCACTGCGGTGTGGGGCCAATGGGCGGTACCTGCTTACTTCCAAAGTAAGCGGTTACTGCGTTGTGGCCTTACAGGGCAGAGTAACTCTACTATTTTGAAGTTATATTCTGTGCATCAGCTCTCTATAGGATGCGTCCTCTTGTGTATTGCGCGATGATCCTTATTATTGTTTTTTGTTTTTTTCTAACTGGTGGCCTGCATGATAGCGATCACCATTGATCTTAATGCAGGTCTCCTGATCCGCACAACACATATTATAATGTATTTGTATATTTTGGCTACATGTGTATGGGTTTTTTGTTGTTGTGTGACAAATAAATTGTTCTGAGTCTGAGTCTTATAACACCATGGTGGCCCAGAGCCCCATGGTTGTCAGGGCTGATCAGATTGTGAGTCCAGTTACCTTACAGGTTGCCAGGGAATTCGGACACGATTTGGGATCTGACAACCAACTCCCGATTGCCAGGCCACCACAAATTTTACATGATGGCATGCTTCATCTCGGGTCATCTCTCGAGGGGTGAGGGGTCTCATCCGGTTTCATTCGATCAGTCTGGAAACCGTCAAACAGGCTACAGCACGCGGAAGTCTGGTGGCAATGGACTGGCTGGTGTATCTGAGATAGTGTTTGGATGCGGTTGCCACCTCTGCAATACATTGATTGAAATACTTGTGATATTTCTATTCTGAGAGGCGACTATCATGGCCCACGTTTGGGGTCCACCGTTTAGCTGTGTCAGTGCTGGTTACAACCTACGCATCCGAGACCATGAGTGAGGACAAACGTGATTGCAGATTCATAAGGTCTACCTACTTGTCACGCCATCCTCCTAGACAATTGAAACATAGTTGGGATGTTGCATCGGTTTAAGGTGTATTGAAAATTAGGGTAATACATGTTATGTGAATAATCACGAACAAGACTTAAACATAAAATGATTATGTTGTAGGCCTTGGCGTCTGCAAGACTCGTCAGTGATTTACGTCTGTTGCGAGTAGCTCTGAATCACTTACGACAGACTCCTGAAAAGTGCATGTTTCTTTCAGCGTCTTTAGTGTCTTCCAGAAATGTGGATAACCCTAGACTCTGTCCTGTGAGTCATTAATCCACTTATATGTCGTGTACGAACAATGATAGAAAGAGTATGAATTCAAACAAACTGTTATTGACTTCTATAGTACACTATCAATGCTTACAATTATTGTATCCAAAAGTGTTAGAGCACTGTTGTGGCTATGTAGGAAATATACCAGAATGCATGCTAATTAACATTAAACCAGAAATTTTGAGAGAAAACAAGCTTCTGGGGCTCAATTTTAATCACAATGAGAAATTGAAAATCTAATAAGCAATAATCATGATAACCTTGACAGGCGGCTAGGCGATCTTCTTACGATTCCATCCCTACTATATCATTATATAATATTCAATTTAGGATCAGGTATTGTTACCACTGCAAGGAAGGTTATATTTAATATATTTTTATTCACCCCACTCAAAGTTGTTTCATTTTTTTTAAAGTCCCCAGATCAACCTAATTTGCATAAATTAACATAAATTAACATATTTAAAGCCAAAAACCTATAAAATGCTCTAACTTTTCAACTAACATTTTAATCACCCACAGAGGTGTTTTCACCTCATGGAAGGCGTTTCACAAAGTCCACAGATCAACCTTGTTTGCTTAAATGAACATGGACTAACATAATTGAAGTAAAAAAACACACTAAAAAATGCTCTAACTTTTCAACCAAATCACCGACACAACTGTTTGTGGTGTCTATACCGAGGTTTTTCACTTCCTGGAAGTCGTTTCACTACATTTTGAAGTCCACAGATCAACCTAATTTGCGTAAATTAACATAATTAAGGCCAAAAACCATTAGAATGCTCTAACTTTTCAACCAAACCACCGACACAGCTGTTTTGGTGTCTATACCCAGGTTTTTCATCCCATGTAAGTCGTTTCGCTGGAGTCCACAGACCAACCTCATTTGTATAAATTAACACAAATTAACATAATTAAAGTCAAGCTATAAGAAAAAGCTATCAAATGCTCTAACTTTTCAATTAAATTACCTACCCAGCTGTTTGTGGTGTCTATATTCAGGTTTTTCACCCCGGAGAAGTCGTTTCACTAATTTTTTTAAAGTCCACAGATCAACCTAATTTGCATAAATTAACATAAATTGCCATAATTTAACAAAAAAAACTATAAAATGTTGTAACTTGTCACCCATACAGCTGGTTTTGCGTCTATATATATTATGGTATCCGTGGAGTTGAAATGGCACACGAACGAACAGGCCCAGTGACCATGGGGTAAAATCTAAAGTCGTCTGAGAAGTCTTCGGACTTGATATAAACCTGCACCTTTATAGATATTCAATATCTTTAAAGCATTGAAGATTGGTCGCGTATGTGCTAAGTACTAGCATAATGCTGATTAATGATCCTTACAGCATTTTACCGAATTTTAAATAATATATTTGTCACTATCTCCACCAAATACCTACACCTACACGTCAATGCAATGATTAATACACGGATTGATACAACTATTATACATGTACCATGTGTAAAGTAAAACGAATGTCGCAGTTTTCAAAACATGTTTTTTTATAGATTTTTTATTCAGATCACATATTAGTCGACACATAAACTACATTTTTTTTCCAAATTAGCAATGGGTAGTCGCCAGAGACGATCTGCATCAACACATCAATCATACTCGCTTACAACAAATCATATTCAAATTTAATTATATGTAGCATCCAATAATTATAAAAATACTAGCCAACCACCGGATTCCAGCAATGGCCATCACTAATTCACACATTTCCAGGGTTATCAACAGTCATTGAATTTTAAATAATCATAAATTGATATAAAGTACGTTACTTAATTGTTCTAAAAAAGTATTCCATTTCAAGGATTGGTCCGTTTTACATTGTGAACAAAGTGCATCATTTAGCGATGCGATTTCATCATGTAAAAATAGTCTAAGTAACTCGAATTAAATACTCCTAATTTGGGTTTCAGTATTTCTTCGAGGATAATTTTAGGTTGTAAAATGCAATTGTTTATATAAATCTATATAAATATAATTGTTTATTATGATAGAAAACAAGTATGTTTTCATTTGTTTAATCCAATAAGTTCTTGATTTGTTGTCTTCGGAATGTAGTCAAACGAATTCAATGAGGTGGAACACACGTAGATATCAAAAACACCAGTGTGAGTGACTTGATTTAAAAGTTAGAGCATTTGTATAGGTTTTGGCCTTACATATGTTAATTTATGCAAATTAGGTTCATATCTTTTCCTCATAAAGACCCAAACAGACCGAAATGGCTTTTTGGCTCTGTTGAGCAATGCTATTTTAAAAATATCAACATTTATAAGTTTTTTTCCACTAATAACGAAAAGTTAAACTTAGATAATCATACACAAGACGTATAATGACACGTTTAGTAATATTAGCTAAAAAAAGTCAGTTTTGATAAATTTACAGATACTGCCTTTTGCCTTGGCACGTCAGTATTATCAGATTATACAACTGCCAGTTTCTTATCTCTTAGAAAATTGGGAAGATGCGTATAATTACACAAGCATCTTCAGAATGACGAATCATAGCATGGTACATGTAGCTGTTTAGCAGCTGTGTAAGAGGACATAATGCTCTGATAAGCTTTTCTGGGAGATAAGAGTAGGGCATAGTCCCGACTCCGGGCATTCCGTTCTGTTGTGCTATTGTAATGTGTGTGTGGAAAGCGATGCAAAGCAATATTCACTCACTCATATAATGCATTTTCAAGACTCCCCAGAAACAAAGATCATCTTCTTGTAAGTTGGCTTTTGTGAAACAACACAAAACTTCTTATGGTGTGGACAGCTGGTGAATCAATTATTTGAACATAACCGCTGTATGAACAATGCCTAATAAAAATTAACTAAACTATGACACAGATTGGCCTGTGACGAGTACATGACAAAACCACGCTGGCAGCGTGAGCTTGAATCACATGTATGATATAGATACTTCAGTGGTCTATTATGTATTTTTTCTGATCTAAGTAATTATTTTCTGATGTAGCGTTAATAATGTAATTCAATTCTAGGAGCTGTCAATGTCTGTGTTATTTATCAGTCAAATATTCCGGTCCCCAATGTCTTTCTTTTCCATGTTGCCTTTTCAACTTACATTTTCAAGCATACCGGAAACACAGTTTTCTGATTGGCCACCACATGTAGGTCGTCTGCTTTACCTTGATATTCCAGGCAATAAACGTGAGAGGGCTCCCAATATTCCGTTGGTGGTGGGTTTCTCCCAGGGGGTTTGACACATAGATGCGATTGGCCTCATCGCCTGGCTGAGCGGAATGGGCATTTGCATTTGCGGAAACACTGTCGGATATACTTACATTCCATGACACAACTATCTGGAGCGCATGCTTTTCGTTGATTTCGCTGGCAATTATCAACCGATTTTCATGAAATTTTGCACAGGACATTTCCAAGTCATGTCCCAACATCTCAAGCTAGCCTTAAGTGTCATTTTCCCTTTCTGTCCATTTCCGTGCGAAAATGATCTCTCAACCCGCGCCTAAAGGCTGTACCATTAGAAGCTGATTTAAGGTGGGCAGAAAAAGCAATTCACATTCTGCTGGCCGAAAAGAGAAATGATGTGGCCCTCTAACCAAGCTAACTAGAGCCTGACGGCACTGAAGTAGAGTTTGTGTCGACCTTCAGGGTTATTGTTTTACGGACAGTTAAAATGGAGCTGTCTCACAATAATTAGTAAAGCTGCTTAACTGTTTTGCTTATTTTAATCAAAAGACCAGTCATAATAAATGATGTTTAATTTATTATTTAACTGTTTAAAGTAAAGAAACCCAGTGGGGGTTTCTGAACTCTGAAGCTCGAAGTCTGTCCGAAGTCCTTAATCTGAAGTGTGAAATTCAAAGTCAGAAGTCCAAAATCCGAAGTCTGATGTTCGAAGTCTGGCCGAGGTCCATAGTCTGAAGTAGGAGTCTGACGTCTGAAGTCTGTCCGAAGCTTGTCTGAAGTCTGTCATAAGTCTGAAAACTGTCCGAAGTCTGTCAGAAGTGGTCTGAATGATAGCGATCACCATTGATCAGCAGTTCTCTTGATCCTCATAACATATATTATATTGTATTTCTTGAGCTTATTTGGTTACATATGTATGCTTGTTTTTGTTGTGTGACAAATAAATTGTCCGAGTCTTTGAGCTCGAAGTTTGACGTCTGTACGATGTCTGACAATGAAGGCTACAATCCGACGTCTGAAGTATGTCCGACGTCCACAATCCGAAGTCTGAAAACTGATGTCTAATTTCCACAATCGGAAGTCTGATGTACGAAGTCTGACGAAATCTGAAGTTTGGTGTCCGACGTCTGTCCGAAAAACTGTCTGAATTATGTCCAAAGTCTGAAGTACTACGTATGTCTGCTCAAAACCTGTAGTCCAAAGTATGTCCAAAGTCCAAAATCCGAGTCTGAAACCAAAGTCTGAAGTTTGTCAGTTGTCTAAGTCTGAAACCGAAGTCCAGAGCCTAACGCCCAAAATTCAAAGTTTGAAGTTGAAAGACTGATGTCGAAAGTCTATCTGAAGTCCGTTCAAAGTTTTTTTGCAATTAATATAACTTTGTCATACAATACCGGTATTATATATTGTGTGAATAGGTGAAATAATATTTCAGAATGAGATTATATAGACTAACATTCAATTACCAAACAATATAAAATGCAAACACGCGTGTAGGCCTACATGTATTTAATATACAAACGATTAGGCCTACCTCTAATACAATTTATACTATTTAAATTATATTGATCCGAATTTAATTTGACAGCCCCTCCCCAAATGCAGCTAAATTTCGTCACCGACACCTCCAGGACAACCGGAGCCGCTGGCTATGTACCCAACAAACACAATGAAAATTGTTGGAACTGTTAGTTTCTCAATGATGGGCTAACGACGGCGACGCTGGCCTCACATTGAAACAGCATTGGTTGAATGTCTTGTGAAAGTGTTTGCTTGGCCCTAGCAAAAAAAGGATATCCCCCATAAACTGCTTGTCGCGCTTTTCACGTAGACAGAGAATGAAGGCAGAATATTATAACATAATAACATGACTGTATCTGCATAGATACAGATCTAGGGATACAGCTACATGATGATGTAGGCCTACTACCTTGTGTTTTCTGAGCAGGTGGGAAGACTGCATCGTATTTCTACAGATCTGTAGAAATATGATGCAGTCCTCCCAGCAAACACGAGGCATTCACCCAAAACTGTTTCAATGTTGGGCCAACAGCGGCGACGCTGGCCAACATTGAAACAGCATTGGTTGAATGTCTTGTGTAGCTTTGTGTTTGCTGGGCGGTGTCACTGCGTGACGTCACCGAACTGACATAATTAATCAACTGGACCAAGGATACTAGAACATCTAGTATCCTTGACTGGACAGAGGACGACTTGTTGACCCAGTGAACTGTATATACATGTAGCTCGCTGGGTTGACATGTACGCTGCTTACTGGGCCACGCGTCATCTCTAAAGGCTGACATGGCATCACAGAAAAACAGATTTTTAACTGTGTTTATCTGAGCATCTAAATAGGAATCACAAAATTGAAGCTCGTGGTGCAGTGAAGAAAGTTCTTTTTACCAGACACATGACGTCAGCTATGTTTTCAGCTCAACGAATTTAACGTCATTGTCGTGGAATAAATCGACACTAAAATACATTAAGCTTAGACAACTGCAACAGAAAAGCTCTATTAAAGTCAGAGAACATTTACCACAAAATCAAAATCTTTCCATCAGGCACGCAATAGAAAATGAGGTAGCCAAAAACACTCCCCGAATCCAAAAAAGGCAACTGGCCCAGACAAAATTCCACCAAAACTAATTAAAATGGCTAAACCAGTTATATTAGGACACAATATTACTGGGATGACCAATAATGCCATTGATAAAGGAATTTTTCCAGATGCTTTAAAGAAACAGAAGTCACACAGTATTTAAACAAGCTAACCAGATAAGTAAAGAAATTACAGGCCTGTAAGTATTTTGTCTTGCCTATCTAAGGAATATGAAAAGGTCCTGGCCATACAGCTTGATTACTTCGAAAACATCTTTGATGACGCATTGTCCGCTTTTAGCTGGAGGCCTCAGCAAAAACAGCATCAAGATAATGCGATCATATCTGAATGGGAAAAAAACATTGGAAAATTAAAAAAATGGTCCTGGCCATACAGCTTGACGAGTACTTCGAAAACATCTTTGATGACGCATTGTTCGCTTTTAGCTGAAGGCCTCAGCAAAAACAGCATCAAGATAATGCGATCATATTTGAATGGGAAAAAAACATTGGAAAATTAGAAATGGCACAAGTGAATGGGCTGGTATCCTTAAAGACATACCCCAGGGTTCTATTCTAGGGCCTTTTTTATTCAACATTTTTTCTAATGACCTGTTAAAATTTATCAAAAAAATCGATCTTTTAAACTACGTCGATGACAATACCATCAATGCCATAGAGTCCCCACATCAGTCGGTTGTACAAACTCTCCAGATTGAATTCAAAGCTGCCATAAATTGGTTTACCTTAAAAGAAATGCTGACAAATCAGATAAAATAGTCAGGCATAAACAGAAGCCAACAAATGTGAAAATTGCTAGCGACATCAAAAAACATAACTTTGATTGATGTTGATGGCTTCTTGGTGAAGAGGCGATTTCAGAGCTCTGCATAAGAACACATTTTGAGAAGTTATCGGCACATCAATTTAAAAGCTAAGTAGTTGAAAAGTATATAGTAGATCACTATGCCAAATTTCAAGATTTAATTACAGTGGGCGATAATATAACGCATTTTTGTTCTTGTACACTGCCTGTGTGTCTTCACTCGAAATATTATTCAATATATATATATTTTTATACTAATTTCAAAATCTCCTTATCTAATCACTAAATCAATGTTATAAGTAAGTAAGGTTTATACATACTACGATATTTATTTAATATCGCACTTTTGTTTCTTCTGCCTTTAGAATCTCCCTGGGCAGACAAGGGTCATCCATTGTGGTGTGAAAGCGGAGCGTGTACAACACGACCTACCTGTATTCAGCATACTGTTGACCGGCCTGACAACTGATTCACTCACTACGGACAATATGTCTGCAATAAACACACCTACAGCAACATTGTGGATGTTGATGATATTGTTTTCCACCACCTCTGCAGACTCGATGCAGACTGTACAAATAATGTCATCCAAAATATGATTTTTGATGTTGACGAAGACCTGTTGGCAGAAAGTAGGGATGCAATGCTAAACGAGGCAGTTGAACGTTGCTGTCAAGATATGATTACCCCCAACAGTAAAAAAACAAATCACATGAGAGTAGTAGCAAGGAAGACAAAGACTTGCACCGTAGTCCCAAAAATTGTAGCCGACTGAGAGGGTTAGAACAAAAATTACAAGAAACCACGGACAAAAACATCAAACTCGTGAAACAAATTTGTGGACTACGTCAACAAAGCATGAAGCAGAGAAAATAAGAAATCACTCGCCTAGAACAAAAGCTTGAGAAAGCCAATCAGAATAGGCCTAATAAAAAGCAAAGAAAGTGACCTTCATAGAAAATGAAATAGATAATAACGGTAATGCATGGGAAACTGTGGGTGCCACAAAATCGAAGAATAGCATTAAAACACAGACAGCAGTAAATACTTGTGCTAAAAATAAAAATCAGAAAAAACAAACCAGGCAAAAAGGCACAGTTAAAAAAACACCAAAATGAATAAAAGTCAACCAAATAAAAAGGATTTAGACAACCAAAATGTCAAAAACAATGAGCAAAATAATAGGCTAAGTAGTTCTACAGAATGTAGCAGCACCACCAGCAACAGTAACAGCAGTGATTTAACACAACCACCAATGACCTATCCGGCAAAAACGATAATGCAAACGTGACCAGACAGATCCCCGTCGTCAAATCAAATAAAACAAAGTGTATCATCGGTGACTCTAATATGCGCGGACTAGCCAAACAAATAAAACCAAAATTTGACAACCCAGATGTCGTATGTGTATATAAAACATCTGGAATGAGAATAGAGCCCTTGATTCCTCGATTAAAAGGATATATATGTGAGGACACCGATGCTGTTGTCCTCCATCTCGGTACGCACGATATTGGTGGATCAGTAAACAAGGTAAAGGAGGATAGTAACAGATATGGCTGATAAAATGAAGGGATTCCAAAACACACAGTTCTACGTGGCTGAAATCCCCCCCCCCCCCCGAAAACAGAACAAATATGATGCCAACATTCACCACATAAATTGTCACATACGTGAAATATGTGCAAAATTGTCCAACGCTGACTATCTGCCCACTCGCGTGAAAAAACAACATCTTTATCGTGGTGGAATCCACTTAAATGAGGAGGGACAGCAAATACTAACTTCTGCCATGGCGGAAGTCCTCAACAATCACTCCATTAATGGTCAGTGTTTTCCCATAAAAACAATCATCACTTGGACATAACAGATGTGAATAGAGTAATAAAAAATTATCAGGTCAGTAAAATACGCGTGCTGTCATGGAACATTAATCACTGTTAATGGTTTAGGTAACAAAATGAGAGAACCTGATCTATTTACATTTATCCGCAACTACGATATAATTTTTTTCATAGAAACAATGAAAGGGAATGATTTCACATTGGAAATACCTGGTTATAAATTTCATCATGTAAGTAGAAAACTCAAACATAAAAATGCCTGTAGAGCTTCTGGTGGTATTGGCATACTTATTTCAAATCAAATTGCAAATTTAACTAGGATAAACCACAATTATGACTATTTGATATGGTTAACATTAGCTACAGACTGTCGTCAGAAAAACATTAAAATTGGCTGTACCTATATACCAACAGAAAACTCAACATATGTCGGTGTAAGAAATGATTATTTTACTATGCTAGAAGAGGAAGTGGCTAGGTATATAGAAATGCACCACATCCTATTATGTGGTGACTTTAATAGCCGAACTGGTCAGGCTCCGGACTATGAAACTGGGGTAATACTAATGTAAATGTTCCAAATCAACGTTCTAATGAAGATGAAGTAATTAACAAATACGGTTAACTTTTACTAAATAACTTTTGTATAAACATGATAAACACAGGTTTCAAAATAGCCAATGGGCGGATGTTTAATGATAATGGTATCGGCCGCTTTACATACTACTCTCCCAATGGTTCAAGCACAATAGACTATCTGATTTTAAATGAAGATAACATAATCAGTACATTTGAAGTTTTACCGAAATTGGTGGAATCAGATCATTGTCCCATACAGTTTAATATTTCAAATACTAAACTCGATGATCATGATGATTACAACCCATTAGAAATAGATACCTGTGTAAATAACAAAGCTTCTTGCTCTAATGTTTTCATATGGCAAGACCAGAAAAAGCAAGAATATCAACTAGCTTTACTAAATGAGCAAACGTGTCATGCATTTGAGAAAATGCTGTGTGCCGGGTGTAATACTGACACTCTATGTGACATGTTCAATGGTATGTTAGAAAATGTAATTTTGCCATTATTTCCAGCAAGGAAACATATTTCAAAGGAAAGGAAGTACACCCGAAATAATTCCCCATCTAAGCCCTGGTATGATAAAGAATGTAAATTCTTGAAGTATGTTGTTAATAATATCGCTAAACATCGAGATTTTAACGCACGGCATGGCGAATATAATATAATGTTACGACAATATAAGCAATTAATCCAAAGAAAGAAAATACAATACCAGCAAGCTAAACGTAGTTGAGCTGGAAAATATTAGAACGGAAGATCCTAATTCCTATTGGAAATTCTGGAAATCTTTAAATCCTAGAAATGTTACTACAGAGCCTACCTTGAGTTTGTGAACTACTTTGAACAACAAATCTACCCACCACATGTAGATTATTTTGATTATGAACACATGAATAATATTATAAAGCCAGTTACGTCATTTCAACATAATGTAAAGCACGATACATCCAGTACGACACAGTTTCTAAACATTCCCATAACTGCAGAAGGAATTAAAAAGGCAATTCAAAAGTTGAAATACAAGAAAGCAGCGGGTGTAGATGGTATTTCTGCCGAATTTTACAATCATGGATGTAATGAACTATTGCCAGCAATACCATTCTTACAAATGGGGAATATCCATCTAGATGGGCTACCGGTATAATCCACCCTGTCTACAAAAAGGGGGACCATGGTGTTCCAGATAATTACGGGAAAATCACAGTCATACCGTGTATTGGGAAACTATTTAAATCTATACTTAATCATGTTAATAACAGACTCTCATTTAGAACGAGGGGAGAATGATAATGATCCCTATCAAGCTGGTTTTAAAAGCATTTCGCGAACTACGGACAATATATTCATACTATGTGCCAACATAGATAAACAAAGGTGTCTTTCTAAACCCCTGTATACATGCTTTGTCGATTTCACAAAAGCAGTTGACTATATTGATAGAAGAGCATTATACTACAAATTATTGAACAGGGGAATAGACGGCAATTTGCTAAACGTAATAAGAAGCATGTTCTCTAAAGCAGAGTGTCGTGTAAAATGGGACTCGCGTATCAGTGACTTATTAAAAAGCGAATATGGGGTTCTACAAGGCGGTATGCTCAGTCCCAAACTATTCACGGAATTTTTACGAGACATATCTGCAACATTTAACCAAGATCAAGGTATCCCTGTGGACACCTTACTAATGGTATATCTGTTATTTGCAAATGACCTTGTCCTTTTTTCAGAATCTGCTGAGGGATTACAAAAACAGCTAACTGCTCTGTATTTATATGCTTCCTTTTGGCATATCATAGTAAGCATTCCTAAAACAAAAGTTCTAATCTTTAATGAGCGTTACACAAAAGTACGCAGAAGCTTCCACTATGGTAATAACATTATAAAAAAAAGCTGAACAATTCAAATACCTGGGTGTGGTGTATAGCACCAAGTCTGCTAATAACGTGTTAGAAGAAACTTTTTCTCATCTTGCTTCCCAAGCTGGGAAAGCATTTTTTTCTCTCCGTAAACAGTCCCGTCCTGTGGTCGGTAAATTGTCACACACTATTGCGTTCAAGGCATTTGATTGTCAAATATTGTCCATACTAGAATATGGAAGTGATATATGGTACACAGGCGATGATGTTAACGATCTGGAAAAAAACCATCTAAAATCTATTAAATCTACACTTGGAGTAGGAAAGCAAACACCTACACCTGCAATATATGGGGACACGGGACGATTTCCACTGATCATCCGATAACACATGAAAGCTGTAAAATATTGGTTTAGAATTCTAAAACTATCTCAGAGCCATACAGTCAGAAATGTCTACAATATGCTTCTTGAGCTAGATGGCATTGGCTTCACAAATTGGTGTTCCCGTATTTGCTCTGTCCACGAACAAGCCGGGCTTGATCAAATTTGGGAATCGCAGAATATTAGGGATACAAATAAATTCATGCTTTTATTTAAAGAATCGATTGTTAGAATATTGACAGAGCAGTGGAGAAAAGATATTGAGAGTTCGAGTAAACTGCGCACATATGCATTAGTAAAAAAATATTTCTGTGTTGAACCATATATCTTACACACAAGGGGGAACCATCTCATAACATCAATGGCGAGATATCGAATGAGCTCACATGATCTAAATATATAAAGAGGACGATACAATAATCCAATCACTCCAATAAACCAGCGAATATGCACAAGATGTGAATTAAACGAAATTGACGATGAAATACATCTTCTTCTCCACTGTAGCGCTATGAATAATGGACGCAAAATCTTGTTTAACTCTGTAACCGCAACTATCAATATACAGCCGACAAATGAAATGTTTCTACGAATTATGACATCTAGAGACATAACAGTGGTGAATTCACTAGCGCAATTTATCTATGGTTGTTTTAAACAAATTAATTGTTATAATCATGATAATAAATCAAAGTCACCTGTCGCTATATTATCCATATTATCATGCCTTCATGATCTGACTTGGGTATTACCACATATCATGACGGCTGTTGCTCTCGGATTTATCATTTGGCTTTTTAGGGCCGGTTAGGGACGTTTCCGTCGCCTTTGTTATCAGACGAGGTGGGGTCATATGGAGGATTTCAGAGTTGCTAAGTCAACTGAATTTAGCTATGAGGTCGGGAATGTTTTTCTTCGATTGTAACTCCGAGTATGTGGTACTAACTATAGGTCGTGAGTGAAATGGTATGAAATAAACAATATAGTGAATTAAAATAAGCTGTAATGGTTTTTTTTGTGCGAGGGCCATATAGGTAATAAATCACTAGTTAATTAAATAAACTTTAATGTTATTGTGTGAGTGCCATGTCCTGCGGGAGTGGAACACATAATTATTATCCGTAATTGTCATTGTTATTACATCACTAAGTCTGATGCTATACTTTGTTGACAGTCGACGAACCACCATGTCCGACTTTTATTAGTATATTGTGTTTCGGTAGTAGTACTGTTATTACGTTGTTAAGTTTTCACCACTAGGCAATATCAGGGAATCTCTGAGTTCATAGCGACTGTGCTTGCATGGTCACATGGCTCGGAGCTACCTGTTTCGCGGATTGCCACATGGATCGTACTTGCATGAAAACCGCCACTATTACTGCTACTAGTTATTAAGTTAACAGGTTAATATCAGGGAATCTACGAGCTCATAGCGACTGTGCTTGTATGGTCACATGGCTCGTAGCTACCTGTTTCGTGGATTGCCACATTTATTGTACTGCTTTATATTGTTTTTTTTTTTTTTAATACCATATAATTTTTACCATTGTCTTATGTCATACTCCAGTTACTGTAGCATAATTATGCACTTGTATATATTTTTGGTTTCTACGCTTTCCAGAGTGTCTTTTTTGCTACTATATATAATTAGTATGTTATACATAGTAGCAATTTTATCTCTGGTTTTGGTGCGGGAAACAAAACGTTAGACCCCCATGTTATCTTGGCAATGCATTTTAATTTTATTTTAAGAAGTAGTCATTTGTATTACTGAAATACGCAGTTTCTATTATGGCAATGCCATTTAACATGATTTTAGTTGTTATTAGTATATTGTCATATAGGATTTTAACAAACTAAAATTATTGTATATACATGTACATATATCTCTCTTATTACTATGACAAATAAGTCTGTAATGACTTTTATTTCTGTCAATAAAATATCTGTCTGTCTGTCTGTCTGATATTATTTTTTTTATCTTGCTATTTTAATCTCTGTATAGAATTTTTTGAAATATTGTAAGATAATTATTTAGTCTGTCTTTGCTTTTAATTATATTTATACAAATATGCAGGATATCATTAATTTAATTTTATAAAGTGCAACTGTGATATTCTATTTATCATCTTAACTCTGTGATGAAACCATTGTGCTATATTTTATATAATTATATAAAATAATGTATTAATTGATAATTTGACTATAGGCCCCTAATGTAATAATTTGTGGCATATAAAAGAATAAGGATAATGTGATACTTTAATAGAGACTAGAAAAATCTTATATAATGTTTTGAGTAGGTGATGCATACTACGCTATATTGTTGTTGTTATTCTGTTGAATTTCAATACCATAGATCGGTTGAATAGCCTCAGACTAATGTTTTAATGATATACCTGTACCATGCCGATTGAAAAAAAAATTATCTTATCTTTTGATTTTACATGTGGTAAGACAAGGGACTGTACATTATGTCTGGAAGAGATTGAATGCCGTTCACTAACCATGGAAAATTCCATTTTAAGATACCTACATGTATGTACCGACCCATGTACTTCACTACACTTTACAAAGATGAATTTGTTTGGCACGCTCCGAGACAAGGACCCATATTAGCACTTTAAACTCGGCGAGATGCCATAGATGCCTTCAACCACTGTGTGTGGTTGACCTAAGCTGATTAAAAGTGGTACATGTATATAAGAAAAGGGGCGGATCAATAAAATCATTTGATAGGATGCTGATTTGATCGCGTAGGCGAATATATGCAGGGATGACTGTCACCTGTTGACGATTTTAACACAAATAATCTGTTTTCGACCACTGACCTAAGTCGAAATATGAACATATAATGAAGTCTCAATGACTCAGTGAGCTTATAAGATTGATTTAAGTTTTGGATTGGCGCTATTTGGCGAAATCTGGCCCAACATTAAACCAACACTGAGTCAATGTCTCGCCAGGCTGACTGAGATGACGCAGTGTATAGCCATGGAGTTACTAACTCCATGGTATAGCAGACGGACGGAGAAACTGAGAACATTTGTAGGGAGACAAACTAAATCAGCAAATACGGTCTTGGACAAAAGGGTTTTTGAAGGTTATTTGTTGTATTGTAAAATAGGGAGAGGTCTTTATACTAGTTTACAGATTCTGACGTCTAAAGTCAATCCCTGCACTGTAAGATTACAAATATTTATAATGACCGTAGACCCATAACATAGATGAATCAGAAAGAACTGAGATATTTATGATGATTTCGAATTGAAAAAAACCCTTTGGTCTCCATGGTTCATATAAAAAATATACAGCGCTTAAAGGGTTAAGTGCGCACTGGAGAAAGATGAATTAATCCTTTGTCAGTGCAGTTTATTGACATTGTGCGCCGAGTGTAACATAGAACTCTTTCAAGCTTCTGCACACGATCAATTAATTATTGGCTTCTTACCAGCCTTGATAATGGTGACCTGCAGGTCACCATTATCAAGGCTGGTAAGAAGCTAATAAATAATTGCGCCACCCTCTGACACGCATAAGCTCTATGAATGCCATCGGTACATGCGATCACATACAAGTTGTCAAGCCTCCATTCTGGTAAACTGATGTTCATGCGAACATCAAGAGTAGAATTTGGAGACAGCATCATTCTTTAAGGAAATTTGGCGTAGATTCACGAAATCACTGTCTCCGAGCTGAAATATTGTCCGCTCATAGTCAAATAAACTGTTTTTAAAATGGTCGCCAAGAGGTTTTCTTAACAAAATATAAGCTTAATAAACGGCCTAAAATTCCATTCAAACCCTCTAATATTACTAATCTATGGATGCACAAATCATTGCTGGCATTTTTTTGCCTTATTGTTCAGGTAAATTGTCAAAATTCAAAATGGCCGACAAAATGCCTGCCAAATGGTCTTTATATCATAACCTGTGTATTAGTTCAGCGGATTTGATTATTATTTTGGGAGAATCGTTCTCATCGTGTTAAAAGCACCAAATTTGTTACAGAGCTTGACTAGAGTAACTATACTGAACCATATTGGAAGCGGAACCACTTTGTAGCCGTACTGCATGAGCTTCGTTCAGGGCATTTTCAACCCCCCTTATTTTTTTCAATTAATCTAAGTTAATAGGTAACAAAATATATTTTTCACCAGAAATGTCCACCAAACTGTTTATTAAAGCTTTTAGCAGTTTATTTAGTCAAAACAGGGGCGGATGCATAATGTGTGTGTATGTGGAGGGGGGGGATTCGCATCCCTTTTCTCGACAAATTAATATAAAAAAGTACCATAAATCGAGTAAAATAGCTCAAAATGTGATAAAAGCAATACATTTTGCACAAAGCTGCACAATGGTATACTGAAATAGGGAATAACGTAGTAGCTGTAGCGAAAAGACTTCGCCCAGGGCATTATTCACCCACCCTAATTTTTTTTTTAAAAGTAGTAAATATTTTTAAATATTATGTTTCACCAAAGATATCTACAAAACTGTTTATTATTGCTTTTAGCGGGTTTATTTAATCAAAGCAGTGGTGGATCCACTGCGCGTTTTTTCGACTATTTATTATAATAAGTACCCTTAATTAGGTAAAATGGTTTAAAATGTGATAATAAAGCTGCACAAATGAAGGAAAACCAATTTGTAGCTGTAGTTTAAGATTTTCTTCCCTCAGGCCATTTTTTTTGCTTACACACCACTTTTTGCCAAATTATTATAAGAAGTGCACTAACCTGGCTTGAATACACAAACAAAATTTTTTGGGACGGCGAATCACCCAAGTCAGCCACAAAATGAGGACTCGCTATTGCATCTAAACACTAAAAACGATCAAATTTGGAAAAATAATCTGTTTTTATTTTGCTATTTTTTTTTAATATGCGCCAGAGATTTTTCCGGTATTTTTCAAAAAAGATGCAAAGAATTAAAACATTACCTAAAAGAAAACTTTTATCAATATCTAAAAAAAAACAATATTTTTTTAAATCTATGAAATTAGTGTCTGTACATTTTCATTGTCAATTAATAAAATGAGCATGAATTAAATATCTTAAATATTTTTGTAGAGCCTTATACCGATTAGGTATGGACATATAATGTGACATTAACACACGTGTTAATGTAGTGAAGTACAGCTAAGCGCTTCAAAGCATCAGAAGTTGTTGCTGTTGTGCAGTAGTCATGCATTACAGGGTCAGATTCTTATTTTAAAACTTTGATGCAACTATCTCATCGCAAAATGGAGTGCGCCCAACTTATTATCTTTCTGTATTATTGACAAAACCAGAATCACATCAAGGTGATGTGCCTCAGATAAATTTAGGAGAATTAGTGAAGAACCAGAAGAACTGAGATACCATTTCACTGTCGTCATTCCATTATACTTTATGTTTTTTATGACTTTGGTAAGTTTGATTGTATCCAGCATGTAGATCGGGGAATATTGTTACAAACTATTAGTTACAATTTTAGTGATACGTAATGGCAAGCACATTTCCCAGATGTAAAAAATATTTAAACGTGACGAGGAGTGACGTCTCAGTAAAAAGTGGAACAGCTGATTTGATATATTTCCTTAGATACATCGACACTAGAAATAAGGGGTATTGTAAAGAGGTGTAAATGATTAAAACAGTATATGAACACAGTTACACAATACATATTCAGTGGATGAAGAAGTACTGGAATCGTACGTGGAGAAGTGGGAAACTTACGAAGAGAAAAAAATACCCGATGCCTAACACTTACGTATTGCCCCAGTTCTCCCTGTTACTCATATATTTAGCAAGGGTGATCTGAACACAATAAATATGATATACTAGTCTATGCAGTCATAGTAAACTTGCTTTATATCACTATACTCCACTAGTGTCTGTAATTTGATTATGGAAGAGGATGCTACAAATGAAGATGAACAGTTGCATCCCGCGTCTGATTCAAAGATGAGACCAGACACAAACCTGGTCAAACTAAATTTCCCTTATCACTTCAAATTACTTTGGGTAATGATCTAAAATCAGGGATACAAACTCGCACTAACCCGGTAACACGAGGCTGGTGGAATATTGTAAGGGCTAGTGGATTTTCCTTACAAATACATAGTACAAGATGGTAAGGGCTAGTTGGATTTCGCTCTGGGCTAGTGAAAGCTTTAGTTGAATTTGTATCCCTGAAAATAACCTCTGGGTCATCGACACGTGATGTTGTTGCTACGTTGAATCAGCGCCAGTGACGTTGATTCAACGTTGCAATAACGTCGTGTACCCAGTGGGATATTATGCTGCTACTAACACGTCAACACCCATTGTCCATACTCCGATATAGATAATTAAACACAGACCTGATCACACTTCACAGCTAAATCAATGTATCTCTTCAAATGACCTTGGTTAGTGACCTTCAATAACCTCTGGTGTCCAATCCCACCACTGCCAGCATCTCAATAACCATTGTCAGACTCCCACGGGCCAGATAGATAACCTTTCCAATGATACCAGACACAAACTTGGTCAAAGTGTTTAGTTAAATCACCCTTATATCTTGAAATGACCTTGGAAGATGACTTTAAATGACCACTGGTGACCTTTTCCACCACTACCATTTCATTTGCCATACTCTCAGATAGATAGCTGTACTAAACACACATAATGATCAACTGGTTTAGTAAAATCACCTTTGCCTGTTTGCGTGATTAAAAGTTATAATCAAAAACACGATTTGTCAGCAATTTTGGCGGCCATCTTAAATTTGGACAATTTATATGAGCAAACAAACAAAAATTGTGCCGGCAATACATTCGGCACTAATGGATTAGTAATAATATAGCGTTTGAATGTATTTTTAGGCCGGCTATTCTGATTTAATTTTTTTACAGCAACTTTTTGGCGGCCATTTTGAAAATGGCTAATTTGACAGTGATCCGACTATATTTCAGCTTGGAGACAGTGATTTTCGCATTCTACGGGGAATTTCCTATAAGAATGAGGATGTCTTCATATTCTACTAATGATGTCCGCATGAACTTTTTTCTAGGCTTCGTTTTAAAAATGGAGTCTCGACTAAAGCGTCTTACTAAAAGCTGCTTACTTTTACATGTCACAAAACTGAGCAAATTGGCACGAAAATGAGCATTCATTTGCAAAAAACGTGACGGTTTACACAGGGCTGCGCAACATTTAACACTTTGCACCCTCGTGATGATTCAAAGCATTATTTGACTTTCCTGGATATTTCTTACAACTATACCGTAGGCCTACTATCACAATTTACTTTGATAAATTGTAACTCACTACAAGTCGAGAATTGCGACAGCAATTCGCGGCTCGCAGTAAATGAAGATGTCAATGGTGAAATGGAATTCAAAACAAGTGGCTAATGGATGGAGATTTGTATTAATTGATGTCGGGCTGCATTTAAGCCCCCGTTTGTTTCTTGGATAGCTGTCACCCCCACACCAACGAAATTAAAATGGAAAATAACCTCAACGAGGAGTTAGGTATAGCCGATAGACTGAGTTTGAATCTGCATTCGAGTCCCGCTGCGAAACTGACATTGTTTCTTAATCGCCAAAATATCTTAAATAAATGTGAAACAAGTGTACATGCAGTCTACTTGCTACACACCTCTCATATTTTTATCGAGCTCTTAATATGCATACTGTCTTAGCGTAACCTTGTGGTTTGAATAAGTGGGTCATGATAATATGTGGGCCCAGTATCAAAGATGGTCGAATTTCAAAAGTATTTGTCATTCTACTCGATGGTGACAATGTTCAATAATGGGCCCCGTCCTGTATATTCAGTATTCCATTGATGCTTCATCGGTTTACAATTGTACACAGTAAACAAAATAAGGGCTAGAAATTAGTAATTAATGACGTCCATCATGGTAAAAACAACAATACAAATATGCGAAGAAGAAATAAACCACACAATGCTGACTCTTAAAGCGCTGAAATATTTTCGTGCAAACCATGGGGATCAAAGGGTTTTTTTTAATTTGAAATCATAAATGTCTAAGTTATCTTTTCCCGCTCCAGTTGAATGCCGATGTTATGGATCTAATGGACATTATAAATATGTTTACTCTTAAAGTGCGGGGATCGACTTTAGACGTCAGAATCTGCAAGAGTTTAGATAAACCAGAAGTTGAAAGAATCGTAATGTTTGTTGTGTCTTATTTGCGTTTTTCAAACGTTGGTCAAGTTTATCACTAATAATAATATCCATCATGTGACGTTACTAACATCTCCGGCTTTAGTTCAAGTGATGGGCGTGAAATATTATATATTGCATATAAGGTGCGCTCCCACCGGATTGTTGCTTGACTGTCACTGCGTTCTTTCTACGTCGACAAAGTTGCCAGTACGACAATACTAGGACCACGATACGCCGATGCTACGTTACAGAATACCGCATTACGTTGGCATTGTGCTCTGCTATCTGTCTGCCATGTCTATACACCAATTTTGCATTAGTCACCGCTCCTCTCGTTACCAAAACAACGCGTTTTCCCGACCCTGATGATGACATAACAGGCTCATTAAGGTAGCTAATTAAGTAATAACCTAATTAAGGAGTACACGTCAACGTAAAGCGGAACGGCAGAGCGAACTAATAGGCCTAATGATTCCAGGCGATGGTTCATCGTGACAACTTCTTCATAAAGAGGGACGTGGCACAATCGTTAAAGCGTAGCACTTTGTAATAGCCACTGTCTGCCGTGCGAGTTCGCTACCCGCTTGGTGCATGATTTTTAGATTCAGACTCGTTTATTAGAACGTAATATGAACAAATACACATTTATATGGACATGGGTAAAATTTAAATGCATTAGGGCTACGACCAGGATACCCGTACTAAGACGCTTTAGTCGCTAGCGAGAAGATAAATAACATGTTTCTTCCCTCTCAACACCATTTTAGCTATAGGTAAAACAATAGAAAAATATTGGGAAAAGGTTTTCAAATGAAGGGTAAAAGAATACCGCATACCATTGGCATTACCATCTGCCTCTGCTTACTACGTCTACACCACATTTGCATCATTCAGTTGTCAGTGCGTCTACGTCTAACAACATCATTAAGGTATCTAATTAAGTAAGGAGAACATCATTAAGGAGAACATCAGGGCCAAAACTGGCCCGATTGAGAGTAGGTGTTGATTACACATTATCATGAGATCTAATGGCTGATGACTGCTCCTGCAGATGATGAGATGTTCTGATTACAAAAAGATGACATAAGGATGATGTCACGCGAGATATAGTTTCATAATCATGATTACTGAGGTGTTTCTTCATACCTTACGCTTACAACTTGTAAGCACTTCTGTATCTGTATCTGTATCTGTATTTATGTACACTATTCTCCGATCAAAACCTAAATATAACCTACGTAAAATGTGTATTAGACAACCAGCAAGCAGAGAACAAGACAACCGTCTGTGGAAATATGAAAGTCTTTTTATTGTAAATATTAACTAAATATCAATATACACAAATACAAAAGAGTGGTGTGACTATATCATATATTACACAGCATTATTTTTAGGCCACTGCAAATAAAAAGACTTTTCGTTGGGTAATGTTATGATCAACATGTTGTGTAACATTAATATTACATTCTCTTGTTCAAATTGTATAACTAATAATTATGTAATATATTTACAATTTACCCTTAGTTACATAATATGTTTCAATAATATTCATAACATCATTCGATAATATTTATCTGTAATAAAAATGCATAATTTTCATTTAGATGTGAGGGTATCAGTCCCATAAGCGTCATGCCCTGCCCGACGCTGCCCCCACACCAATATCTACTCATACTAAAATATTACAAACGTCAGCACATTTGTTAAACAAGGCACCTGCTCCTGCAACAAAAATACTGAAAAAAGTTTAAAACCTTATATACTTGATAAAAGCAGAATTCCACCTTCCTAAAGCTCGGATCTGAGCATCTCCGAAACCCTTGGATGCGGCAGAAGTAGCCACTCCCACGCGAAAAGAATGTGATTTGTAAAGTGACCCACTTAAGCCGGTATTATTTTAGACACAGAGCGAGTTTCTCTGTTAAATTTTGTCTTGATAGTGGCTTACCTGAGGCTTTTAGGAACATGAACCCAGGTGCATTTCTCCTTAATTTATTATAATCATGCCAAGCACGTACCGGACAGTAAGCTACATTGGTATCCTGAATATCAATTATTACATTTGCTGCTCGCTTCGAGTGGTTAAATTTCTTAAAATGTAGCACCAAATCGTGTGAATTTTTCACTGTCTTTATGTAATCTATGGTTAACGTATTTTCACTATTGTTTGACACCGTCATTTCTCCGACACGCGAAAATCCGAAAAACGCCAACAGGAACATACTGCGAAATAATAATTTATCCCATCATAAGCTAAAGCTTCCAACAAATCTACCAAACAAATTAATATATCAAGTGTAATAGGTTGCCTAATAGGTTGCCTAACATCGCAAACAGACCTTGAATTCCTAGCACCTTGCATAAACTTTTGAATAAAAAAAACTGCAGTATTATCCCGATGACCATACATTTTATGCACAAATGCAATAGCAGAAAGATGTTTAGACATGGTATTACAATATTATGCCTTATTGAATAGGTAACTGAGGTACATGTCTATTGTTATTGGAGATACCGGTATACTTTGAGATGACTGTAGCGATCGCCTATAATTGTTCTACGTTCCCTCTGTCCCTCTGCTCCAGCGATAAGTTCTCGGGCAGGACGTCTGTCGGAAGAATCGTAGGTAGCGCAGGTGGCACAGATTGCTTAAATGACATAATATGATCACGAGATAACTTATCTGCTAACAGGTTAAGTTGACGAATGCAGACCTAATGCCCAACGTTTCATTGCATTGTCGTTCAAATTAATACCAGTAAGGCCACCTTGACTATGTCCATACCTCATGAAGGTCAATTCTATAAACATGTCCGACCCTGTGGAATTTGAGGCACCTGATACATGTCTCATTGTATGCTGACCCTGCATTAACAATGAATAAACATCTTCTGAAAGAGATTTCATTGACATAAGGTAATATAACTCATATCTGGCATAGTTTACATGAGATGACGCAAGAAATATTATGGAAGTATCTGACCCACTGCCCACAAATGAAGTGGCCAGTCTGTTTATCTAGAGTGGGACGCACAAAGCAATCTATTCATAACTTGCATTGTTACTTTTGTGAGACATCTTTGTCAGCATTTCGTCCAGCTCATTATATGCATTTAAGTCAGCCGTGTGAGGTCCTAATAACTCCTCAGTAAGAAGCTTAAATGCTCCGACTTTTTGCGATTTTTTTTGCCAGATAACATTTTTTTTAATCAACATGTACTAAGTTTACAAGCTGGGAGGCTTGCGATAGCCAAACTATAATTATGTGATATATGTGATGCGGCCTCATATCTGAAACATTAGATTTATAAGTACATTGCAGACTAAAATTATTTAGTCTATTCACTAACTAACACAATATATTATATCGCAGGCAGCGATACTAGCCTTTATCCATATGGAGGTTACTGCAAAAATGAAGAAGATTTATTATTTTAGTATAACCTACTTCTAATATTACAATGAGTTGTGCAAATCGCATGCTCATTCAATCACGTTACGCTATAGTAAAACAATAACGGAGTGGGCGTGGTCTGAAGTAATAACTTCAGCCAAATTAAAAACAGCATGTCCTGCATTTTTGTTTATTTTTTACTAATCCAGGACTAAACATTAAATAAAAAACTAGCGTGACAATATTACCATATAATCATTATTAAGAATAATTAATCATTTGGTGTCAATTAGCACTACTGAATGTGAATTTAGCGATTAAAAAAAAAAAACATCTAGCTCTTAAAGGGTTAAATCGCTTTAAAATGCTCTGAAAATGGTCTAGATAAATTCACTGACTATCAAAATAGTTGAAATGATGTATTACAAAAAAATTGAGCTGAAATCAACAAAACTACACCGCTTATAAAGAATGTCCATACGCCGGCGGCCATCTTGGACGCCATCTTGAATTACGCAAAACGCTTAGCATCATTCAGATTCTGATTCTAGACATCATCCTCTATCATAATCAACAATAACCTCGTTTGGGGGTATTTTTACAAGGTTGACCTCATGGCTGCTGGACTACAAGCAGCTAAATCCGCTTGCGCTGCTTTATTCATGTACACTTGCTTTATTCATGTACACTTCTTATCCCAATTGTCAAATTGATAAGCCGACTCAAGAATGCCCTCCCCGGGACTATTCAATTCAGTTTAATTATTTATGCTTGAAACATGCATACATGCAAATAATTATAAAAATGCAAAAGGCTCATGATAAGCCGCTACCATGTAGGCCACCCTTCAATAAAGTAATATATATAGTTTCTGAAAAACTGCATACGTCGCGGGGAAGACGGAGAGACAAAAAGACGGCCAATAATAAAATAGTAACATTAATGCGGAGGGAGAAGCAGACAAATACGAGTGTAGTCTATGTATCAACGCAAAAACAGAGACACAAATTCAATATATTAAGAACGGTAAAATTAGCGGACTGCATGGATATAAAATAATACGATCTTATATAATAACCTTCACCTTGGCCAAAATATAGGGCCAAAGAGGGCCAGCGTCCAAAGTGCACCGTGTATTACGAAACAGCAATTTTTGAACATATATAGCAGTTTGGTATTAAACATATTGAGTTGTATGCATTTACAAGAAAACATTTAAAATATACTGGAAATCCTTTTCGACTATGAGTTTTTATTTTATCTGTTATAAGGCTGCTTGATTTATTTAAAATATCCGGAATACAAAATCGCATACATTTTTGAGCAAATACATGTTTTACTCGTGCAACTGAGTAGTTTCTTTTTTGTCTGATGTTATGATGGTAGATTACTGGTTGTAAAAGCGAAGACATGTTAATGAAATATGCAGGTGAATTGTTATTTATCAGGTCAAAACAAAACGTTAACAGTTGAAGCTTAAACATACCATCAATTTTTAGCTTCTTAAAGAGGGGCTTTCTTCTGTAATTTTAAAATTCTTTCCTGGTTGAAACCCCAGCACTTAAGACCATAAAGTATATGTGGTATAATCAGCCCATTATATATGGTTAGAAGAATTTCAGAAGGAACCATGTGTTTAAGCCGGTACATAATTCCTATATTATTTAAAATTTTAGAAGCTATTTTGTTTATGTGTGAATCCCATTTTAAATGCTTGTGTATTGTTAGCCCTAAAAAATTAAATTCATCAGCAAATTCTATTTTGATATTTTCAATCTCTATATTTGGTATATTGACTTGTTTTTGAGGCATATGAAATACCATGAATGTTGATTTTTTATGTTGATTGATAATTTGTTCAACTTTAACCAGTCTGCAACTTTTGTCAATTCCAAATTTAATTTTTTGGAAATATAATTACCAAAAACATACAATGTGGAGTATAAAGTAGTATCATCAGCATAAATAATCATCTTAAGCAGTTTACTGGCGTTGCATAAATCATTAATATATATGATAACTAAAAGAGGGCCCAATATAGACCCCTAAGGCACACCAGTGGATATACGATACATATCAGAAATAGTTTTATCATAAGAAACATATTGGGTTCTATTTTGTAAATAGTCTTGAAAAAGTTTTAACTCTACTGACTTTATACCATAATAATTTAATTTCTGAACTAAAATAATATGATCAAGAGCGTCGAATGCCTTTGAGAGATCTAAGAAAATGGATATCGGTATTTTGCCTTTATCAAGGTCTTGAGTGATTCTATCAGTTAGTTCAATTGATGCTAACTCAGTAGAATGACCAGCCCTAAATCCATACTGGCATATAAAAGTTTACGTTAATTTAAATATGTACTCAATTGTTTGAAAATTAGTTTTGCCAAAATTTTAGATATTGAGGAAAGGAGTGAGATTGGACGGTAGTTTGATATATCGTTCAAAGACCCTTTCTTATGAATAGGTATTACTTTAGCTATCTTCAGTTTTTCTGGGAATATACCGGTATTTAGAGACTGATTAAAAATACATGTGAGAGCTGGTATTATTTCTGTTTTAATTGCCTTTATCAATCTCATAGAAATATCATCAAAACCTGCACTAGATTTATTTGGTAGATCAATAATTATTCTAAGTATCGAAATGTCGTCAATTTTCTTAAATTGAAATGTTCAGTTATGCGTGCCAGTTAGAAAATCTTCAACGTTAATGTTTTTGGGCATTTTTATGTTTTTGGCGAGGCTAGGTCCAATGTCGGTGAAATACTTACAAAATTTATTAGCTATGATGTTTGAATCAGTGATTTCTTCCCCATTGATCGTAAAATGATTAGGAAAGTCTCTTTTGACTTTAGATTGTTGTAATAAATCCTTTATATTAGTCCATGTATTTTTAATTTTATATTTATATTTTCAAATAATGAGCAGTAGTGATTTCGCTTTGCCATCCGAATGTTTTATTTTAATATTTTGCTATACGTACATGTATTTAAGTTAATTTTAATTTTATCGCATGCATCTGTATTTGTAGGTGTTGATCTGTATTGCTTATATAATTTATCTCGATAATCACATGGCATGAAAAATTGAGCAAACCTATCACGGATTGAAGTTGCTTAAGCTCTATATTTTTGCGCCAATTGGTATCTTTTGCTAATTCCCTACACTTATATATATGTCTTTATTCACCTCCATATTGAAGTACATGTGTTATACATGGTATAAAGTAAAGACAATACAAATACAATTCTACATAGTATTATAATCAATAAATAAATAATTAATTGCGCAGCTAATTTTAATTATAAATTTTAGTAAATATTTTTTTTTTCATTTGACATTACATAAATGCGGCAGAACTTCTATAAACAAACGTACCAAATACACACATTAATAACATTATGTACAGAGGGTGAAACATTGCAGCATGTGATTATAAAAGTACAAACGAAAATTAATTAATTTATCAAGTGGTAGTCTTGCTTCCATATTCAGTGTCTAATTCTATTCCCGCGAATACTATACACTGTTTAGCTTTTTCAGTCTTCTCCTCTGCTACTCCTAAAAAATCACACCCAGAAATTTACATTTCATTTACAGCCCCCACTAAAAAATCGTCCAATAAATGTAACAAATTATCAACACCCCACTTATTCTGTGCAACCCATTCAATCACTGAACTGAAAGATTCGAATATCCTACATGAACTTGCTCCACCCATATATAGCGCACGGTCATAAAAATACAAATTATTCCACATAAAGCCAAACATGTGGTATTCAACTGGTCTCAGAAGCAGAATCCTAAAAGCGTTTCTGACATCTGTTTTAGCAGGAAACACCCCTTCCTAGCTTTAGGATCATTTTGACAGCATCATCCACTGATGCATATTGCACAGTTGAACAATCTTTAGAAATTCCAGAATTCATGGACCCCGTGTGGATGTGACAAATTGGAAGGAGTCGAAATTGCCTTGGTGTTTTTTTCTCCACCAGTCCTAATGGACTGGTTACTAAGTTGTGAAGGGGGGGGGGGTTGTTTAAATGGCCCTGCTATTCTCCCAGCTGCTAATTCCTTATCAATTTTTGTTGTCACAACTTCAGTGTGTTCTAGCGCACTAGGGAGGTTCTTTTTACACTGGCCTGGTATGACCCCTCTAAAATCCACAGAAAATCCCTCTCTAAATCCCTTGATGAGATATTCAAATAACTCAAGGTCGTACCCTGCTAGGCATTCCGCGAGTCTGTCTGTCTGTATAGGTGTTGGGAGTGTAACTGCTTTTGTTAGAATGTGCCCCCCCCCAACCCTACACCCCCTCCCCTCTTTCACGCCCGCCCCCCACCCACCTGTTGAACCCCAGCATTTACACAGATGGTGTTGCTTGTCCCCTTGGCATTTTGGGCAAGTGTGGCGATATCTGCAGCTTCCCTCAAATCTGCAGTACTCATGTTGATGATATTGGTTTAAACATATTTATTTAACGAGGATTACAACATAGTATTAAACTAATGAAAATGCTCCCCTCAAAAGACAAAATGAATAAAAAACATTTAACAGAACAGTATGACAATAAGCACTTAAAAGAAAACATTAAATTATATAATAGTTGACATGGTCTTAACGTTGATATGATGGCAAACAATATAAAAGCAAAGAAAAATTGAATAATCGCGACATACATGATATTGTTTTAAACAGCGTTCATGAGCATGTTACAGTTGGCTAGCATTAGAAGTATTTATGTGAATCTGTTAAATTCTAAAATATATTTAGATACTGCTTCAATAATTTTAAAATTGTGATCTCTTATATTAACACCTTGTAATATAATGTTCAAAATTGCTGAGCTACTCTTATCATCGGTATAATTATGTAATATTCCAAATAAATCTTCTCTAGATCCGCTTTGCATGGGGCATTTAATAAAATACTGTTTAACAGTTTCGGAGCCGCCAGAACACTTATACTGTGGACTACCGATGCAACCTTTAGAGAACAAGTGTTCATTCAGGTTGCTGAATCTCAGACGTAACTGAGAAAGAAAAACCTGAATGAATCTGGAACCCATGAGGTAATATCCGTTTTGCTCTTTATTACATTTTTTACGAAAGTGGTTAAACTGAGCAGTGTATTCTGAAGATCTAAAATTTGAATCTTTGGTATTAAAGAATTTTGTGCACTTTGGAAGTGAACTGTGTTGATGTTGGGTTGAGCTAGCTTTTATAATACGAAATGTTGAGAAGCTGCAAGATAAAATCATGCTATGTGCATCTCTACGCGTTTCCAATGTTTGGAAACCAGTCTCGTTCAATAATAAAAAAATAGATGTAAATCTTTTCGCACCTGCAATAATACGTAAAACATCATTTTGAACGCTTTCAAGTTTCGCAGCGTCAGCTTTTTTACAACTGCTATACACAATATCGCCATATTCTAATACTGGTCGGACAAAACTCTTATAACAAGTGCTGAGACAGAATGTTAACCATTTATATTTAAAAAATCGCATCATATTTATTCGTTTGTAAGCATGGGATGTCACACAATCAATGTGATGGTTCCACTGCATATCCGCAGAAAATGTGACGCACAGATGTTTATGAAATTTTACATTTTTTAATGGAATATTATTTAACAATAATGGGTGTTCAGTTGGGGGTACTCTTTTTCTAGAAAACATAATAGCGATAGATTTTGGTATACTGAGTTTGAGTTTCCATTGTGAAGCCCATTTTTCAATGGTTTTCAGATCTTCATTTATACGTTCCGAATCTTCTCGAGCTTACGTATATCTTATGGGCCTAAAAATAGAAGCATCGTCTGCAAAAAGGAACATGCTATTTGATATAGTTTCGGTAATATCCTTGGGGGACTCCTGATTTAATATGTCGCCAATCTGACGACGAACCTTTAATAACTACTTTCTGTGATCTGTTAGTTAAATAGTTTGTAAGCCAATATAGAATGTTTCCAGTAGCACCGTATATTTCAAATTTATAGATCAGGCCTTTGTGGCTAACTTTGTCAAACGCCTTTGCAATGTCTAAAAATACAGCTCGAACGGAGTTATTTTTGTCAAGTTCTTTGTATAACACACGAGTCTCCGTTAATAAAACCTGACTGGTGTGGTGACAATATAGCATTATGTTTCAGATAAGAGGAAATATGTTGGAATATAAGTTTTTCGAATACTTTAGAGACGCAAGGGAGCAGTGATACTGGTCTGTAATTATTAATATCAGACTTGATGCTTTTTTACATAGCGGTATAACTAAGGCTCTTTTCCAGGTTTCATGATAAATACCATTAGTTAGAGATTTGTAAAAAATATGACACAAAATTGGAGAAATTGGGATCGCAGCTTCTTTAAGAAGTCTGTTGCCAATCTGATCATATCCAGTTGATTTGCTGCGATCTAAAGTAGACAATATGTTTTTAACTTGTTTTTATCATATTGTTATCAACGACGGTAGATTGTTGTATAAAATAATTATTAACAACATCTGCTTTTTTTGAGTTGTCATGAATAGTATCCGTTCCATGAACAATAGATGGTATTTCGGATTTTTTTGAGCCTTTAATTTCGCGTTTTAGTACCTCCACCACTGTTTCGGTTATGTTGCTGTATTACATAGAATTGATTCAGTTTTAACTTCAAATGCATTTTTAGCTTCTTTAACCATTGACACAATCTTATTTCTCAGTTGTTTGTAATCGTTTTTGACACTATCTAACTTACTGCGTTTAAATTCGTAAAATAATTTGCGGCGGTTGTTAATACATTTTCGAATGTCGGAATTCATCCAAGGTTTATCTTTAGGTCGAATAATAACATTTTGGTGTGGTACACATGCTTCAGCAATCTTGATAAACATATCAGACTAAATTAAGACACATTCATTAACATCATCTAGTAAGGAAATATTCTGCCATGGAGAAGTAGAAAGGAGACAACGAAATTTGTTAAAATCGGCTTTTTTTAAATTCCATATCTCCCGTTTAAAAAAACTGTCGTGTTTATATTTAAAGTTTAGGACTGCTGTTATAGGAACATGATCGCAGTTAGGAAGAGGTGGTTTCGATTCAATTTTATCAAAAAAGTGTATGCACACACTGGACATAAGTTTGTTCACCCCCACATAACTCATGCACAAACCACTGTTTAATGACTACTGAGCGGCCAGATCATATACCATCCCGATATCATTCTAAAGCTTTTAAGCTGTATCACATGTTATCAACATATGTTTTACACATTCGCATGCAAAATTATACCTGTGCATTGTAATTATGAGTTCCAGTGGAGACATTCGTAATGGGAATCGAATTCAAATCAAAATTCAAAATGTAATGGTATTTAAAATCATGTAATTGCAGCCCAGTTCGGCTGTAATAAAAAAATAGTACAAAATATATGGGCAAGGTACAAACAATCGGGCAGAAGTGAAAAAAAGACGCCGGCATGGTCGTCCGAAGCAGACGTCAGTTCGTGAAGGCAGACGTCAGAAGATGCTGTCAAGGCTGGGACGTTTGAAGACTACCTAAGAGTTATCTTTTGCCTGGAGCTAGTTTTTTGCTACGCATTTGGCATAAAATACATTTAGGTGACGACTCCATACATGCAGCGGACATATTCAGTCTGGTGGCAAGAATAAACCTCATAACCACGGCATAACCACATCAGTTAGGCCAAGCGAATTCAGCACTGGACCACCGATGGCAATTAGTCCTCTATGGTGCTCTCTGGTGAGTGTAAGTTTATTCAACACACTAATAATGGAAGTGACGGGTGTTGGAAAAATAATTGATAGAGTATGAATCCAGTCGCAATGCGATTTCGGCTACGTAGACACGTTTCTGTTATGGGATGCATCAGCTTTCATGCGTTGGCCCTTAGGTAGTGGTTGATAGAAATGTCAACCAGTTATTCTTAGATTGACTTCATTTGTGGAAATTAGCTGGAGTCGGTAGAGCAAATGGTTGGGGATCAGCAACACCCATTTGTGCTCTAACAAGACAACGTACGTTCCTTGTCATAGAGCCATGGCGGTGTTGAAATGGTTCGAAAACAATGCTAGACGCAAGATGCTATTTCCTCCGCTGTCGCCAGATGTTAATCATATCAAAACCATACGGAATTGCATGAAAAAGGACGCATGAGAAGTCAAACCAACCACATGTTAAGAAATTAAAGCAGCATTATTTAGACGCTCTGACAAAATTCGGTCTGCAAAGATCAGAACAGTGTTTTCCACTAAATAATAATTGTGACACTAATTATGTTTCATATATCATCATAAATATATTTTCGTTTATAATCTGTACAAAAAAAAAAATAAACTATCCGGGTTTGAGTTTATTTGCTGTGATTCAATTAAGGTGTTAAGCATCTGTGTAATAGGCATCACTTTGGGGGTGAACAAACTCATGTCCAGTGTGTGTAGTATTAGTAAATAAAAGGTCTATGCAGCTCTGGCTGTTTCCACTGAAACGGGATGGTTCTCTGATAAGCTGATCATAGGAATTAGAATCGAACAATTCCTTGCACACTTTGCCAGCATTGCATGATTTATCGCGTGCTTAAACAAAATGTGAATGTTTGCTATTCATGTCTCCTATAAAAATTACTGTGTCAAATGTGGACGATGCCGAGTCGAGATTATTTTGAACATCGTCAAAGAAAAAATTTGAGGATTTATTAGGAGGCCTATAGCAAGAGCACAGGAGTATTTTGTTATTGTCACACGTAATTTCCAGACACGGTACATAGTATAGTCGGGCCTTTCAATATCAATATCTTTGTCAGATTTGTGTAACCATGTCTCGGATACACATACAATAATATTTTCACGAGATGAAGCTTCGGCACACAAATAATCGAATTTTCTTATTGTAGGGTTTTCGCTGACTACGGCTCGAATACTCCTAATATTTACACAGTATAAAGTTAACTGGCTTACATTATAATGGTGATGAAGAGGTGGGCCTGGATTGGACTCAATATCACCACAATGTTTAAATAATGAAGCTGCAACATAATTACCAAATATAAAAAATTGAAATGTAGTACACCAAAAATTATATTCCGATGTCAAACGAATTCGTACGTTATGCCACATTCTAAACTCGCAGTTGAAAAGAAGAAAATCATAAACTGTATACACACATAGGTTATGTAATCCCATTCCAATTGATCTTATGTGCTCGTCTGGGGCCGTATTCTCGTACAAGTTACGATATATCGTAGGCTTCTGATTGGTCGAGATGGTCATCTCGACCAATCAGAAGCCTACGATATATAGTAACTTGTACGAGAATACGGACCCTGCCATATTTACAAAAAATAACAAAACAATGAAGTATATCATGATATTCAAGAACTTGCATAGCTTGTTACGGTTCATTTGTATCATGAGTGAATGTAAAAATAAAATAAAATATACAATAAATTCCACCTGCGATTTCTGTGGGTGTGTCAATCGGCTTGAGCTCCATGTGGTCTCAAAACGTGTTTCGCTGAGATACCAGTAGGCCTAAGTGTATTATCATGATTGTATTAATAAAATATCTCACTAAAACAATAACAAAATCTTTTGAAAATTGTTCCTTCATAACATAGTACATTTAATAATGATTTCATTGTAAATTTGTGGAGGGACGGAAGGGAATAACTCACTACGGAGGACGTGGAATGTTTTGTTTATTGTTGTTCCGCATGGCTATGGCTTCATCGATGGTTTGGAAGGGGTCAATCCTGTAGCGCCACGTGTCTCCAGGTAGTGTAAACATTACTTGTCCGCTGTGAGACCATGTAGAGTTGGTACGTTCAGACACGCGTACACGGTTAAGAGTTTGCTGGTTGAGTCTGGTGAGATCTTCTGAGATGACAACTCGGCTCCCTTTCAGCTCTCGCCTGTTCTTGATGACTTCGTCACGCTTTTGGCGCCGGTTGAACATAATAATTATCGGGGGTGGTCGTGGCGACCCCTCCCCGTTCCTGCGTGGTGCTCGAAGTATTTTCAAGCTCTATTTAATCGATCCGATACAACACTGTCCATTTTTTTCAAATAAAGCTGTCTTAAAGCTTTCTAAATATTCCTGGCTTGCTTTCTGCACAGTTTGTTCCACCCAAGGACCTAAGATCGAACCGTGTCCTCCTTCTTGGGGTGATCTTTGGTCTAACTTTCTCTTTTTCCTGTTGATGATATTGTGAGCATAAACCCTTGTCCACCCCATAGTTTCGAAAACTATGTGATTGCACCCTCCCCTTTTATCCCTCCCCCAAATTTGTTATCTTGGTTCATGGCATTACTTAGACGGGGCACCTGTCTGGCACTCCGTTTCCAGACGGGGAGCTGGATGTTGTTTATAGACTCCAGAAATTCAAACAAAATGGCCGCCTTTTATACTGTTCATACCAGCTCGATTCGAATTTTCAAATGTTTATATTTTCCCGACGTGACCTTAAAAACCTACTAACGGTAGCTGCTATACACTTTTTCGGCGTCACAAATTGATTGTGCATCACTAGACAGTCAGATGAGGGTGTGCAGATCATAGATCTAGAGAAAATGGATCGTCAACTTCTTAGTGCGTTCTTCATTATTCCGTATTCGATGTTCCGTCCAGGGTCTCTCACCAAGTTTGCTGGTTGTTCACTTCCGGTCTCCCGGTTCTGTCGTCTGTTTATGTTTGTGATCGGCTCGATTTGCAAGTACCTCGAGCTATATTTTCAATAATGTGGCGTTATATTCAAATAATCGTGAAAAATAATTACATATCTAATTGTAGTTTAAAATACACATGCTGAATATATACAATCAACACGTTGACAATAAAGTCTAGATTTACAATTTAATTTGATGGAGAAGCCGAGCCGTGAACGCTCAGTCTCAATGACAATCTCTCACTCTCAGACTCAAGTCTCACCTGGCAGTGACACTGTCAGTCAATGAACCGGTTCCGTCTGGGCCAGTAGCCATGGTAGCAGTGGCTAACGAGTGGCGTTACTATATTATCATGACAATAGGGGTAAGTCTACCCTGGCCTAGGCCCTAGCTAAGATTACACCCCTAGATCAACGCGAGACCCTGTGCGCCATCGCAAACACTGCCACTCAGTGTCAGCCACTGCTGGGGCTAAGGTAGGCCTAAGCCCAAGTCTACCCCACCTCTCAGCACTACACAAATTCAGCAGCCCCTGTATACAGTCTGTTCCACCAGATCCTGGGTGTAGCCTTTTTCTAATTTGTTTGATCGCTGGTTAAAAATTTTTACCAAAATTTTTCACTGATATTTTTCTCATCTTCCCCCAACATCTCTGAAAATTTGGTGGATTTTTTTGTGTATCATCGAAGTTAGACCATTTAGCATGTAATAATTTTTTAAAGCTATTAACGGGCCATCATTTAATATCCAGGGGGGGGGGCTAAAGTTTTTGTCGCTGACAAATTATTTATTTCAACCTGGCGCGGCAGCGCGCTGAAAATTTCAAATTTATTACATGTTTAATTATATAGAAAATTTCTTGAGTGAATTATTTATTTCACGCAGAGTTCGCCCGATTTTTTTTTTTTTTTTTAAACTCCAGCCCCCCCCCCCCCCCCTCCTTGGAGATTGAATGGTGGCCCTCTTACCGTGAAACAAGAATTCTATTTCATGCCAAATAGTCTAAGTTTTAAAATACACAACAGAATTCCACCAAATTTTCAGCGATGTTAGGGGAAGATGAAAAAATTAACTGACATAAATTTTGTTAAAAAATTGTATACAGCGACCGAGCAAATTGAAAAAAGGCTACTCCCAGAATCTGGTGAAACAGACTGTAGACCTTTCCGAAAATTATGTTGACTTTAACCCTTAGGCTGCTGAATTGTTTATTTCTATTTTTTATTCATTTGAATCTGTATTGCTTATATAATTTATCTCGATAATCACATGACATGAAAAATTGAGCAAACCTATCACGGATTGAAGTTGCTTAAGCTCTATATTTTTGCGCCAATTGGTATCTTTTATTAATTCCCTACACTTATATATATGTCTTTATTCACCTCCATATTGAAGTACATGTGTTATACATGGTATACAGTAAAGACAATACAAATACAATTCTACATAGTATTATAACCAATAAATAAATAATTAATTGCGCAGCTAATTTCAATTATAAATTTTAATAAATCTTCTTTTTTGATTTAAAATTACATAAATGAGTCAGAACTTCTATTGACAAACGTACCAAATACACACCACACATTAATAACATTATGTACAGAGGGTGAAACATTGCAACATGTGATTATAAAAGTACAAACGAAAACTAATTAATTTATCAAGTGGTAGTCTTGCTTCCATTTTCAGTGTCTAATTCTACTCCCGCGAATACTATACACTGTTTAGCTTTTTCAGTCTTCTCCTCTGCTACTCCTAAAAACTCACACCCAGAAATTTACATTTCATTTACAGCCCCCACTAAAAAATCGTCCATTAAATGTAACAAATTATCGACACCCCACTTATTCTGTGCTTATTCCACATAAAGCCAAACATGTGGTATTCAACTGGTCTCAGAAGCAGAATCCTAAAAGCGTTTCTGACATCTGTTTTAGCAGGAAACACCCCTTCCTAGCTTTAGGATCATTTTGATAGCATCATCCACTGATGCATATTGCACAGTTGAGCAATCTTTAGAAATTCCAGAATCCATGGACCCCGTGTGGATGTGACAAATTGTGAAGGAGTCGAAATTGCCTTGGTGTTTTTTTCTCCACCACTCCTAATGGACTGGTTACTAAGTTGTGAAGGGGGGGGGGTGTTTAAATGGCCCTGCTATTCTCCCAGCTGCTAATTCTTTATCAATTTTTGTTGTCACAACTTCAGTATGTTCTAACGCACTAGGGAGGTTCTTTTTACACTGGCCTGGTATGACCGCTCTAAAATCCACAGAAAATCCCTCTCTAAATCCCTTGACGAGATATTCAGATAACTCAAGGTCGTACCCTGCTAGGCATTCCGCGAGTATGTCTGTCTGTATAGGTGTTGGGAGTGTAACTGCTTCTGTTAGAGTGTGCCCCCCCCCCCCACCCCTACACCCCCTCCCCTCTTTCACCCCTCCCCACCTACCTGTTGAACCCCAGCATTTACACAGATGGTGTTGCTTGTCCCCTGGGCATTTTGGGCAAGTGTGGCGATATCTGCAGCTTCCCTCAAATCTGCAGTACTCATGTTGATGATATTGGTTTAAACATATTTATTTAACGAGGATTACAACATAGCATTAAACTAATGAAAATGCTCCCCTCAAAAGACAAAATGAATAAAAAACATTTAACAGAACAGTATGACAATAAGCACTTAAAAGAAAACATTAAATTATATAACAGTTGACATGGTCTTAACGTTGGTTTGATGGCAAACAATATAAAAGCAAAGAAAAATTGAATAATCGCGACATACATAATATTGTTTTAAACAGCGTTCATAAGCATGGTACAGTTGGCTAGCATTAGAATTATTTATGTGAATCTGTTAAATTCTAAAATATATTTAGATACTGCTTCAATAATTTTAAAATTGTGATCTCTTATGTTAACACCTTGTAATATAATGTTCAAAATTGCTGAGCTACTCTTATCATCGGTATAATTATGTAATATTCTAAAGAAATCTTCTTTAGATCCGCTTTGCATGGGGCATTTATTAAAATACTGTTTAACAGTTTCGGAGCCGCCAGAACACCTGTACTGTGGACTATCGATGCAACCTTTAAAGAACAAGTGTTCATTCAGGTTGCTGAATCTCAGACGTAACTGAGAAAGAAAAACCTGAATGAATCTGGAACCCATGAGGTAATATCCGTTTTGCTTTTTATTACATTTTTTACGCAAGTGGTTAAACTGAGCAGTGTATTCTGAAGATCTAAAATTTGAATCTTTGGTATTAAAGAATTTTGTGCACTTTGGAAGTAAACTGTTTTGATGTTGGGTTGAGCTAACTTTTATAATACGAAATGTTGGAGGAGCTGCAAGATAAAATCATGCTATGTGCATATCTACGCGTTTCCAATGTTTGGAAACCAGTCTCGTTCAATAATAAAAAAATAGATGTAAATCTTTTCGCACCTGCAATAATACGTAAAACATCATTTTGAACGCTTTCAAGTTTTGCAGCGTCAGCTTTTTTACAACTGCTATACACAATATCGCCATATTCTAATACTGGTCGGACAAAACTCTTATAACAAGTGCTGAGACAGAATGTTGACCATTTATATTTAAAAAATCGCATCATATTTATTCGTTTGTAAGCATGGGATGTCACACAATCAATGTGATGGTTCCACTGCATATCCGCAGAAAATGTGATGCACAGATGATTATGAAATTTTACATTTTTTAATGGAATATTATTTAACAATGAAGGGTGTTCAGTTGGGGGTACTCTTTTTCTAGAAAACATAATAGCGATAGTTTTTGGTATACTGACTTTGAGTTTCCATTGTGAAGCCCATTTGTCAATGGTTTTCAGATCTTCATTTATACGTTCCGAATTTTCTCGACCTTACGTATTTCTTATGGGCCTAAAAATAGAAGCATCGTCTGCAAAAAGGAACATGCTACTTGATATAGTTTCGGTAATGTCGTTAATATAAATTAGGAAGCAGAGTGGCCCAAGGACGGATATCCTTGGGGGACTCCTGATTTAATATGTCGCCAATCTGACGACGAGCCTTTAATAACTACTTTTTGTGATCTGTTAGTTAAATAGTTTGTAAGCCAATATAGAATGTTTCCAGTAGCACCGTATTTTTCAAAGTTAATTTTGTCAAGTTCTTTGTATATGTTATGAGAGATACAAGCCAGCTGATTAACACACGAGTCTCCGTTAATAAAACCTGACTGGTGTGGTGACAATATAGCATTATGTTTCAGACAAGAGAAAATATGTTGGAATATAAGTTTTTCGAAGACTTTAGAGACGCAAGGGAGTAGTGATACTGGTCTGTAATTATTAATATCAGACTTGATGCTTTTTTATATAGCGGTATAACTAAGGCTCTTTTCCACGTTTCATGATAAATACCATTAGTTAGAGATTTGCTAAAAATATGACACAAAATTGGAGAAATTGGGATCGCAGCTTCTTTAAGAAGACTGTTGCCAATCTGATCACATCCAGTTGATTTGCTGCAATCTAAAGTAGACAATATGTTTTTAACTTGGTCAGAGGTAATTATTAAATATTCGATTTCTGGATAATCACGATCAGCGAGTGGGGGGAGTATCATATTGTTATCAACGACGGTAGATTGTTGTATAAAATAATTATTAACAACTTATGCTTTTTTTGAGTTGTCGTGAATAGTATCTGTTCCATGAACAATAGATGGTATTTCAGATTTTTTTGAGCCTTTAATTTCGCGTTTTAGTAGGCCTACCTCCACCACTCCCCGCAATACTGACTTTCACACGTGGATGGGGAAGAAACATTTTTGTTTCTTTCAAACCGCCGAGTCCGGGAACCGAACCCCGAACTCTGGCGTGAAAGGCAGCGGTGCTAACCACTACCCTAGGGCACTAAGATCGAACCATGTCCTCCTTCTTGGGGTGATCTTTGGTCTAACTTTCTCTTTTTCCTGTTGATGATATTGTGAGCATAAACCCTTGTCCACCCCATAGTTTCGAAAACTATGTGATTGCACCCCCCCCCCCTTTTATCCCTCCCCCAAATTTGTTATCTTGGTTCATGACATTACTTAGACGGGGCACCTGTCTGGCACTCCGTTTCCAGACGGGGAGCTGGATGTTGTTTATAGACTCCAGAAATTCAAACAAAATGGCCGCCTTTTATACTGTTCATACCAGCTCGATTCGAATTTTCAAATGTTTATATTTTCCTGACGTGACCTTAAAAACCTACTAACGGTAGCGGCCATACACTTTTTCGGCGTCACAAATTGATTGTGCATCACTAGACAGTCAGATGAGGGTGTGCAGATATCACACTGGTGCCTCGCCTGTTTTTTCAATAGAGAGCTTGTCAACCGGGGGCGGGACCGGTTGACAATGGTGACTAGGCATTACTGTGGAGTTCTGCATGGGAGCAATCCCATGCTAGGCCACAGGATTGTACTGAACACCTAAAGCTGGGGCCGTATTCTCGTGACCATTTACGGAGTTTCGCATCGTAGATTTTTGGAATTTCCTCAAATATTTCCGCATCTTTGGGGTTTTTTCTGCAAGTTTTTTTCTCGTTAATTCTACGATGCAGAGCTCACCTAAGTTTGAGGTGAAAGTTACGAAAAGAATTTTGGTGCTCTAAATTCTTGGAAAAAAATGGCGTGTTTTGCATAAAAGTTAGGATGCAGAACTCCACATCTAAAGTTTTCTGCAAATAGTTTGAGAATAGCGATATACGGAATTCCGCAGTTAAGGAGTTCCGCATTTTAAAGTTGCGGAAAAATCCTGAAGTTAGGTGATCTTCACGAGAATACGGCGCCTGGTGTCACAGTTCGTGAAGTCCCCCCCCCCCCCCCGACGAGCAATTCTTTTTACTCGTTCCCCATAGTGTAATAACTGTGCAGCCTCAAGTGGGTGGGCTCGAGTATATACAGTATATAAAATTTAAAAAAGCCTGCTCCCACTCCTGGATAGTTTTCACATTATCTTGTATGAAATAAGATCATTCTCTTTCACAAATAAAGCCTCTTTTCCATTCTCATCAGTTGTGAGGGGTGACCCAGTTCTTATCAAAGATCTTTGAAATTGACGAATTGTTTAGCTACAATCTTTGTTTTTAATTTCGGGGTCACCCTTACGTCTAATGAGAATGGAATTGAAGTCCCACCAAACATTTCATTAGGCATGTTATTTATGGTACCTGAATCAATACAATTCTGGGCCACTTGATCTGGAGCTGCATTAGGTCCTACCATCTGTCCTAGCTACAGCTGGGTTGGCACACCCCCTGAACTTGGCACCTGCGCACGTCCAGGAAGTACCCCCCAGCTGCCTGTTGTGGACAAGTGGGTGTCTCCCCCCCCCCCCCCCCCGAACTTGGCCCTTGCACAAGCCGTTGAAGCACACCACCACCCGCTGGCCCTAGCTGGCTAGACACATTTAGGCCGGGCTACTGTATGTAGACGGGGGTGGATGAGCGCTCCCGGTTGCATGTGGCGCACCACCCCTCTCCTCATTTTGATGGGGTGGTCAGAAGCGAGAGGTACGTGTTTACTCTTCCGCGTGTTTAGTGAGGGTGAATGTGCTTTGCCGCTGGCTTGTGGCGCAACACTATGGTGGCTGATTCGTCTCAGCTCGTATCCGCGTCCCCTCGTACTCTCGCGTTTTGGGCGAGAATGCGAGTTTGCGAGAATAATCAGCGAGAACGTGAAAAATACGAGTACGCGAGTATACGAGAATGCGAGTTTACGAGAATAAATCGCGAGAACCCAATAAAGACGAGAACTCGAGTTTGCAAGATAGCGAGGACTGAAAAAGACGAGAATACATCGCGAGGACATGAAAAAGACGAGTATGCGAAAACGCGAGGACGCGAGGACGTGAACAAACTGAGAAAGCGGGAAACTAAGCAACAGTCTGCAAGATACACGGCACAGTTGGAAACGTTAAAGCGCGTATTTTTTGTCCCCTCGCAACCAAGAAAGTTGAAGCAAAGATCGACGCACGAAGCAGACATCGTAACATTTATGGTGTTTTTTTAGCAATATTCAGGGCTTAACCCTTTTCCTGCTATGTGCGTCAACGAGGTCCCGTCTTAAGGGCTAACCCTTGTCCTGCTATGGCAGCCAACCCTTTCCCGTCCCAATGGCTTAACCCTTGTACTGCTAGGGCTGCCAACAATATCCCGTCTCAACGGCTCAACCCTCGGCCTGCTAAGGCCGCCAACCATATCCCATCTCAAGTGCTCAACACTTGACCTGCTATGGCCGCCAACCATTTCCCGTCTCAAGGGCCTAACCCTTGTCCTGCTAGGCGGATAACAATTTTGTATTGTACCGGAAAGTGTTCAAAACTGAAAAACAAAACGGCCGCCAAATTTACTATGAAATGTGCTATTATCCCATATAGGCCTATCCCAAACCCCTATCGTCAATACACTTGTATATCTATATTTTTAAGGTGGTAATCTATCCAAAAGCAATACATTGTGTTTATGTAAAGTGAGTTGATCATTTGGAGTTAATTTACTATTAGTAATTGCAAAAATAACAAGTGTCATTAGCGAAAATCTAGCTTTTCGTTAGATCTCATCAAATAGTCACGCTATTGTTATAATTATCATGTTTTCATATAGTCAGTAATATATTTAGAAATAATTTTACTATGATTTCATGGATATTTTGTAGCATATAGTTTCATATTATGAAAAAAATCACCATAATATTTAATATATTAAGAGGCACCTCTATAATCAGTGTTGACGGCACAAATTTCCTGATTAAATATAAACATTAGACAAATTGTATGCTCAAACAAACTAGAAAACTGTTTGGGCGATTGGAGTCATATGTTGCTTTGACACAGACATCAATCGCCATGCGGCGCAACAAATAACTTCACGGTAAGGGTTTTTCCCGTAGGAGGCATTGCCATTGACAAATGCATAAAAATTAAACCTCCTCCGTCGCCAGAAAGGCCATTTTCCAGAAACACGATACATTGGCAAAATGCTGATAATGCTAGGCCACCGTCTGCGACGCTGGGCCAATATTATCATAACCAAAACCATTTAAGCTCTAATCACGATCTAATCTAATCGTTAATATATTTTTTTCTAAACACTTTTTAAACACGCAAGTACTTAATCTAGCAACCTCAAACGTTATATTTGTTCATAAGGACTGTTTCACAGAAATGTCAACCGTTTCCCACACACGCCACCCCTCTTTCCCCTAAGCAGGACACAAACTCAGGCCCCGATGGTCATTCGTATTGACTGGGGCTTGTAACCTAGAGGTACCAGGTTTGAATCTCGGTGTAACACCCCAGATTATACCCCTCTTGAAACTATACCCTGGTAGATTTTAGCATCTACCAGAATCTACCCCGGGGTAGATTCTAGACTATACCCCGTAGTGCAAGAGCATTAGGGTTGAACCTGGAATAAAATTGCAGAAAGCTGATTTTTTCAGGAATGATACATGGACATCTCCCCAGACGAATTCCGAAGATGCCCCAAAAATCCCCCTTGTGCATTTTTTCTAATTCAAGATGGCCGCCACCATGTAACGTCATTCTCGAAAAAAACAGGGGTACACCATAATTCCTCACTTTTGCAGTTCGAAAAAAATATTTAGGTGTCTCTACTTATGTTTGAGGACACAAAGAGTTCATCCAGATGATCTGAAATGATATCAGTATTTTTCTCAATACCAAAAATCCAAGATGGCCGCCATATTGATATACTGAGTATGTTGAGCGATCTCTCTCTTAAAAAAACGAAAATATGAGGTAACTATCTCGTTGTTGAGCCTAAAATGTATTTTCTGTCTAAACCCATGGAGTCTAGCACTTATTTAGAACACCAATATTTTATTATATTGAATTTATCAACATAAATCCCATATACCGGTAGTTTAATGTTATGTAACACCACATAACGTCATTTTTCCAAAAAAACACAGGAATATACCACAATTCCTCACTTTTGCAGTTAAAAAATTTTATTTTGGTGCCTCTACACAAAAAGCTCATCAACAGGATCAGAAATGATATCATTCCTTTTCTTATCTCCACAAATCTAAGATGGCGACCATTATGTGAAGCGTCCCCCCCCCCCTCAGAAAATCACGTGCATGCCATAATCATCATGTTGTTAAAACTTTTTTTTCAGGGCCATGGAATCTAGAATATATTCCCATCACCAATTTTTTAAATAGAATGTGCTTATCAACACAAAATCCAACATGGCTGCCATATTGGTTAGCTCTTTTAGCGCAGATGCCACGATTAAGCGATGTCCAACTGCTTTTTTATATGGGAATATAGATATAGATTGATCAAATTTACAAAATATCATATGTCAGAAATCATTGATTAAAAATTCTAACATCTCTCATCTTTAAATATAAGGGTATTTTTCATTCATTTGAAGCTTGAGATAGCGTAAGAAATTCCAGTTTCAAACACAGCGACTAATTCCAATGTAGGTATTTTATATAGTAGGCCTATATAAAATGTTTTTCGATTTTGGTTAAGTATTAGTTGTGATTATTATTGTGAATGTACATAATAACAGAGCTAAGTACAATATTACACCAGATTGAACACGTTTAACGTCAGGATATGATAGTTTTATGTCAGGATATATGAATATGATATCAGGATATGACACTTTAATATCATGATATGTAATATAATGTCCAAACATTGGTGTTTAATATAGCAAAATCACGTTATGATGGCTCAATACAGCTTTATAAAGGCAGTATATAATGGCTAAACATCACGTTGCTGTATTAAAATGAAAAGATATACATCATATTATCACGAAATGCATTACACTTTCGTGATATATCATTTTAACATCACTATGCCATTTTAATGTCAGGATATGACATTTGAATATTAGGATATGGTACTTGAATATTATGATGTGACTTTATACATTGTTGAAATGACACATTGAGGTCACAATATAGCATTGTAATGTGATGGTGTGTCATTATAATGACAAACATGCTATTTAATATCGAATATTGTATAATAGACTTGTCGGATTATGACATTAAAATAGGAAAAACATAAGAAACAGTTCGAAGTCAGGATCTGGCATATTTATGCCAGGATATTGGATTGTAATTTATCAGAATATGACACTTTAACGTCATGAGTTGGTATTATAATGTCCAAATTTTGTCTTTTTATATCACACAATAAGATTTGAATGTCAAGATATTCAATTTTTTATGATAGGATATGACATTATCAAATCAAAATATGGCGGGCTTGGCGGCATTCTAATGTGACATTATAATGACTGAATATGACACTACAGTATTTTAATGTGACCATAGAAGGTCAGGCTTTGTCACTTTGAAGTCTGGATATGGCATTTTAATGTCAGGATATTATATTGTCATGTCAAGGTATAACATTTCAATAACATTATATTGACAGACGCACGTTACCATATGGTAATACAGAATCGACATAGAACATTCCAATATCAGGCTGGCACATGTCAGTTCAACATATATATCGCAATATAATTCAGTAAGTAAAGGCCTCTACATTGCTCAAATACCGGTACTCCAAAACTGCCAACAACAAAAGCACTTCGGAAAATTCAATAAAATGGAAAGTAATTAGATAGCGTTAAGACACATGCTCTTTGAACAGCATGTGGCCTTGCCCTCTTTTACTTTCATTTCCTCTTACACTAAAATGTCATATTGTGACGTTAATATGCTATATCATGATATTTAATATCGTGACAATACACTAAAAGATCCTGTCACTTTAATACCATACCGTGATGCTTAACCACCATATCCTGCATTTATAAAGCTCTATCCAGACATCATAACGTCATTTTACTATAATAAAGAGCAATATTTGGACATTACAAAACCATATCATGACGTTAATGTTTCTTGTCCTCATATTATCGTGACATAAAGAGATCATATCCTGACGATAAACTGTGACATCAATTAATTTAATGTCATATTCCGATATTCTGATGTAAAATCATCTCATTACAACACAATACAGTGCCATAACTTCATTACGAAATATATATATCCCAATATTCAAAATGTAATATCTTGATATTTAAATGATATATTTCATTATATTAAACATATTGACATTCGCAGATCAAGGACAAAAGTAAGTATCTAAAAGAGCATTGTTACAGGACGATTATCAGAGATGTCATGTACATGTAACATGTGAGGCGCAAGTCCTTATCTTGTAATTGATTTTTGCTAGAAAGCCTCCCTTCAACGTCACCTACTGCCCCAGCCAACACGGGGCATTAATCCAATTCTGTTTAATTTTTGTGCCAGCGTCGAAGACGGTCAGCCCATATTAAAACAGCATTGGATGAATGCCTCGTGTTTAAACTCCATTATGATACAGAGCATATTTTGCTGTACAGGAGGGTGTGGAATCTACAGTCTGGGAACGGATTTTATATCATGGTCGTTTGTAACCAACGCAAACTGAAAGAGCAGTCGCCCCAGAAAGAGTTCTAAAAAGAGTGAGTTGCGCGTGCAGAATGGCTTGTTCAAAGGGGGGGGGGATCTCACAAATCTAGACTATATTGTACAACGATGTGCTCTTTTTGTATTGGTCAAACATGTAGAAACTGTGACAGCTCGGATGATTGAAACGCAATAATTTCATTATTTACCTGAGATTAATTTGTTAACTTGACGAATCTCAATCTACATTTCTAGTGGGAAAGCAGTTCGAAAACACTCCAAAGCGCCACCCACCATGGTAAAATTTACTATAACTACCATGTGGGATTCATGTCGATAAACACAATATAATAAAATATGGTCATCTAAATAAGTTCCAGACTCCATGGGTTCGGCTAAAAAATACATTTTAGTTTCAACAACGAGATAGTTATCGCATATTTTCGGGTTTTTTAAGAGATCGCTTAACAAAATATTATGGCGGCCATCTTGAATTTGTGGTATTAAGAAAAGTACTGATATTATTTCTGATCATCTTGATAACCTCCTTGTACTTTAAAACATAGGTAGAGACACGAAAATCATTGTTTTAACTTCAAAAGTGGGGGATTGGGGTATAACCTTTCTTTTTAAATTGCGTTACCTGGTGTTATTTTGAATTAACTACTATGTGGGATTTATGTTGATAAATTCAATATAATACAATAATGGTGATCTAAATAGGTGTTAGATTCCATGGGTTTGGCCAAAAAAGACATTTTAGGTTCAACAACGAGATAGATATCTCATATTTTCGTGTTTTTTAAGAGATCGCTTAACATAATCAGAACAATATGGCGGCCATCTTGGATTTTTGGTATTGAGAAAAGTGCTGATATCATTTCTGATCATCTGTATCAACTCTTTGTGCCTTAAAACATAAGTAGAGACACCAAAATATTTTTTTCCTAGCTACAAAGGTGAAGAATTAGGGTATACCCCTGTTTTTCGAAAATGGCGTTACATGGTGGCGGCCATCTTGAATTAAAAAAAATGCACAAGGGGGATTTTTGGGGCATCTTCGGAATTCGTCTGGGGAGATGTCCAGGTATCATTCCTGAAAAAATCAGCTTTCTGCAATTTTATTCCAGGTTACTGTGGTTTTTTTCACTAATGCTCTTGCACTACCGGGGTAGATCCTATAGGGGCTCCCAAAATCTACCCCGCCCTCCCAGGATCTACCCCCCTTTTCGTGATTTGTCTTCGGATCCCATAATCTACCCCTCCCTCCCAGAATATACCCCCCTTTTCAACAAATGTATATGCGCGACCCTCCCAGAATCTACCCCTCCCTCTCAGAATAGAACCCCCTTTCAACAACTATATGCGACGCTCCCAGAATCTATCCCTCCCTCCCAGAATATACCCCTCTTTCAACAACTGTGTGCGACACTCCCAGAAACTACCCTTCCCTCAGATAATACACCCCTTTTTTACAACTATATGCCCCCCCCCCCTCCCTCTTGGAATATATCCCTCGTCCCCTTTCTACAATATTTCACGAATCTACCCCTCAGTCACTGAATATGCCCTTTTTCTAGAAAATGTATGTAACTGTGAGAGAATCTACCACTCGTTCCCAGAAACTGAAAAATATTCTGGGAGTGAGGGGCAGATTTTGGGAGGGTCGCATAATATTATAGTTGTGGCAAAGGGGGTATATTCTGGGAGGGAGGGTAGATTCTGGGAGGATCGCATAATATTATAGTTGTGGAAAAGGAGGTATTTTCTGGGAGGGAGGGGTAGATTCTGGGAGGGTCGCATATAGTTGTTGAAAAGGGAGGTATATTCTGGAAAGGAGGGGTAGATTCTGGGAGGGTCGCATATAGTTGTTGAAAAGGAAGATATATAGTCTGGGAGGGAGGGGTAGATCGTGGGAGCGTCGCATAGCGTTGTTGAAAAGGAGGGTATATTCTGTGAGGGAGAGAGGGGTAGATTCTGGTAGGGTCGCATAGTATTATAGTTGTTGAAAAGGGGGGCATATTCTGAAAGAGAGGGGTAGATTCTGGGAGGGTCGCAAAATCTTATAGTTGTTGAAAAGGGAGGTATATTCTGGGAGGGAGGGGTAAATTCTGGGAGCCGAATACACTTCATATAATCACAATAAAGGGGGATAGATCCTGGGAGGGCGGGGTAGATTCTGGGAACCACCGTAATCTACCCCGGGGGTATAGTTCACGATCTACCCCGGGGTAGATTCTGGGGCGCCAACAATACACCCGGGTATCATCTGGGAGGGGGTATATTTTCAGACTTTACTCCGGTCGCACCAGATATTTGTCATCGTGGTGCTCCAAACTGTCCAAATGAATGGAGTGTACAGTGTTGCCTATGGTAGTGTGCACTAGAAAGAACCATTGAAGTCATTCGAAATTAGAGTAGAGCATAGTCCCGGCTTCGGGCTTCCTTCTGTCGCGATATTGCTATGATTGTGCAAAAAGTGACGTAAAGCAGAATACACTCACCCGGTCGGGCCTAATTATAATATTTAGGCCTATACCGGTAAGGCTTATTATAATGTTTCGGTGCGTGAATAGTTGTAAAGTATGTTTTATTTCTTTCTATAATCCACCAGGAATACACATTCTCAGATTTAGCAGTTTCAAAAACTTTTACAACAATTATTTGATTATGTTACTCTCATGGAGAAATATTTTTATCTTTACCTAATTGCTGATTAATATAGTTTTGTACGTGGAAAAAAGGTCCTCCAGTATCTGGCTATTCCTAAATAAAAACACATTTAGTGTTTTGAAACACATGTAGGCCTATCAAGCATCATCTAAATGTGGTGTATCGAAACACCTAACGTATGTACGCAACTCGATTTTAAGTTTCTTGAAACACATGCTGGTGTTTTGAAACACATAATTATCTATCAAGTTCCAAATGTGGGATATAGAAAAACCTAACGCATGTGTTTAACCCCATTTTTCGTTTCTTGGAAAAACAGTTTGGTGTTTTGAAAGACGAAACAAGCAACAACTGAATGTGGTGTATCGAAACACCTAAAGCATGTGTGTAACTCTATTTCAAGTGTTTTAAAACGCTTTTTTTTATATTTAGGCATTTAAAGCACGACGGTTGTTTGTATAAAATTATAATTATAAAAATATGTAAAAGTTAGAAATAAATTTACAAATGGCATTGAAGTGTTCAACTATATTGTTTTTAGCGTCTATCTGCTGTACGCAGTAATATAACATTACACTTCATTCCGTCACAACAATATACATCTGTATAATTAATATATATACGAGCCAAAAACTGATTACTGTTTTTACAAAACCTGTACTAAATAATGTATATATATTAAAAATTTTAGTGAAAAATAAAATTGCTTCTCTGAATTCACTGAGATAGTAGAACGTTTAATTTGAATAAATCAACGAGAATGTGCATGTCCAAAATATATAGGCCTACTAATACTTTCTATAGCAAAAAAAGACGATGGCGATGCTATACTAAAAACCGAAGAGGCGCAAGGCATAGTTGGTATTTGTTGAAAAACATCATTCCGTCAGGGTGGAATTCATGTAAAACAAACTGCATTACTGCAGGGATTCCTTACGGCTGATTCTGGAAGCAATGGTGATATATATATCATTCAAATGTAAATATAATATATTAGTCAGCCAGCAATGGGCTGCTAAAGTGATGAAAAAATGACTAGATAGCATTTCTTTCTTACAAACAATCTGACACATCAGGCAGAAGGGTCCTAGGGACCCCACCTGGGCGGATAACAGACTCTCACTACGCTTAAAAGCATATTATGACGTCATTCAAAATGGCCGCCAAAAAAACAGTAGGAAAAGCTAAATTGTGTAATAGCTTTGCCGATATTTGACCAAATTTCGTAACATTTTTTATTTTATACATTTTATAGGTCATTGATTCCGAATATGCAAAGAAAATTAACAAAAAGCCACTGTAAATTTTTCAATAGACTATAATATATATATATTTTCATAGATTCTCTAATGCATTGAGTCATTAAACGAGAGGAACTGTACATCGAACACTAAAGCTGAAGATTTATCTACAATGGATGGCAGTAAAGTATCAGGTTAGTGGGTCTACGTATATGAATATGAGCACACACGGTCCGATTATGTTGCTGCACGAAATCAACGTGGATAAACCAGCTAGTCTCAACCGTTAGTGTGATCTTCTAGTCACATTGAGAGTGGAGAAACAATCATATTTCTCTGATAGAACCATGTAGGATTCGCAGGTGTCGAACATGACTGGCGAGGCAATGCGTCACACCCCATCTCTTGCACACAGAGACCGACCAATCACAGAACATGAGATGGTTACAACTCTGACATAATGGGCTGACGAATAACATACAATTAATTTTATAGGTGGGATAATCTGTGCAATGTCTGAGAGCGAGCGAGCAGTCCCATGACGTGCTAGTATTCTTTTATCAAAAGTATAGTCAGTATTTTATTATATTCCAATATATGACCAAATAATTTTCCACCATTATTGCATATTTTGTTTAGTAAAATTATACTAGCGCTTCAACTTTCCTTGTAAAAAATGTGTTTTTCTGCATTAACTCTACTAGATTTAATGAGTGATGTGTACAAACATCCTCAACCTTTTACGGCCAGCACCATCAACATGATCAAGCAGCAGAGCTATAGGGCTCTGTTTGAAGATAGTTAAGGCTGATTGCTTTCCAAATATTTTGGAAGAGGATGTGCTGTAATAATCTGCCAGTACATAGTGTAAGCCTACATGAAAAATCCACATTCATATTCAAATATTCCCCTAAAAGTCTACATATGTATATCTTTCTCACCAAATAAGCTGATGAGAAGTAACATGACATCTGTACAAGACAAATCAATTATTGGTAACTCAACAGTGGCATACTAGTCTGGCTGAAGTTTTGCATAAGCCTATCTCAATATATTAGATCAATGTCTTCATAGTAGGCCTACCTACTGTCGCACTGAATGTACTCTTGTGGATCTTTAATAAACAACAATTTGTTTATCCATACTCCGTACCAGTGCATGTTCATCGATCAAGATACAGACATTGACACAGGATCAGGAACATTTTGGACGTGGTCAATATCTTTACTGACAGTGACAATAAACGTTGCTTCGGATGGTGAGTTCATGATTGCCTCACTTTCAGCTAATGACAAAGGCACACACACAAGTTCATGTGTAAGTATCGCTGTTATATATCATACAGCTTTGAAACTGCTGTTCTCTTAGAATATGTTATACTAATGAAACATGTCAGCTTTTACATTTTTGTCTTTATAAAATATAATTGAATCATTAAGATATTTGATACTCTTTTTTTTTGCTTAGACAAAAGTTGTGGGCACTAAAAGTATATCAATACGTGTATAAAGATTACAGTGTATCTGCACTACTAGATTTTGAGGGGTGCGTATCTATGTTCCCCAGTCTCTATGTTCCCCGATCTCTATGTTCCCCGGTCCTATGTTCCCCAGTCTCTATGTTCCCCGGTCCTATGTTCCCCGGCATCTATGTTCCCCATTACCTAAGTTTCCCGGTCTCTATGTTCCCCCGTCCTATGTTCCCTAGTATCTATGTTCCCCGGTATCTATGTTCCCCGGTACCTATGTTCCCCAGTACCTATGTTCCCCAGTATCTATGTTCCCCGGTACCTATATTCCCTATGTTCCACAATAAAAGACTACGTGATGCAGAGTCAGTAATTAGTGCCATCTTTACTTTGTCGTCAGTCCGTATGTCTGTCCATCCTTTCAAGGTTTTCAAGATAACTTGGTGAGTTTTGATCTCATGATTTAAAGCTGCGGATAAATGATCTCGACCTATTTTTCAAGGTCACAGGGGGCCGCCTATAAAATGGATTTAGCTGTCTCCATGATGGCTTGGTGATTTCTAATGACTTCCATATCAAATCTCAGATCTGTCCCAGTGACGTGATCATGAAGAGTTATTAATAGTTCATGAATGTTCTTGAACAAACAATTATGAATGTGTTCATAAACGGTTCATGAATAAAAATTTGAACTTATTTTGTTCATGAACTCTCACTTTGTTCTTGAACATGGGTTGTTCATGAATGATCATAAACTCAGACAACTCATGAACCAGGGCTAGCTGCTCATGAACGACCATGAACTCAAAAAAATCATGAATCAGAGAGTTTTTGAACATTGAAATACATGGACTTTCAACCTAAAGTTCCCGAGCCTTGTTCAAGAAATTGAGGTTGTTCACGAACGACCAGTAACTCAGGTGGTTCAATAATGAACCAGATAAGCCAGCAACACTTAAAGTTCATGAAGTCTAGACATTCATATAACACACAGTTCCCAAGCGGAGCGCGGCGATCGGTGCAATGCGGCTAAGCCCCTGAGCTGTCGACGGAACGTCTCCCTGCTTCAGTGGCATTGAGTTAACTGGTGGCACGCTTGGCTGAAGGCGCGCTCGCTTCGTGGCGTGGGCTAGTCAGAACGAGGCTTGGCGGTCCCTGGCCACTCGTCAGTGGTCGGGGAACGCCGAGCAGTCCCGAACGGTGAGATGCCAACCCCACAGGCCTACCTATGTTCCATCTCCCAGTGTTTCGTACTTTCGGTGTTTCATACTTCCATTGATTTGTACATTCGTTGTTTCGTACTTTCTCCATTTCATAGTATCTCAATTTCGTTATTTCACACTCCAGTTGTTTCACACTTTATGGTTTCGTCCATTCCGCACCGGTCCTTTGTTCGCTGATACTTATATTTCACGATACTTATGTTCCCGGTCTCTATGTTCCCCAGTTCCGGGCACATATATCTCCCAATGGTATCTACTTTCCTTATTTCCTCCTTTCATTGATTTGCACTTGCGTTGTTTCGAACTTTTGCTATTTTGTACCTTCGTAGTTTAAAATGTGTTTTTTTTTCATGATAGTGGTGGCAGCCATTTTGATATAATTATATGCATTCATAGCATGACGTGAAAATGACAAATTAGTTAATAATAATAATAAGATTATTAATAATAAAAGTAATAATAATAATAATAATAAATATAGCGCCATATATCTGTAGCATAATCACTGGCGCTTCACATTTGATAAATTGTTTGATAAAATGGCTTTGTGTGGGTTTTCAGAACAACCAAATACCGTTAAGTTCAGATTGGAGATTGCGCGATGTGTTCGGTAAGGAGTTCATCGTGTGCAAAATTCAGTTTGAAATGCAGTAGTATTTATGTTTTTTCTGTCGAAAACGTTGTTTCACAAAACATTTATGCTCGAGAATGACCTCAGAACAAAAAAAATGTCGGCAATGAGTTTCTGATGCGAAATATATTTCGAAAAGAGGTATTACACAACGTTTTCTGTCGGAAAAAAGAAAAAAAATTATAAGATGGCGATGGCGGCCATCTTCGATTTATGCATGAACGAAACTTCAAAATAAACAAGAAGCCAGCCGGCCACAATAATCCCCCGCCCTGACCGTGTGACATGAATTTTACAGGGTGCATTCTTCCCTGTAGTATCATTTTCTTTTTTACGGTAATGGTCCACCCTGTCGAGCACAGTTTGCCATGTAAATTACAGATATTGAACAGATATTGAACTTGAATGATGGTCGCAAGTCAGCCATTTTTTAATTTGATCAAGTTGACATTTTTGCCGGTATATCCCTCACTAAAACATTTTGTTTTATAGCAATGGTCTAGCTATCTGGCACAGTTTGCCGGATATCAGGCATATTAAAGGTAATTATGACCGATGGTCGGCCATTAAAGTAGATCAAACTTCATGAACCCCAATAGGCACTAAGAGATGTGTGTGTGCAATATGAAATGGATCCACTCATGGGTTTCCGAGATCTGCTCCAGAAACGAAATGTGGCCAGATATCAGGCATATTAAAGCTAATTATGGCCGATGTTCTGCCATTTAAGTAGTTGACAATTCATAAACTTCAAAAGGCACATCTACACCCCTTAAGGGATGTGTGTGTGCAAAATTAAAGAAATCCATCCACAGATCTGCTCTGGAATCGAAAATCGTACAGACAAACAGACGGCCGAACAGCAGAACGGACAGCCGGACGGACATAGGCCTACTCCCGCCCCAACTTTGTCGGGCGGTGGATAAAAAACAGAAATAACATTCTCATGCGAGATGTCATTGGAAAAGTGATATCTCACACCTCCTTCTGTCGAAAGTGAACAAAATAAATCTTCTAAGGTGGCAGTGGCGACCATCTTGAAAAAGGATGCTAATCTTCCAATTTTGTCAACAAATTGTTCCAGCACTCCTTTTCTTCCCCCCCCCCCCCAAAAAAAAAAACTCGGAGAATATAGGTACGGGGGAACATAGATATAGGGGAACATAGGTACTGGGGAACATAGGGATTGGGGAACATAGGGACCGGGGAACATAGGACCGGGGAACATAGGGATCGGGGAGCATAAAACCGGGGCACATACAGACTGGGGAACACAGATACTGGGGAACATAGGACCGGGGAACATAGATATCGGGGAACATAGAGACTGGGGAACATCGGGATGACCCCGATTTGGTGTACCCAACAAGTCTTTTATTGCATGGGCTATAATCACAAGTTGTTAGATCAGTGAAATAGGGTAAGATGGGGTAATATGAGCATAGTAGGTAATATGAGCACTGGTTGTAATATTCTCAATAACAACGGGAATTGGGTAAAATTTGGTTTGTAATATCGTCATGACACGGCCATGAACTCGTTCAATTTTTAGAAAGTTGTTTGGGCTGTTTAAAGCAGCCCCTTGGGATGACATCAATTTTCGTTTTTAATTCCGCACTGAAGTAGTGTATCTCACGGATCATGTTTTTATTTTTTTCAGAATTTTCATATTTTTACAAATATTTTTAATCAAAAATATTTTTAATGAAACCAGAAGTAACCTAAACAAACTATTTGTATACCTGAAGAACAATTGAATGTTTTCACAGCATTGGGCCACATGCTGATGGTATCGGCCCAGCGTTGGGTGGACAATCAGTGCTGCAGGTGTGTCCTGACTATAAGACACCAATTAGCGGCGACTGCTCTGATCTTACCGTCTGATACGTGGGAATATGTGATGTAAAGTGCTTAATATTGCTGACTTGTTTTGTTTACATGGCAATATACGACCTGGAAATACAACTATTTCGCTTTTTTTCGGTGCTTTAAAATTGTTTTTTGACTTTTCCGTATTTTTAGTTAAGATCAGTAGGCTATATAGCTTCATATAGATTGAATTTTCAAAATTGACAACATTGTAAATGTCTCATCCCAAGGGGTCCCTTTAAGTAAAAAAATAAAATTACCTTTGATTTGTTCGTACGTTCACAAATCACTAGGTATCATTAAAGTAATGTGGGTAAGTGCTAACCATAGCGGTTCTTCGCAAGGGAAGGGACGATAATAAAGTGATTTAGCATATTCTGGACCCCATTAGGCTTGTTACCACCCCCCGTCTACTGGGGTAATATGAGCACCCTGTTTCAATCTATTATGAGCACGGTGCTCATAATACCTATTTAAAGATATAATTGAAAAAGAGTAGTATGCTCATAATACCTGAAACGTGTTATACAGTGAAATGAGAGGAAACCATTCCAACCACTTATATTTAATGAAAAAAATTGTCTCTGGTTTTATGACATTTGGGTCATATCAAGGTACATAAGTGCCACTTCTATTTAGTAAACTACTCATTAATTAAACATTTTGGAAAATGTCCTTTTTCATGGCAAAGTGGTCATATTACCCTATTGTCAAATGATAATCAATTACGCATGCTCATATTTCCCACTACACATGCTCATATTTGCCACACGCAAGGGGAATATGAACATTTTTTCAATTTTTTTTTTTAATTAATTATTTAATTATATTTAAATTAAGTTATTTAATATTATGAATTACTGCATAATTGTACAAACATTCGATCAAATCGAATTTGAATTTTTCCACTTCATTTATTTGCCCAAAATCGCTAATTGAAGTTAAGGTGCCCATTATACCCCTCTTTACCCTACACATTCCGCGTGTTATTGAGGGAGCCAAGCATACCATGACACTACAAGAGTAGTGTTTTGAATATGGGCACATTTATACATAATTTAGATACTCGCTATAGGATGAACAGGGTAGGAAGCATACTCGTACAAAGGGTGACTTTTTATACGGGTCTGGGCCCCGTTTTATCAAGCTGAAAAGATACGAGCTCGTATTAATAGCTCATTTGCATATGCGGATCGTTAAGATTCAACGAGTGGGTCATGTTAAGGAGGGAGCCATACGAGGAAAGTCAACGAGCTTTTTATAATCTCGTAAGCGGCAGGCAAAGGTCACGGGAATTAATATAATCTCGTATTTTTTTCAGCTTGATAAAACGGGGCCCTGGCCGCTCGATGTGGCCGTGCTGCGGACGTCCTTTTAAAACACCTGTCTGAATCACGTCATGCATGAGTGATTCTGACAGAAATGTGTCTGTTTTTTTTAAATGCAGTTTTATAAAGTCACGCCTGGGTTCGAATATTCATTGTTAGTAATATGAGCGTACAATAAGGCAAAAATACAAACTACGCCGAAGATATAATTGATAAATTAGATACAATAGACAGAAAAATGACAGCTGTCGTGAAGGTCAGAAAAAGTGTCTGCTACCGTACACTCATTGTCAAAATTATGCAACCAATAACGTTGACCTGTTTTAGCAAAAAACTTCTAGAAACATGTTCTACTTTTAAATCACCAATGCATTTGCTTCTGAATTTATATTATTTAATATTTGGTTACTTTCATAATCCCCTCGAACCCTCACCCACAACCCTCGACCTTCGACGCTCGACCCCCTCGAACTCTCACCCACAACCCTCGACCCACAACCCCCTCGACCCACAACCCCTCGACCCACGATAAAAAATCTGATACTCGGAACTATATTTATGGTCTGTTATCTGAGAGGGGGGGGGGGCGGTAGATTATTTATCCTCACATAATTTCAACAAGACAAATGCATAAAAATTAAACCTCCCCCGTCGCCAGAAAGGCCATTTTCCAGAAACACGATACATTGGCAAAATGCTGATAATGCTAGGCCACCGTCTGCGCCGCTGTGCCAATATTATCATAACCAAAACCATTTAAGCTCTAATCACGATCTAATCTAATCGTTAATATATTTTTTTCTAAACACTTTTTAAACACGCAAGTACTTAATCTAGCAACCTCAAACGTTATATTTGTTCATAAGGACTGTTTCACAGAAATGTCAACCGTTTCCCACACACGCCACCCCTCTTTCCCCTAAGCAGGACACAAACTCAGGCCCCGATGGCCATTCGTATTGACTGGGGCTTGTAACCTAGAGGTACCAGGTTTGAATCTCGGTGTAATACCCCAGATTATACCCCTCTTGAAACTATACCCTGGTAGATTTTAGCATCTACCAGAATCTACCCCGGGGTAGATTCTAGACTATACCCGGGGGTAGATCCTAGGGGCTCCCAAAATCTACCCCGCTCTCCCAGGATCTACCCCCCTTTTCGTGATTTGTCTTCGGATCCCATAATCTACCCCTCCCTCCCAGAATATACCCCCCTTTTCAACAAATGTATATGCGCGACCCTCCCAGAATCTACCCCTCCCTCTCAGAATAGAACCCCCTTTCAACAACTATATGCGACGCTCCCAGAATCTATCCCTCCCTCCCAGAATATACCCCTCTTTCAACAACTGTGTGCGACACTCCCAGAAACTACCCTTCCCTCAGATAATACACCCCTTTTTTACAACTATATGCCCCCCCCCCTCCCTCTTAGAATATATCCCTCGTCCCCTTTCTACAATATTCCACGAATCTACCCCTCAGTCACTGAATATGCCCTTTTTCTAGAAAATGTATGTAACTGTGAGAGAATCTACCACTCGTTCCCAGAAACTGAAAAATATTCTGGGAGTGAGGGGCAGATTTTGGGAGGGTCGCATAATATTATAGTTGTGGCAAAGGGGGTATATTCTGGGAGGGAGGGGTAGATTCTGGGAGGATCGCATAATATTATAGTTGTGGAAAAGGAGGTATTTTCTGGGAGAGAGGGGTAGATTCTGGGAAGGTCGCATAGTATTATAGTTGTTGAAAAGGGGGGCATATTCTGAAAGAGAGGGGTAGATTCTGGGAGGGTCGCAAAATCCTATAGTTGTTGAAAAGGGAGGTATATTCTGGGAGGGAGGGGTAAATTCTGGGAGCCGAATACACTTCATATAATCACAATAAAGGGGGATAGATCCTGGGAGGGCGGGGTAGATTCTGGGAACCACCGTAATCTACCCCGGGGGTATAGTTCAGAATCTACCCCGGGGTAGATTCTGGGGCGCCAACAATACACCCGGGTATCATCTGGGAGGGGGTATATTTTCAGACTTTACTCCGGTCGCGCCAGATATTTGTCATCGTGGTGCTCCAAACTGTCCAAATGAATGGAGTGTACAGTGTTGCCTATGGTACTGTGCACTAGAAAGAACCATTGAAGTCATTCGAAATTAGAGTAGAGCATAGTCCCGGCTTCGGGCTTCCTTCTGTCGCGATATTGCTATGATTGTGCAGAAAGTGACGTAAAGCAGAATACACTCACCCGGTCGGGCCTAATTATAATATTTAGGCCTATACCGGTAAGGCTTATTATAATGTTTCGGTGCGTGCATAGTTGTAAAGTATGTTTTATTTCTTTCTATAATCCACCAGGAATTCACATTCTCAGATTTAGCAGTTTCAAAAACTTTTACAACAATTATTTGATTATGTTACTCTCATGGAGAAATATTTTTATCTTTACCTAATTGCTGATTAATATAGTTTTGTACGTGGAAAAAAGGTCCTCCAGTATCTGGCTATTCCTAAATAAAAACACATTTAGTGTTTTGAAACACATGTAGGCCTATCAAGCATCATCTAAATGTGGTGTATCGAAACACCTAACGTATGTACGCAACTCGATTTTAAGTTTCTTGAAACACATGCTGGTGTTTTGAAACACATAATTATCTATCAAGTTCCAAATGTGGGATATAGAAAAACCTAACGCATGTGTTTAACCCCATTTTTCGTTTCTTGGAAAAACAGTTTGGTGTTTTGAAAGACGAAACAAGCAACAACTGAATGTGGTGTATCGAAACACCTAAAGCATGTGTGTAGCTCTATTTCAAGTGTTTTAAAACTTCTTTTTTTATATTTAGGCTCTTAAAGCACGACGGTTGTTTGTATAAAATTATAATTATAAAAATATGTAAAAGTTAGAAATAAATTTACAAATGGCATTGAAGTGTTCAACTATATTGTTTTTAGCGTCTATCTGCTGTACGCAGTAATATAACATTACACTTCATTCCGTCACAACAATATACATCTGTATAATTAATATATATACGAGCCAAAAAATGATTACTGTTTTTACAAAACCTGTACTAAATAATGTATATATATTAAAATTTTTAGTGAAAAATAAAATTGCTTCTCTGAATTCACTGAGATAGTAGAACGTTTAATTTGAATAAATCAACGAGAATGTGCATGTCCAAAATATATAGGCCTACTAATACTTTCTATAGCAAAAAAAGACGATGGCGATGCTATACTAAAAACCGAAGAGGCGCAAGGCATAGTTGGTATTTGTTGAAAAACATCATTCCGTCAGGGTGGAATTCATGTAAAACAAACTGCATTACTGCAGGGATTCCTTACGGCTGATTCTGGAAGCAATAGTGATATATATATCATTCAAATGTAAATATAATATATTAGTCAGCCAGCAATGGGCTGCTAAAGTGATGAAAAAATGACTAGATAGCATTTCTTTCTTACAAACAATCTGACACATCAGGCAGAAGGGTCCTAGGGACCCCACCTGGGCGGATAACAAACTCTCACTACGCTTAAAAGCATATTATGACGTCATTCAAAATGGCCGCCAAAAAAACAGTAGGAAAAGCTAAATTGTGTAATAGCTTTGCCGATATTTGACCGAATTTCGTAACATTTTTTTATTTTATACATTTTATAGGTCATTGATTCCGAATATGCAAAGAAAATTAACAAAAAGCCACTGTAAATTTTCCAATAGACTATAATATATATATATTTTCATAGATTTTCTAATGCATTGAGTCATTAAACGAGAGGACCTGTACATCGAACACTAAAGCTGAAGATTTATCTACAATGGATGGCAGTAAAGTATCAGGTTAGTGGTTCTACGTATATGAATATGAGCACACACGGTCCGATTATGTTGCTGCACGAAATCAACGTGGATAAACCAGCTAGTCTCAACCGTTAGTGTGATCTTCTAGTCACATTGAGAGTGGAGCAACAATTATATTTCTCTGATAGAACCATGTAGAATTCGCAGGTGTCGAACATGACTGGCGAGGCAATGCGTCACACCCCATCTCTTGCACACAGAGACCGACCAATCACAGAACATGAGATGGTTAGGCCTACAACTCTGACATAATGGGCTGACGAATAACATACAATTAATTTTATAGGTGGGATAATCTGTGCAATGTCTGAGAGCGAGCGAGCAGTCCCATGACGTGCTAGTATTCTTTTATCAAAAGTATAGTCAGTATTTTATTATATTCCAATATATGACCAAATAATTTTCCACCATTATTGCATATTTTGTTTAGTAAAATTATACTAGTGCTTCAACTTTCCTTGTAAAAAATGTGTTTTTCTGCATTAACTCTACTAGATTTAATGAGTGATGTGTACAAACATCCTCAACCTTTTACGGCCAGCACCATCAACATGATCAAGCAGCAGAGCTATAGGGCTCTGTTTGAAGATAGTTAAGGCTGATTGCTTTCCAAATATTTTGGAAGAGGATGTGCTGTAATAATCTGCCAGTACATAGTGTAAGCCTACATGAAAAATCCACATTCATATTCAAATATTCCCCTAAAAGTCTACATATGTATATCTTTCTCACCAAATAAGCTGATGAGAAGTAACATGACATCTGTACAAGACAAATCAATTATTGGTAACTCAACAGTGGCATACTAGTCTGGCTGAAGTTTTGCATAAGCCTATCTCAATACATTAGATCAATGTCTTCATAGTAGGCCTACCTACTGTCGCACTGAATGTACTCTTGTGGATCTTTAATAAACAACAAGTTGTTTATCCATACTCCGTACCAGTGCATGTTCATCGATCAAGATACAGACATTGACACAGGATCAGGAACATTATCTTTCAATATCTTTACTGACAGTGACAATAAACGATGCTTCGGATGGTGAGTTCATGATTACCTCACTTTCAGCTAATGACAAAGGCACACACACAAGTTCATGTGTAAGTATCGCTGTTATATATCATACAGCTTTGAAACTGCTGTTCTCTTAGAATATGTTATACTAATGAAACATGTCAGCTTTTACATTCTTGTCTTTATAAAATATAATTGAATCATTAAGATATTTGATACTCTTTTTTTTTGCTTAGACAAAAGTTGTGGGCACTAAAAGTATATCAATACGTGTATGAAGATTACAGTGTATCTGCACTACTAGATTTTGAGGGGTGCGTATCTATGTTCCCCAGTCTCTATGTTCCCCGATCTCTATGTTCCCCGGTCCTATGTTCCCCAGTCTCTATGTTCCCCGGTCCTATGTTCCCCGGCATCTATGTTCCCCATTACCTATGTTTTCCGGTCTCTATGTTCCCCCGTCCTATGTTCCCTACTATCTATGTTCCCCAGTATCTATGTTCCCCGGTACCTATGTTCCCCAGTACCTATGTTCCCCAGTATCTATGTTCCCCGGGACCTACATTCCCTATGTTCCACAATAAAAGACTACGTGATGCAGAGTCAGTAATTAGTGCCATCTTTACTTTGTCGTCAGTCCGTATGTCTGTCCATCCTTTCAAGGTTTTCAAGATAACTTGGTGAGTTTTGATCTCATGATTTAAAGCTGCGGATAAATGATCTCGCCCTATTTTTCAAGGTCACAGGGGGCCGCCTATAAAATGAATTTAGCTGTCTCCATGATGGCTTGGTGATTTCTAATGACTTCCATATCAAATCTCAGATCTGTCCCAGTGACGTAATCATGAAGAGTTATTAATAGTTCATGAATGTTCGTGAACAAACAATTATGAATGTGTTCATAAACGGTTCATGAATAAAAATTTGAACTTATTTTGTTCATGAACTCTTACTTTGTTCTTGAACATGGGTTGTTCATGAACGGTCATAAACTCAGACAACTCATGAACCAGGGCTAGCTGTTCATGAACGACCATGAACTCAAAAAAGTCATGAATCAGAGAGTTTTTGAACATTGAAATACATGAACTTTCAACCTGGAGTTCCCGAGCCTTGTTCAAGAAATTGAGGTTGTTCACGAACGACCAGTAACTCAGGTGGTTCAATAATGAACCAGATAAGCCAGCAACACTTAAAGTTCATGAAGTCTAGACATTCATATAACACACAGTTCCCAAGCGGAGCGCGGCGATCGGTGCAATGCGGCTAAGCCCCTGAGCTGTCGACGGAACGTCTGCCTGCTTCAGTGGCATTGAGTTAACTGGTGGCACGCTTGGCTGAAGGCGCGCTCGCTTCGTGGCGTGGGCTAGTCAGAACGAGGCTTGGCGGTCCCTGGCCACTCGTCAGTGGTCAGGGAACGCCGAGCAGTCCCGAACGGTGAGATGCCAACCCCACAGGCCTACCTATGTTCCATCTCCCAGTGTTTCGTACTTTCGTTGTTTCATACTTTCATTGATTTGTACATTCGTTGTTTCGTACTTTCTCCATTTCGTAGTATCTAAATTTCGTTATTTCACACTCCAGTTGTTTCACACTTTATGGTTTCGTCCATTTCGCACCGGTCCTTTGTTCGCTGATACTTATATTCCACGGTCCTATGTTCCCGGTCTCTATGTTCCCCAGTTCCGGGCACATATATCTCCCAATGGTATCTACTTTCCTTATTTCCTCCTTTCATTGATTTGCACTTGCGTTGTTTCGAACTTTTGCTATTTTGTTCCTTCGTTGTTTAAAATGTGTTTTTTTTCATGATAGTGGTGGCAGCCATTTTGATATAATTATATGCATTCATAGCATGACGTGAAAATGACAAATTAGTTAATAATAATAATAAGATTAATAATAATAATAGTAATAATAATAATAATAATAAATATAGCGCCATATATCTGTAGCATAATCACTGGCGCTTCACATTTGATAAGTTGTTTGATAAAATGTCTTTGTGTGGGTTTTCAGAACAACCAAATACCGTTACGTTCAGATTGGAGATTGCGCGATGTGTTCGGTAAGGAGTTCATCGTGTGCAAAATTCAGTTTGAAATGCAGTAGTATTTATGTTTTTTCTGTCGAAAACGTTGTTTCACAAAACATTTATGCTCGAGCATGACCTCAGAACAAAAAAAATGTCGGCAATGAGTTTCTGATGCGAAATATATTACGAAAAGTGGTATTACACAACGTTTTCTGTCGGAAAAAAAGAAAAAAATTATAAGATGGCGATGGCGGCCATCTTCGATTTATGCATGTACGAAACTTTAAAATAAACGAGAAGCCAGCCGGCCACAATAATCCCCCGCTCTGACCGTGTGACATAAATTTTACAGGGTGCATTCTTCCCTGTAGTATCATTTTCTGTTTTGCGGTAATGGTCCACCCTGTCGAGCACAGTTTGCCATGTAAATTACAGATATTGAACAGATATTGAACTTGAATGATGGTCGCAAGTCAGCCATTTTTTAATTTGATCAAGTTGACATTTTTGACGGTATATCCCTCACTAAAACCGCACATTTTGTTTTATAGCAATGGTCTAGCTATCTGGCACGGTTTGCCGGATATCAGGCATATTAAAGGTAATTATGACCGATGGTCGGCCATTAAAGTAGATCAAACTTCATGAACCCCAATAGGCACTATTACAAACTTCATGAACCCCAATAGGAGATGTGTGTGTGCAATATCAAATGGATCCACTCATGGGTTTCCGAGATCTGCTCCAGAAACGAAATGTGGCCAGATATCAGGCATATTAAAGCTAATTATGGCCGATGTTCTGCCATTTAAGTAGTTGACAATTCATAAACTTCAAAAGGCACATCTACACCCCTTAAGGGATGTGTGTGTGCAAAATTAAAAAAATCCATCCACAGATCTGCTCTGGAATCGAAAATCGTACAGACAAACAGACGGCCGAACAGCAGAACGGACAGCCGGACGGACATAGGCCTACTCCCGCCCCAACTTCGTCGGGCGGGGGATAAAAAACTTGTCAGAAATAACATTCTCATGCGAGATGTCATTGGAAAAGTGATATCACACACCTCCTTCTGTCGAAAGTGAACAAAATAAATCTTCTAAGGTGGCAGTGGCGACCATCTTGAAAAAGGATGCTAATCTTCCAATTTTGTCAACAAATTGTTCCAGCACTCCCTTTCTTCCCCCCCCCCCCCCAAAAAAAAAAAAACTCGGAGAATATAGGTACGGGGGAACATAGATATAGGGGAACATAGGTACTGGGGAACATAGGGATTGGGGAACATAGGGACCGGGGAACATAGGACCGGGGAACATAGGGATCGGGGAGCATAAAACCGGGGCACATACAGACTGGGGAACATAGATACTGGGGAACATAGGACCGGGGAACATAGATATCGGGGAACATAGAGACTGGGGAACATCGGGATGACCCCGATTTGGTGTACCCAACAAGTCTTTTATTGCATGGGCTATAATCACAAGTTGTTAGATCAGTAAAATAGGGTAAGATGGGGTAATATGAGCATAGTAGGTAATATGAGCACTGGTTGTAATATTCTCAATAACAACGGGAATTGGGTAAAATTTGGTTTGTAATATCGTCATGACACGGCCATGAACTCGTTCAATTTTTAGAAAGTTGTTTGGGCTGTTTAAAGCAGCCCCTTGGGATGACATCAATTTTCGTTTTTAATTCCGCACTGAAGTAGTGTATCTCACGGATCATGTTTTTATTTTTTTCAGAATTTTCATATTTTTACAAATATTTTTAATCAAAAATATTTTTAATGAAACCAGAAGTAACCTAAACAAACTATTTGTATACCTGAAGAACGATTGAATGTTTTCACAGCATTGGGCCACATGCTGATGGTATCGGCCCAGCGTTGGGTAGACAATCAGTGCTGCAGGTGTGTCCTGACTATAAGACACCAATTAGCGGCGACTGCTCTGATCTTACCGTCTGATACGTGGGAATATGTGATGTAAAGTGCTTAATATTGCTGACTTGTTTTGTTTACATGGCAATATACGACCTGGAAATACAACTATTTCGCTCTTTTTCGGTGCTTTAAAATTGTTTTTTGACTTTTCCGTATTTTTAGTTAAGATCAGTAGGCTATATAGCTTCATATAGATTGAATTTTCAAAATTGACAACATTGAAAATGTCTCATCCCAAGGGGTCCCTTCAATTAAAAAAATAAAATTACCTTTGATTTGTTCGTACGTTCACAAATCACTAGGTATCATTAAAGTAATGTGGGTGAGTGCTAACCATAGCGGTTCTTCGCAAGGGAAGGGACGATAATAAAGTGATTTAGCATATTCTGGACCCCATTAGGCTTGTTACCACCCCCCGTCTACTGGGGTAATATGAGCACCCTGTTTCAATCTATTATGAGCACGGTGCTCATAATACCTATTAAAAGATATAATTGGAAAAGAGTAGTATGCTCATAATACCTGAAACGTGTTATACAGTGAAATGAGAGGAAACCATTCCAACCACTTATATTTAATGAAAAAAATTGTTTCTGCTTTAATGACATTTGGGTCATATCAAGGTACATTAGTGCCACTTCTATTTAGTAAACTACTCATTAATTAAACATTTTGGAAAATGTCCTTTTTCATGGCAAGGTGGTCATATCACCCTATTGTCAAATGATAATCAATTACGCATGCTCATATTCCCCACTACTCATGCTCATATTTGCCACACGCAAGGGGAATATGAGCATTTTTTCAATTTTTTTTTAAATTAATTATTAAATTATATTTAAATTAAGTTATTTAATATTATGAATTACTGCATAATTGTACAAACATTCGATCAAATCAAATTTGAATTTTTCCACTTCATTTATTGGCCCAAAATCGCTAATTGAAGTTAAGGTGCCCATAATACCCCTCTTTACCCTACACATTCCGCGTGTTATTGAGGGAGCCAAGCATACCATGACACTACAAGAGTAGTGTTTTGAATATGGGCACATTTATACATAATGTAGATACTCACTATAGGATGAACAGGGTAGGAAGCATACTCGTACAAAGGGTGACTTTTTATAGGGGTATGGGCCCCGTTTTATCAAGCTGAAAAGATACGAGCTCGTATTAATAGCTCATTTGCATATGCGGATCGTTAAGATTCAACGAGTGGGTCAGAGTGCTCGTATCCTCCCTATACATGTTAAAGAGGGAGCCATACGAGGAAAGTCAACGAGCTTTTTATAATCTCGTAAGCGGCAGGCAAAGGTCACGGGAATTAAGGGGACTGGCCCAGGCTAATATCTTAAAAAAATCGGTGATTTTATTTCGGGTTCTTAATATGACCATATGATGTAAACATGTACATAGACTAGAACTGCAAATTTTTATAATTTTTGTGCTGGGCGTTCACCAGTTAGGCTAGATATAGAGACGAAATTCCCGATTTCTAATTATTGACAACCATGTCAAAAATAGGAAATGTGGGAATTTCGTCTCTATATCTAGCCTAACTGGTGAATGCGCAGCACAAAAATTCTCAAAATTTGCAGTTCTAGTCTATGTACATGTTTACATCATATGGTCATATTAAGAACCCGAAATAAAATCACCGATTTTTTGATGATTTTAGCCTGGGCCAGTCCCTTTAATATAATCTCGTATTTTTTCAGCTTGATAAAACGGGGCCCTGGCCGCTCGATGTGGCCTTGAGCTTACTAGAGGACGTCTCTTTAAAACACCTGTCTGAATCACGTCATGCATGAGTGATTGTAACAGAAATGTGTCTGGTTTTTTTAAATGCAGTTTTATAAAGTCACGCCTGGGTTCGAATATTCATTGTTAGTAATATAAGCGTACAATAAAACAAAAATACAAACTACGCCGAAGATATAATTGATAAATTAGATACAATAAAAAGAAAAATGACAGCTGTCGTGAGGGTCAGAAAAAGTGTCTGCTACCGTACACTCATTGTCAAAATTATGCAACCCAATAACGTTGACCTGTTTTAGCAAAAAACATCAAGAAACATGTTCTACTTTTAAATCACCAATGTATTTGTTTCTGAATTTATATTGTTTAAAGGGACTGGCCCAGGCTAAAATCATAAAAAAATCGGTGATTTTATTTCGGGTTCTTAATATGACCATATGATGTAAACATGTACATAGACTAGAACTGCAAATTTTGATAATTTTTGTGCTGCGCATTCACCAGTTAGGCTAGATATAGAGACGAAATTCCCGCATTTCCTATTTTTGACCACCTTGCCGTATCAGGTCTGACCGTCAGACTACCAGTCTGACCTTGACAACAGGTGTGTGTAAAGCGGGTACGAAAATGAGGGGTGCGAGCAACATGAATATTCATTATGACGTCATCGGTTTACTGACTGCAGCGTGGAGGTCACACTCAGGTCAGATTGTTTGGGCCACCTGAATCAACTGTGAATTGGCCAGGGAGGAGGAGGGAGGAGGGGGTTCTGAACTCATAGCACAGATACCGGTTATCCAGGTTCTGCCGGTGGCAGACAGCTGGATAGATGAAGATGATTTTTGACATGGTTGTCAATAATTAGAAATCGGGAATTTCGTCTCTATATCTAGCCTAACTGGTGAACGCGCAGCACAAAAATTATAAAAAATTGCAGTTCTAGTCTATGTACATGTTTACATCATATGGTCATATTAAGAACCCGAAATAAAATCACCGATTTTTTGATGATTTTAGCCTGGGCCAGTCCCTTTAATATAATCTCGTATTTTTTCAGCTTGATAAAACGGGGCCCTGGCCGCTCTATGTGGCCGTGAGCTTACTAGCGGACGTCTTTTTAAAACACCTGTCTGAATCACGTCATGCATGAGTGATTCTAACAGAAATGTGTCTGGTTTTTTTAAATGCAGTTTTATAAAGTCACGCCTGGGTTCGAATATTCATTGTTAGTAATATAAGCGTACAATAAAACAGAAATACAAACTACGCCGAAGATATAATTGATAAATTAGATACAATAAAAAGAAAAATGACAGCTGTCCTGAGGGTCAGAAAAAGTGTCTGCTACCGTACACTCATTGTCAAAATTATGCAACCCAATAACGTTGACCTGTTTTAGCAAAAAACATCAAGAAACATGTTCTACTTTTAAATCACCAATGTATTTGTTTGTGAATTTATATTGTTTAAAGGGACTGGCCCAGGCTAAAATCATAAAAAAATCGGTGATTTTATTTCGGGTTCTTAATATGACCATATGATGTAAACATGTACATAGACTAGAACTGCAAATTTTGTTAATTTTTGTGCTGCGCATTCACCAGTTAGGCTAGATATAGAGACGAAATTCCCGCATTTCCTATTTTTGACCACCTTGCCGTATCAGGTCTGACCGTCAGACTACCAGTCTGACCTTGACAACAGGTGTGTGTAAAGCAGGTACGAAAATGAGGGGTGCCAGCAACATGAATATTCATTATGACGTCATCGGTTTACTGACTGCAGCGTGGAGGTCACACTCAGGTCAGATTGTTTGGGCCCCCTGAATCAACTGTGAATTGGCCAGGGAGGAGGAGGGAGGAGGGGGTTCTGAACTCATAGCACAGATACGGGTTATCCAGGTTCTGCCGGTGGCAGACAGCTGGATAGATGAAGATGATTTTTGACATGGTTGTCAATAATTAGAAATCGGGAATTTCGTCTCTATATCTAGCCTAACTGGTGAACACGCAGCACAAAAATTATAAAAAATTGCAGTTCTAGTCTATGTACATGTTTACATCATATGGTCATATTAAGAACCCGAAATAAAATCACCGATTTTTTATGATTTTAGCCTGGGCCAGTCCCTTTAATATTTGGTTACCTTCATAACCCCCTCGAACCCTCACCAACAACCCTCGACCTTCGACGCTCGACCCCCTCGAACCCTCACCCACAACCCTCGACCCACAACCCCCTCGACCCACAGCCCCCTCGACCCACAATAAAAAATCTGGTAATCGGAACTATACTTATGGTCTGTTATCTGAGGGGGGGGGGGGGGCGGTAGATTATTTATCCTCACATAATTTCAACAAGACTATTTCAAAATTGATTAGGCCTACTAAGTCTACATCTTAGAAAACGGGTAGACTATTGAAGTAAATTATTCAGATTAGACTATTTAATGCGGAGCTTATTTAAAAATATTATCAACCCCATCCGGCGATTGAATGATGGTCCTCTAGAAATGTAGGTCCCCTACCTATATGCTAATGCTAGAGGTTAGCTTAATTGTACCTGTAGGCTATAGGCCTATTTTCATGACTTTGCTGGGGGTTTTCTGGGAAAGTTAGGCAGGAAACATCTATACCCAGAAACCAGGACAAAATGGAATAATGTTGGGTTAAAGATTCATACAGCTACAAAATGGGCATGCGTGAGACCGTCACGTGTAGGCCTACAGTAGCCTATATAGAATACAGGGCTGTAGGTATACAGTAACCTACTAGGGTGACGGCATTAATATCATCAACTAAACTGATTACAAGATACTACTTAAACGATACATTGACCCAGTGCTGTTTTATTGTTGGACCAACGTCTGCGACGCTGGTCCAACATTGGACCAACATTGGACAAAATAATGTACTATGTTTGAGAGAAAGTCCACTTGCCTAGCTAACACAACACATTGTATAACATTTATACAACGTCGGCCCAACGTCTTCGACGTTTGTCCAACATTGTATAAAGTCATACAAATGTTTTGTGTTCACTGGGTGTCAATATATAAGCTTGGGGTCAACCAGTTTCGACATCCCTGCAGTAATATAGTCAGTTTGTTTGCAACCCAGCGACCAAGTAGAGGCCAGGGCTAATGGCTTTGAATTCTTATCTCATAGATGTCGCTCAAGTATATATGAAGTTGCTGTGATTTGAGAACTTGCTCTTAATGAGGCTTTTGGGTATGAAACGCATATTTAGCATTATCATGGAATAGGGCCTGGGCCTACCCACGGGCACTATTGCATTCTGGGGGACCCTTCTCCCTCGAATTTTGACAGTTGACCATACTTTTAAGTTGGCCCACCGTTTGCGACGCTGGCCCAACCTTAAACTGACATTGTTTCAATGCTTCGAGTTTGCTGGGAACACCAGAAATAGGCCTACAGCAGACCATTCCCGTGCCACGATGGCTCGAAAACCACATCGACCTTCGTGTGGTTGAACAAATGTCAAGTCAATGTCGACTGACCGTCTGCTACACTCGGCCAATATTGACCCAATATGTAAGGAATATGCAGCATAGGGAACCTATGACAATTTGTTTTAAAGTTATTGAATTAGGCGATGTCTGCCTAATTTGCAAAATAATCGATTAAACAGCAACTTCCGGCAATGGAAACCACACTTCTCAGAGTCCATGGGTATGGATAGTAAATTCATAAACAGAATGTTTTATGTTTGGTAACAAAAACTAACCACCTGTGAAATTTTGGCCACTAAACTAGACTGAAGCAGTGTATCAACATTAGTCTATAAAAACGGACAAACAAAAAACATTGATAAATGTTTGCTCACAGTCTGCAACATATAACGGCTTAGGTCACTAAGTTTAATTTATCTGTTTTAGATCAGAACAAATCCAAAATCTAATAAGGGAGGGCGGTAAAAAAAACATTTAAGAAAAAAAAACATTAAACCTATTTTTGGAAAAGTTAATGAGAGCGACGAAATAAAAAAACATTGGACAAATTTCTAGAAAAGTTCATGAGGGCGACGAAAAAAACAAACTTTTGATCTATTTAAAAAAAAAATTAGCGAGGGCGTCATTAAAAACAAGCAAATAAACATAACTGGAAAAATGTTTTTTATCTCACGAAATTAACTGTTTTTTTTCGGAAATCGTCAAAAATCCAATGCGCGCGGCCTAAATCTAATGCGCACGCTCACCTAAAAAGGGAGAAAAAAACATAGTGGCCTTATGTTTATGTGTCGCACATAGCGTGTATCCTTATCCAGCAGAAACGAGGCGTCGACCCAATGGTTTTTTTAGAGTTGGGCCACCGTCTACAACGCTACACAACACTAAAACAATAATCTGCTGGGTACGTATTGTTTGAGCTGAAAAAACACGCTTGCTATTTATAGATTATGACTCCAGTGTCGGGAAACACGAGACGTTCATCCAATGCTGGTTTAAAGATGGCCCGCCGTCTACGATGTCGGTCCAACATTAAACCAACATTGAATCAACCTTTTGTGTTTGCTGGGCAGTGTCCTCACCCAACAAACATGAGACGCCGACGTCTTGGACAAAATCCATTCATTAATATAATAATATAGAAACAATACCTATAGACAAAGCCTACATAACTTGACTTTTGTAAAAAAAAAAGATTTTAGATTGGCCGAGGTTGTGGGTCGAGGGGTTGTGGGTCGAGGGGTTGAGGATTCAGGGTCGAGGGGGTTGTGGGTCGAGGGGTTGTGGGTCGAGGGTCGAGAGTTGTGGGTTGAGGGGGTTATGACCCTCAACCCACAACCCCTCGATCCACAGCCCCTCGACCCTCAACCCCTCAACCCACAACCCCTTGACACACAACCTCGGCCAATCTGAAATATATCGTTATGTTATGTAGGTTTAGTCTATAGGTATTGTTTTTTTTTAAATATTATATCAATGAATAGATTTTGTCCAAGACGTCGGCGTCTCATGTTTGTTGGGTGAGGACACTGCAAACACGAAAGGTTGATCCAATGTTGGTTTAATGTTGGGCCGACGTCGTAGACGGCGGGCCATCCTTTAACCAGCATTGGATGAACGTCTCGTGTTTCCCGACACTGGAGTCATAATCTATAAATAGCAAGCGTATTTTTTCAGCTCATGCAATACGTACCCAGCCCATTATTGTTTTAGTGTTGGGCAGCGTCGTAGACGGTGGCCCAACTCTAAAAAAGCCATTAGGTCGACGCCTCGCTTCTGCTGGATAAGGATACACGGGATATCTCGAGAACCGCCTCGACCCACGACCCTCGACCCTCGACCCACGACCCTCGACCTTTGACTTAATTTAAAGAAAAAATGTTTGTTTATATAATAATAACTTCTGTATAATAACAACATTCGGGAAACTTATCCCAGCCAGCACAACACGATAAACCAATGCCGATTTAATGTTGGCCCGCCGTCTTAGACGTCGGCCCAACATTAAATCGGCATTGTTTTAACGAATCGTGTTTGCAGGGTATAGGCCTACTCTGATGCTAACCTGGCTATCAAAAATGAAATGAATCGGGCTTTAGGCCACCTGTGCACATATAGGCTAAACTGGGCCAGGAGAACCTCCTGAGGATGGTGAGATAATTGAGATGACACTGTCCCCCAGACACAGGATTCGAAATTCGAGCACTGGCGGTCTGAGGCTGAGCACGCTACCTCTCGGTCACAGAGGCTCCCCACAATACTTAATTTCACACGTGGATGGGGAAGAAATAATTTTGTTTCTTTCAAACCGCCGAGACCGGGAACCGAACCCCGGATTCTGGCGTGAAAGGCAGCGGTGCTAACCACTACCCTAGGGCCCCCGCCCACCTGACTATCAAGTGATGTTGGCTGACCATCTGCAACGCTGGTCCAGCATTCACCCGACATTGGTTTAATGTCTCTTGTTTACTGGGTGGCCATCGATCCGTAGGCCTACAGCTGGACAAACACATTTTAATGTTGGGCACTGTTTACCAGTGTTTACGACGCTTTCCTAACTTCAACCCAAGCATGGGATTAAAGGCCTCTTGTTTTTTGGTGCTTATGAAAACACTTGCCAGTCATATCACCCGGCATATCTCTCGCCAGCTTCATCCAGTCACACGCATTTGCACCGGCATAGCAAGCGGTGGGCCAGCGTTACAGACGTTGGGCCAACATTAATCCAACATTGGTTCAATGCTTCGTGATTGCTGTGCTTAGCTATCATTGGACTGGAACAATTTTGGGCCAGCGTTAATGTAAGACAGTGGTGGGGCTCATATGGCAGTCTAGCTATACACCTAATCAAGTACCTGTATATTGCGTATCGTGCCTCTCGCTAAAACATACACGAGGTGTTCAGCTAATTTTAGACCAGTGTTGCAGATGGTGAGCGAACATATATATTGACCTGATATTGTTTCCCGAATTTTATAAATAGATTATAAAAAAAAAATTATTGTCGACGGTCGTGGGTCGAGGGTCGTGGGTCGAGGGGTCGAGGGGTTTTTTGAACTATCCGGATACACGCTATGTGCGACACATAAACATAAGCCGTTATACAGTACTTGATTAATGTTGGCCCAGTGGTGCAGACTGTGAGCTAACATTTATCAATAGTTTTTTTTTGCACGTTTACTGGCCCAGTGTAGCAGACGATTAGCCGACATTGACCTGACATTGGTTCAACCTCACAAAGGTCGATGGGGATTTCGAGCCACCGTGGCACGGGAATGGTCTGCTGTAGGCCTATTTCCGGTTTTCCCCTCAAACTCGAAGCATTGAAACAATGTCAGTTTAAGGTATAAGCAGGTATAAGCCCACCTCTAGCATAGGTATATAGGTATGCAGCTTGCTATTTCTAATGATCTGTATAGGCCTATGGGCAGACTTGCAGATAGGCTAACCCAGCGCAGTTGCGGTCTATGCCTATAGTCTAGAAGCGGGGTCAGTCTGGGCAAGGATACTATCCTTGGTCTGGGCGAGAAAGTTTAGAGATTGATCTGTAGGAACAGTCAATTTCTGTGTAGACAATATAATGTTAGGCCTAACGTTATACCTGTACACAAATGTAGGTCATGAAGTGCTCACCTGCACACCATGCCTACAAGTGAGCACCATCAAGATAGACCACCCATCAACAACACTCATCCTGTAGAAACTTCAGTTGTATTATTTCTCACTCTACCCCTGAATGAGATGAGGCCTTTTCCACCTATTTGAGCACCTCTCTCCACGCGACTCCCAGCTGCCGGCCCATCCCCTAAATTTCAAACTCTGCCCAAAATTATGAAAGTGGTACATGTAGAACAAATATAGCTTTTATTGCAATAAATATGTTACCCATACATTTCTAATTCAAGTATGTCATAGCATACATATTTTACCATAAATAGAGGCACATATAATGTTCTGAATTATTTTCTTGACTTTATATGAGCACATTTAATCACGAAACTACGTATTATTTTTCAAAATGAAACCACATATTTTGCGTGCGTTTTCGTTCATAAATAGATGATTGGGGGGAGTATATCGACACAAAATCACAAGAATAAGAGTTTAGCCACTGTTTAAACTGTTTTTGATTTATTAGCTGATGTAATCCCCCGTTTTAGGCTCTAATTATTCAATTTGTAATCAAAGGTGGCAATATTTGACTGTATTATCCAGTTGTACACACTCTATAATTATGTGATAGGCTGTACAAATAACATTTCGCAGATGGCAAGGACACAGTGCTGCCTCAACGTTGGGCCATTATCATAGACGCTGTCACAATGTTAGAACAGCGTTGGCCAAGTTGTCGCATCACTTCGCGTATACTGTCACTTAGCTTGATGTTCCCAGGCCAGAAAGTGCCGTCTGATTGCCGGCGCTTTGCGATTAGCTTTGATGTCTAAGCTTGGGGAGTGTCGCACGAAAGGCACAGCGTTGGCCAAGTTCTCGCATCGCTTCAAGTATACTGTCACTTGGCTTGATGTTCCCAGGCCAGACAGTGCAGTCTGATTGCCGGCGCTTTGCGATTAGCTTTGATGTCTAAGCTTGGGGGGGGGGGGGGGAGGGTGTCGCACGAGAGGCACGTGGTCCCAAATAGGTAGACACAGGCTTATATCTGGCAGGGTGTAGTGGGAAGTACACCTTGCACGCAGGATGACAACACTACACTTAGCTCCATATGAAACGTCGTTTAAGGCACTTATGATAAAATCTGTCGTCAAAATGTGTTCTTAAACAGTGATTATGTCACAAAAAACAAGCTTAAATGAACTGTGAGTTAATCGTTTTTGTGTTCCCGAAATTATAGCATTAATAAATTCTCAGGGGGAGGATTCCAGTTTTTGTGAGGTTAGGCCTAGCCGTGTATTATTAATTAATAATACACGGTCACGTGATTAAACCAATAATTGCACGATGATAAGCTGCCCTAAGCTTGATAACACTTTGACTACATTCAAAATAAGTGATATTTGCACGACCGGTAACAACACATTATGTTTAATAACCTATAGTAACTAAAATGCAATTGTATTGTTTTGATCACAGATGAATACCGACATTGAAGAATGCAATCGTTTACTACTTTCAGCCATGTGTGTAGCACCATTTGCACACCATCGTCATTATGCTCAGAAAAACATGTTTTTTTATATTTTTTTTTAAGTGATTTAATTCAATATTAAAATATTTAACTATGGCGTATTTAATTTTTTATTTGACCATCGTAATTACGAAGGTCAAAAGGGATATATTTACAAAAAATGATCGATATTTTTACATATTTTTGTCACTTTAGATATGATTGCTAGGACCGATGTCTTAATGATGCGGCTAAGTTATAAATATATTTGTCGAGCTCCATTGAACAAATTTAAATATTTTTTCTACCGTGTCATTTTTACGCATGAGCATGAGCAACCCTTCGCCTGATACTCCGTGAGGAGAACTGCGAAGTTCAACCTTTAAAGAGTTAAAGAGCAGTAGTAGTAAATAATTGCTTTACGTCACTTTTCGGCACAAAAGGTCTTTTAAGTGACATTCTCATACGATAAAAACGTTATAGTCAATTGATGAGATGAATGATGTACAGATGATGATGTGAGGGTGGGGGTGATAGGGCATGGTGGGTTATTGAGAGCGTTTTCCTTCGCTCGCCCGATAAGGGATTCTGGGCATGTCTAGGGGATATACCCCCAGACATGCCCAGACGGCCGGAGACTTGAGTTTCGCTGTACAATTTAATGATGAAACTCTGTGGCATTTCGCGCAGCTCTGCTATCCTCGGGTCGGATAGTCCCCAGAGTAACAATAGGAAGGATCACTCCCTCTGGGTAACTCCATTCATCCCACATGAGAGACCTAATGTCAAACACGCTATTGCCGGTTATTTAAGGCTACCACGGCCTACATCAGCGCTAGCACTGATGCGGGTGCTGCATTGGTTCCGCTGTTGAGCGGAGGAACCAGGGTACGCCACTGGCAATCTGCCCGAAGATTATAGCCAGATACGAGGAGGCTGCAGCTGCCCTTGGATGATTGCTGTAGACTAGTGCTTCCGTACAATGCCGTAACAACATCCAACAGACGAAACAGATCCCTATTGACCCTCCCCGGATGAGTTAAAGAGCAGTTAAGGTGGTGGTCATAGCTACAATGTATTATTACATCATATTTTGATGAAGTGAAAATAAATGCGATTACTAGAAAGTATAGTATATATTGTAATTCACTCTCAGCAATTAATTATTAAGCTTTCATAGCCATAACAGTGATAGAATTATTTCTATAACCTTATTTATTCAGTAAACATCAGCTCATGCTGCCGTCCATTAAAATAAAGACGTCCACGAATTAATACACGGCACCGACCCTTTTTAATCGGCCGGGCCCTTATGAAAACCCGCCTTTTATGCGTGGATCCTTCCTACCCTGATGAAGTTTATATGGTCTGTATGTATGTAGAGCCATACCAGTATCTTTCATCCTGTGTCTAGATTCCAATGAGCATCACTCCCAGTTAGGATAAAGACTGATGTAAGCTCTCTCATGTTAGTTATGACAAATCACTTAGTTTGTGTGGGCCCCTAATCAATGGATTGCTCATTGAACGTTATTGAAAATATATAGTGGTTGAAACCAATATGACACTAAAATGCTTTATTGGTTAGCCTATTATGCCATCTCAGTACTTTGTAGGCCGATTTTTCATGGATGCTTGCTTGTGTTGATTTGGTAAACATACTGGATTTAGCACACGAATTCTTCCATCGTCCCATGTGTTTTCTGATAACTCTCACAAACTACATGGAAGTCACATATCACAACAATAACACTGTGATACTTTTTGAGAAGAGGCCTCTACTATTCTGCAACTCGATCTTTGGCTTTGTCATAAGCAGTTTGGTCATCAAAGAATAATTTATTTTGACGAAGCAATTCATGATTGCTGTGTTGTACCAGTCAATTCATTTAATAAGGGCACCATTTTCATAGTTGTTTTTAAACAGTATTGCATCCTAACTTGAAACCTGAGCATTATGGGATCAAATGCACACCATAGGGCCTAACCACATAATTTAATCGAGATGCAAACATGATTCAACGAATTGATTCAAGGCGACATAAAGCAATAGTCTATGTCTATGGGACATCGGTCTGTCACGGAACTGACCCACGCTGCTACCGTATAACCCGTATTGTCTCAGACAATTTGTGTAGGCTCTGGGGAATTAACCCTTCAGACCAGCAAGACAATTCCTGGTTGATCAGGAACAATTCTAGTTGGTAGGTGGGTCTATATAACAATTCTGCTAATACCAATAAAGGGGCATCTTCTAGCTAGAATCTACTTTTCTCACTAATCTTTATACCAATGATCTGATATGAAGCATCGCAGCAGACTGAATTACAACCTAGGCCAAAGTGTCAACAATAATTAAAAGGATTAACCACCAGAGGGAAACTGCCACAAGAGGGCGTGGTACGGCAACCGGAGGTCGTGGAGTGGCCAGCCGACCAGTAACTCGCCCTACAAGGACTTCTGGACACCAGGCGGAGCCTACACGGAGAGAGGTGTCAAACACGCGGCAGGGTAAAGCGCGCACGTCTGGCTCCCATCATGGATCCCACTGAGGCTGCTGAGGAGAGGGATGTATTTTGTAATTTTTATCCTCCTATATCAGCAATATCAGGCATAATTTTGAACTCCAGAATGCGCAATCAGAACATGCATTCTTATATTACCAGAAGATTATTATCGTAATAAAAAAAAATTACCACTACCATATTTGTGGTATTTAATATATTGCACTCTTGAAACGCTGGCAACTAATTTGACACGGAATGTCACGGAAAAATAACACAGAAATAATAACGCGAGAAAAGTTGTTTTCTTAGTAAAGATATTAATCAGGTGAAACAACATTAAAATACACAGTCTTTAAATCAGTATCGATTTATATACAAACAAGTCACATAATAATATACATGTATATAAATAGACCCTGTTAAACGTAATCATTTTAATAACAACTGAAGTATTGTGTGTAAAACTGGAAATTGTAGCCAAATATGACTTTTTCCTGACAACGCGATCCACACCTTATCTGTCGGTGTCAATTACACTGTATCTATGGAATAACTTACAGTCAGCACAACAATGCAACTATGTAAACCGTTCAAATTAATTAGACGTATACGTCATATTAACCCCATAAGCAATACATTTATTTGAAAAGATCCCACTTGGAGTTGTGTTTCGCTACAGCGACCCCCTTGAAAAAAAGCCGCACATTTGTTTTATTTGAGATGAAACATTTGCAAATATTGCTGTTCAAAAGCTCATTTCGTTCCCAATAACAGTGATACAGTGCGGAGACTGGCTTTATACGTCAGAATCTGACGTCTACATAGTCAGATTCTGACGTATTTATAAAGACTATTCCCGCGCTGAAAGGCTTAAGATAAAAAAAAACAGTTATGATAAATTCACCCATGAACACCGGGAGTTAAATATTTACGTGAATGCATTATTACAAGGAAATGTAAATCATTACCAGCTAATAGATCCTTCTGTCAGCGGTGAAACAATGATGCTGTAATTAATTGAGCAATCCATGGGTTGCGCAAGTAAAATTCAGGGACCGTATTATCGTACAAATTATGATATATCGTTGGCTTCTGATTGGTCGAGATGGCCATCTCGACCAATCAGAAGCCTACGATATATCGTAACTTGTACGAGAATACGGCCCCTGCTGAGCACAACTTTTCGAAGGGCACCGATTACAGACTTGCATGAGCATACAGTAATACGGAGGCTTGGGCTTAGGTACACGCAGCCGAAGGTACACTTAGGTACACTCGAATACACGTACCGAAGCTCGTACCTAGGCTCAGATAGACGTAGCTGAGACTCGGATACACGTAACTGAGGCATGTACCTAGCTAGGCTCAGATACACGTAGCTGAGACTCGGATACATGTAATACACGTACCGAGGCTCGTACCTAGGCTCATATACACGTAGCTGAGATTCGAATACACTTACCTGAGGCTTGTACCTAGGCTCAGATACACGTATCTGAAACTCAGTTACCGGTACACGTACCCAAGCTCGTACCTAGGCTCAGATACACGTAGCTGAGACTCGGATAGACGTACCGAAGTTTGTACCTAGGCTCAGATAGCCGAGACTCGGATAGACGTATCCGAAGTTGTTACATAGGCTCGGGTACACATAGCCGAGTCTAGGGTAGGCCTACACGTAACTGAGGCTCAGTTACACATAATATATTGTGTATTTTTCATTATAATAGTGACATGTAACTGTTACAAATACATTATAATGACATAATAAATGTGATTACAATAGTGTACGCAGCCCATTTGGGCTTGAAAGTCACTCCATAATATAATACTACTATGCTGACCGAGACAGCAAAAATACCATATTTTTACATAATAATATACATGATATAGTATTCATCCTAGCAAGCACCAGCACCGACCCACTGTCGGGGCAATACTGGGCCAGCGTCGAAGAAGGTGGACCATTGAACTAACCCCGGGTTGATATCCTGTGTCTGCCGGGCCGTATGCACCAACTTCACATTTACCCCAGTGGGGGTAAATGATACCACAGAGGTATTGACCTCTGGGGTTTCATGAAACCCTAGAGGTTTCAACCTCCGGGGGTTTTCTGCGAATTGACCTCTTATTATAATTTAGAATGTAATATCCCTGATTGTTATGTATGTGTACATGACGTATAATGTTATATAGTTATTTATCCTGCGGGCACGAGGCGTTGGCCCGATGTTGGTTCAGTGTTGGCCTGCCGTCTACGACGTCGGCCCAACTTTTAGCCAAAGTTGTGCCGGCGCCTCGTATTCCCCGGGTATGTGTATAAATATATTATTCTATATTCCAGGTACAGTAACTGAGGCTCGGGTACACATAACCGAGACTTGGGTACACACAACCGAGGCTCGGGTACACATAACCGAGACTTGGGTACACATAACCGAGACTCGGGTACACGTAACCGAGTCTTGGGTAGAGATAACAGAGAATCAGGTACACGTAACCTGGTAACCGATGCTCGGGTACACGTAACCGAGGCTCAGGTACACCTGATCGAGGCTCGGTTACGTGTAAAAATTTGGCTTTCCTTCATACACAGCTTACATTAATTATAGTCGACCCGTCGTCGCAGATCCTTGTGACAAACGACGGTCCAGCTTAACACTTTCTTGCTCAAATTCCCCACATAACTACTATATACATGTAACCCTCGGGGATTAAATTGGCATAGTTATAAAATGACACCAAGGCCAATGCAAGGTCATTTCAAGTGCAAATAAGCTGATTTGTTCAACCCTTTAACCGCCGGTGTCGCATATATGCGACACCCACAGCTCTTAACCCTTTACCTAAAAATCGCATTATTTCGAACTTGGGTGGCTACCGAGGATTCGTATTGCGAACTTGGGCAAAGTAGGGCTAATTGGACCCCCTGGGCGTATCATATAGATATCGTATACAAACTGTAACCGAGATACAATTAGCTTACCATTGTTTCATAAGAATAGCCTATCGCGGTTTACACGAGGAAATCATCTAAACCACATACATGTAAAATCCACAGCTGTAAACATACATTAACTCTTTGAAACGTACCTGCATCCATACGATCTTAACCCTTTAAGTTCTCACGATGCATCATTTTACATCCCTGAAAACAGACTTAATTTTCCTATAACCAAAGGTTTTAGAACGAAAATTTCGATGAAACTGGTTTACCAATACACGACATTTTTTTTTAATTTTTAAACCACATTAAATAATCTTCATCCTCTACAAGTCGAGAATTGCGACAGCAATTCGCGGCTTGTGGTGGATGAAGATGACAATTGTAAATTTAGGCTTGAAAGGGTTAAATATATCATAATAGTCCAATCATATTTATTTACAAAAAAATCAAAACAACATTTGAAAATATGTTTTATAAAATTAGAACATTGAAGAGATACATGTATAATTATACAATTCCATAATTATATACACTGTACCCGTCTCTTGTATAGGGCGGACAAATGCATTGTAGTTATGTATTTACATTAATAAACTGATGTGCGAAGAATCACTAGTTAGTCGTATTTGAATGAAAAAACAAAACATGTATCATTAGTCCGCTGTGCCCGATGTACAACGTGTGTGTGACTATGCCAATTTTGGTATTAAAACAAATAGATTAAGCGGTGGAGACTTCAATAGTTGTTCAAATGTTTCAGTTAGTCACTGCCATGAACTGATATGATGGGAATAAAGATTTAAAAGTGGAAAGCTCAACATAATTTGTCGGTGATTTTGACTGGAATCTTTAAAAAAATACAGATTGTCCAATGTCTTTGTCGGTACAAAATAGAAAACAAAAATATTTCATAGATAATTTATATATCAAAATATTTTGCAGACTTTTGACATCGAGTTCAATAGCTATGTAGACGCGTCTTCAAACATCAAAATGCGGTCTACAAGGAGTTCGATGCTGGAAATTGTGGAGCACAACCTGTAAGTTGTTTTATGTTATCAATTGACCGATCAGAATATCATCGCCTCGGAGTTAAGTTGTCCCACCTGCCACTCTAATGAGTGACAGTTACGGCCCTTTAGATCCATCCATCTGCCATCTATATTGTCAAGCTGGTGCAATATGTTGATCAGCATGCTGGGGCTGTGATGCTGTGAATCCTTTAGGTAACACCAGAGTTCTCGCTGTTCCCCTCCTATGCATGGTATGCATGGCATGCAGAGGACCCTTCAGGGTGCTGCCCGTGCCGTTTTTTCTCAGAAATACCATCTGAGATTCCGTTTTGGCTTTGGTTTTGCACCCCACGAGAAACATACGGTGACACGCACTGCGAAACGTGCTGTCTAAAGTACAGTAGAGCACAAAGTTGAAGGCGAAGTTGACGGCTTGCAATATGTTTGAAGCCGACGCTATGATGTGGCCCACTCTGCCCCAGGCATATGGATTGATGAACTTGACGATTTCTGCTGGTGTCACTAGAATAATGGCCATGAAGACAATCACCACTAATGTCAAAGTGATTCTATTATTGCAGTTTTTTGGTCTTTTATTATTTGTACCCACTCGTTTGTTGGGAACACGTTTTAGGCCCTGTACAAGTCTAACATTGCAGAAGCTCAGCACTGGTAGAGGTATAAAGACGGCGATGATAGGCCAAATCCATCGCATGTAAACTCTAACAACGTGTTCACTAAATCCACTAAATCTGGGTACTGTGATGTATCTAGTTGATCCGTCAGCTTGAGGACAAAAATGGACTTTTATGTAAAGAAAGTACGGCAGAGTGATGAGGACGGAGAATAAGTAGACAAGTATTATCAGAAGTTTGGCACGGCTTAAGCACAGGAAGTGTTTGGCTTTCAGAGGCTGGTAGAGCACTATGTAACGCTCTAAGGCTAACAGGAGAATCAACCAGTTGCTGGTCATCAGAAACAGGTTTATACAACACATACCGTACACCTGGTAAAGTACCTCACTCAGAAGATGAGCAGACTGTACGAAATAATGAGGAAACACGGCCAGATTGAACAGCAGGTCGGACAAGGCCAGCGCCACAAGACCTAAATTGGCAGAGCGCTCCAGTTTACGCATGGGACTGGCTATTCTCTTCTTACCAAGCACCACCAAGTTGAGAATGTTTCCCGTCACCCCGAGTGTACATATGACCGGAAGTACAGCCTGCATCCACTGCAGATCACTTCCAACCTGGGTAGCATTTTGTTGTACGGTTGGAGTGACTTGCGTTGATAACAGGGATGTGTTGTAGACTGCGACCAGGTCCTGATATGAGATGCTACACACATAGCTGCACTCATCACATTCACTGGTATTTGTAACTAAACTCGACATGCTTGACGCTTCAAAACTTTAACGCCATCACGGAAGGGGTACTGTGCAACTCTTCTTTTATGAATGGCATCTGCAACAAAACAATATAGTAAACATCACTTAAATATATTTAAAGAACAAAACAACTTACCGCTTAACCCTTTAAAGAGACTGGCCCAGGCTAAAATCATCAAAAAATTTGTGATTTTATTTCGGGTTCTTAATATGACCATATGATGTAAACATGTACATAGACTAGAACTGCAAATTTTTATAATTTTTGTGCTTCGCATTCACCAGTTATTCTATATATAGAGCCGAAATTCCTGATTTCTAATTATTGACAACCATGTCAAAAATAGGAAATGCGGGAATTTCGTCTCTATATCTAGTCTAACTGATGAATGCGCAGCAAAAAAATTATAAAAATTTGCAGTTATAGTCTATGTACATGTTTACATCACATGGTCATATATGGAACCCGAAATAAAATAACCGATTTTTTGATGATTTTAGCCTGGGCCAGTCCCTTTAACCGCCAGATTATTCAATTTGAATTTTCACTCACTTGAAGTTGTGTCTCGCTAACGCGATCCACAACTTCAAGTGAGTGAAAATTATTCAGATTTGACATAATGGAGGTCAACTCTTTTCAAATCCTGCTGGTTGATCTCACATTTTATCTTTAACATATTTAAAATGTGGTACTTAATAAAAATGAAAACTCGAATATCTGCGGCACCGGCGGTTAAAGGGTTAATAGCATCTAGTTCCTATAATAACCACTCGCAGCATCGTTTTGAGTGCTAGCAATGATCGCGTCTCCCAACCACGTCTAAAAAAGTAGTTAGTTAGTCTGTAACGGTTGTTATTGAAATACAGGTCAGCAATGACACGGCTGCTGAATAGTATTCGTGTTTTAAACAAAAATCCAAAGGATGTTAATTATAGCTGTTCATAATATATACACAGTAGATTATAAATGTTGTGATATGTAGGTCTACACATAAAATAAAGATAAATGACAATAATTGCCTGTCATCGGATTCCCGCACGAAAACAAGATATAAAATAGCCACAATTTGTTCTACACCATCAACAAAAACGATATTCTGGAAAGTAGTTTATTATATAAAATGACATACAACTAGCGTATGTGTACAAACGTCATTATGGAAAGAGGTTTATTATATAAATGACATACAACTAGCGTTTGTTTAAAAACGACATTCTGGAAAGTGGTTTAATATATAAAATGACATACAACTAGTGTATGTGTATAAACGACATTCTGGGTAGTGGTTTATTATATAAAATGACATACAACTAGCATAATATGTGTAAAAACGACATTCTGGAACATACATACATACATACATACATACATACATACATACATACATACATACATACATACATACATACATACATACATACATACATACATACATACATACATACATACATACATACATACATACATACATACATACATACATACATACATACATACATACATACATCCCTGAATAAAAGTATTACGATTAAACTAAAATACATTGGCTGGCGTCAGCTCATATAGCCGTCGCACAGCCAAAATGTTGTACCCAGATAGATATTCAATACACTAGTGTAAGTTGGACGGGAAATGCAGAAAGTTTTCAAGCAATCAGTTACTGCATATTGGCTTGTATGAGAAGAACAGGGGCGCTCAATTATTCCTGTTGATACATCATGTACATAATGCATAACCATCCTAATATAGTCACATTGCGCTCTGACCCCAAACTTACCTTTGCGATGAAACACAGCAGGCCTTCGTCGCTTCACTGCGGAGACAAGGCCATCTCAGATTATCCCTCCCAGCAAAAAGGAAGACGTTGACCCAATGTTAACTTAATGTCGGGTTAGCCTCGAAGACAATGTGCCAACTTTACGCTAACATTGGGTGAACATTATGCGTTTACTGAGTAGTCACCGGAGGATGGTCCTAAACCAATCAACCACCAAGTGAGGTAGCGACAGGACGTCCGCCATGCCATTTGATCCCCGACTAAGCATCCGGATAAGTGGATAAAAGCAAACATATTGCAATAATTATGGTCAGCATTACTGGCGGCAAACCAATATCAAGACAGTATTACAACGTATATTGGGTAAGCATGAGACGTTGAACCAATATTATTTTAAAGGTGATCTATCCCCCCTTATATAGCATGAATACATTTGTGACAAATAAATCAAAGTTGCCACAACATGGGGCACAAGTGTTTCCTTATATGGGGTGATTGGCTATCATGTGACCCTCTGAGAGGGTTACATGAGAGCCAATCACCCCATATAAGGACATAATTATTCATACCATATAAGGGGTGATAGATCACTTTTAAAACGTGCCAATCTTGGTGTCGATGGACCAAAAATAAAACAGTATTGGTTAGACACTTGTAAGGAGTCGAACCAATTTTCTTTTACTCATCAGCCAACCACGTAGACGATCAGCCAGCAATAAAACAATATTGCTAGATATTAAAGCAAGCTCGAAATCATCAAATAATAAGTAGAGAGTGAAATGCAGACATTCAGTAAATTATACAGAACACCAGACAATCTGGCTTTGAGTTTCCGCGTTGTACCAACACCGTACACAATGGCAGAGAGGGCGTATCCACAGAGGCACTGGAATGTAAAGACGCGGCCCTCAGGCTATTTACCTGGAATGGAACGCGGATAGGGAGAGCGAAGCTGCGGCCTGAGTCAGTGTTGTGCGGACCGTCTACCAGGCCGCTGTCAGTAACGGCTAGTCACAGAGATTAAGCCATATATCTTTTATATAAATCCTTATTAACCCTTTTGAGACCGAATTTACCATTGTCATCTTCATCCACTACAAGCCGCGAATTGCTGCAGCAATTCTCGACTTGTAGTGGATGAACATGACTTGAAGTGAGTGAAAAGTTGAAGAAAATTGCCATGTATTAGTAAGCCAGTTGCATGAAGATTTTCATTCTAAAACCCTTAGTTGTTAGAAAATTAAGTTTTCGATGATGTAAAATGATGCTTTCATGCATCGTGAGGGCTTAAAGGGTAAATAAGACCACCACGTTCTCATTAACAGTGATTAAGACTATTAATATTATGGTGACCAACTATACATGGGACGGAAACTTGTGAAATATGAACTATCAGTGAAGAAGCTTGAAACTACATTTTTGTTCAGACTTCTCCTCGTAAGATAAACGGTCCCATGTTTAATATATCTAGTTAATTTCCAAATACTATAATAAGGGAACTAACACAAATTAGCGGCGTAACTGATTAAATCCTGTGTCGGCATGGGGACAGCGTTGCAGCGATTTGCGCAATCTTGAACAGGCATGGACCAACTCAGTAAAACACGAGACGTTGAACCAATGTTGTTTTATTGCTGGCCCATCGTCTGTCAACGCTGGGCCGGCATTTAAACAACGTCTCGTGTTTGCTGGGAAGGAGGCTACAAATCGATGGACTAATGGTGTGTGATTTTTAGAGTGTTACACGTTCCTGATTGAACTTTCTGTGAGGACACGAAACCCTCCACATGATTCGAGGTCAGTGAAAATGCATTTCTCCTTTGAAGAGATCAGAACCACGACAACCCCCTGAGCAGGGATTTGATTAATGTTGGATGAAGACGAGAATAAACACTACAAGACGGTGAGCCGGTTGTTTCAAATGTTGGGCCAATGTTGCAGACGGTGGACCAGCAACAAAGCAACATTGGATTAACTTCTTATGTTCGCTGGGCGGGGGCCCTGGGGTAGTGGTTAGCACCGCTGCCTCTCACGCCAGAGTTCGGGGTTCGATTCCCGGTCTCGGCGGTTTGAAAGAAACAAGAATGTTTCTTCTCCATCCACGTGTGAAAGTCAGTATTGTGGGGAGCCTCCGTGACCGAGAGGTAGCGTGCTCGGCCTCAGACCGCCAGGGCTCGAATTTCGAATCCTGTGTCTGGAGGACAGTGTCATCTCAATCATCTCACCATCCTCAGGAGGTTCTCCTGGCCCAGTTTAGCCTATATGTGCACAAAGGTGGCCTAAAGCCCGATTCATTTCATTTTCATTTTCTTATGTTCGCTGAGAGGGCTAAGCCTTAGCCCTTCAACCGCTGAGTTATGTGCCGGAGTTCAAATTGTCACCCACTTGTAGTTGTGTCTTGCTACCACACCCCACAGCTTTAAAGGTGATCTATCACCGCTTATATAGTATGAATAAATTTGCGACAAATAAATCAAAGTTGCCACAAGATGGGGCACAAGTGTTTCCTTATATGGGGTGATTGGCTATCATGTGACCCTCTGAGAGGGACACATGATAGCCAATCACCCCCATATATGGGGTGATTGGCTATCATGTGACACTCTTAGAGGGTCACATGATAGCCAATCACCCCATATAAGGATATAAGTATTCATACCATATAAGGGGTGATAGATCACCTTTAAGTTTGTGAAAATTACCAAAATTTGAGACCAAACATTTGCGAAGGTCGATGCTTACACATACTTTTCATGTCCTATAAAAGTGATTTAATCAACTAATAAAATGGCTTAACCTTTTCAAGTCTGAACTTACCATTGTCATCTTCATCCACTACAAGCCGCGCATTGCTGTCGCAAGTCCCAACTTACAGTGGATGAAGATGATCTGAAGTGGGTGAGAGATTAAAGAATTGCCATGTATTGGTAAAACAGTTAAATGGAAATTTTCTATCTAAAACCCTTTATTGTAGGAAAATCACGTATGTTTTCAGGGATGTAAAATGATGCTTTAATGCATGAGGGCTTAAAGGGTTAGATAGGATTATAGTCGTGATTAGCAGCGAAAGGGTCAATCATGATGATAAATGTTCGACACCCGGAATAAAAAATAAACTCATGTAGTTAAAGCAGCTGTGGCGTTTTGCTTCACCGAACCGTAATATTTACATTGCGGCGAACCCCACTCCTGTGGACGATCACCATGATGCGTCTGGGCCCACAATGTTTACTCACCGAATCATGACGATTCACTTATTTTAAACCTTGACCCTTCGCTACTAATCATTTGTAGACACGGTCGCAGGCAAATACATTGAAGTCCTGTCGAATCAGCAACAGTCGATTGGTAGTATAATCAGAAAAAATGTAACCAGCTGCTGGATGGAGCAAAGCCAATCACTGTTGATTTTTGTCGGACTGTATGAATGTGTCACATTTAAGTTCAGCTTCTTGACTGAATGGACTAGATATAGATATAGATATAGATATAGATATAAATATAGATATAAATTTATATATGTATGGAATTTATTTATTAGGCTTTATATACACAAATAATAATAATCATGCACATATGCAATTGTAAGAACAATGCGTATACGCAAGGATACTACTTTTAACATAACTTTTTATTAATTCACTTTGGTTGATCTTAATTGAAATAATTGTCAAAATGACTGACTAATAAAATATGTCCAATTAAAGTGTACCAAGAGAATAAGCGTGCAACACCTTAAAACATACCTTCATTTGGATTTTGAGACAGGTGATTGATGCTGAGCTAGACCAGACGTGGCTGGGGGTAAGGTGTCACCCGGAATGGGAATTTAGGCCACTATCATTTTCACATAGTTGGACTATTCAGGGACCAGAATCAACCTGTTGATCAGGTAACTGCTGCTGCTTTACTGAAATATGGATAAAATTGTACATGACCTATGCGCGATTTGTCTTTGATTTGGAAAAATGTAGCATATTACACATGTCCGCCCACTGAGTAGTGAAATTTTGAGCTATATCAACATATTTGATATCAACAGAAAGCAACTGGCACAGGCTTTCACGTGGATGTAACATATGTTCTGTCTGATCTTCGAAAAATGCACAAGAGAGCTTTAAGTTGGTATTTTAACCCCTAATTTTAGCTATTTTTCATTCTTTTTCAGTAAATAGTCAAAATACTTTTCTCTTGGAAGATTTTTGTATGGTATATATGTTTAGTTTTAATTCAAACATGTTCTAGAACTATTGTGGTCTTAAAATAAGCCTATTTGGAATAAAAATAATGAGTTATGTGAACATATTACACGCTTTTTTGGTTAGACGTAAAAATGTGCTCGCTTTTCTTCAGGCTCAGGAAAATTGACGGTATCTCACATTTTAGCCCCACTGAGTAGTCAAATGTTGCGCTATTTCAATATATGTAATATCCATAGAAAGCTACGGGCACAGGCTTTCACGTGGATGTAACATATTTTCTGTCCGATCTTTGACAAATGTACAACAGAGTTTTAAGTTGGTATTTTAACCCTCAATTTTACCCAATTTTTCAGACTTTTTAGCAAGTAGTCAAAATACATTTCTTTCAGCTGATTTCTGTATGGTATAAATGTTTAATTTTGATTCAAGCATGTTCTAGAACTATTGTTGACTTAAAATAAACTCATTTGGAATACAAATAATGAGTAATGTGAACATATTACACACTTTTTTTGTTAGACGTAAAAAATGACGAGCTTTTCTTCAGGCTCGGGAAAATTGACTGTATCTCATATTTTTGCCCAATGAGTAGTCAAATGTTGAGCTATAGCAATATAGTTGATATCAATGGAAAGCTACTGGCACCGGCCTTCACATGGATGTAAAATGTGTTGTGTCTGATCATTGACAAATGCAAAAAAGCTTTAAATTGGTATTCTAACCCTTAATGCTACTTATTTTTAATACTTTTTCAGTAAATAGTCAAAATACTTTTCTCTCAGCTGATTTTTGTTTTGTATAAATGTTTAGTTTTGGCGCAAACATGTTCTAGAACTATTGTTTACATAAAATAAACCCATTTGGAATAAAAAATGAGTTATGGGAACATATTATATATTTTTTTTGGTTTGACGTAAAATTAGCTCGCTTTTCTCCGGGCTAGGGGAAATTGACCATATCGCATATTATTGCCCACTGAGCAGTCACATTTTGAGCTATATCAATATATTTAATATAAATATAAATCTACTGACACAGGCTTTCACATGGATGTAAAATATGTTGTGTCTGATCATTGACAAATGTACAAGAGAGCTTCTAGTTGGTATTAATGTTACCTATTTTTCATACTTTTTCAGTAAATAGTCAAAATACTTTTCTCTCAGCTAATTTTTGTATGTAATAAATGTTTAGTTTTGATTCAAACAAAATAAACCCATTTGGAATAACAAATAATGAGCTATTTAAACATATTACACACATTTTTTTTGTTGGACGTAAAATTTGAGCACTACAATAAAGCGCTAAATTTGTATTTTATCCCGCCATTTGAACAATTTACAGCATTTTTTTAGTGAAAACCAGCAGGACTTCTCGCTCATGTTACCTTTATATGGTATATATTTGTTTTATCACTTTTACATTCTCTGTAGCCAGTTTTCAAAAATAATCTTAAAGATGATCCATTTCAAAAATGGTTTCATTAATGATTTGGACATTCTGTTTTAGAATGTCCAAAGTGATGTTAACAACCACTCTTTGTTTAATGTTGGGACAGCATCTCAGATTGTGGATTAACACGAACCCAGCGCTGGGTCATCGTTCTTACTGGTGTGCAGTCCCAGTCAGTACGACACACTGAACCAATTTTGGTTTAATGTCGGTCTATCGTTTGCGACGCAGGCCCAACATTAAGAAAACATTGGGCCAGTGTAGACCTATCCTGTTTATGCTGTATGATTGACAACGCTGGAGTGATGTATGCCAATTGTCTACGACGCTGGCCCAACATAAAATCAACATTGACCATGTGGTTTAGAATGTCAATGACACCATTTTTTGTCAAGTATTGCCTTATTGGCCAGATACAGAATCGGGTCAAATTCATGAATACGTCTACAGAACACATTTTACAGTGCAATCAATCAGAGCAACTAGCTGACGCTAGTGGAAGGATAGTGGATCTGATGGCTGAGAATGATTTCAATCTAGCGGCGCCCAGTAAACACGATGCAATGACTCAACCTATGATTTTAACAAAATCTATCCAAGAATATCCCTTTTTGAGCAAAAAGTAACACAAAGCTGTTAATTCCAAACTGTCCCTTTGTTACTAGCCCATTGAAATTGCAGTGAAACATAAGTATGTAATGCAGAGGGTCGATGTTTGTATTGTTAGGTAACCATGCCAACAAAAACAAATGATTTTAACCCTTTAACCACCGGTACCAAAGATAATCGTTTTTTTTATATTGTTCTACTACTACATTAAGTACTACCTTTTAAACATGCTAATGATAGCATGTGACATAAATTAGCAATATTTGAAAAGAGTTGCCGTACATTTTGTGAAATCTGAATAATTTTCACTCGCTTGGAATTGTGGATCGTGTCAGCGAGATACAACTTCAAGTGGGTGAAAATTGCAATTAAATAATTTGGTGGTTTAATATGAATTTTATTACTCAACCGAAATGTGTTGATTGCAAGATTCGAGCCCCATCAGAGTGGAGTCGTTGCAAATTATCAATTTAAAGTAATGTAAGTTAAACCTATCATGTAAGTTAAACCTATCAAGTTAACTCACCATGGAACTTTATCTGAAATTTGAATAAGACGCATCTGTATTTGGTTCTAAACATGAAGGATAACTCAAACAATGCAGTCGATCAGATATCATTGATCCTCAACCTTGATCTTGGCATCTGGTTTCCCTAGACGTAGGCCTACTGGGATTTCAATTGATAAATAGTGAATGCATCTGTATATACACACCGATAAGCCAGTGCGTAAGCAGAAAAGTGCGCGTAAGCAGAACAGCTATGTTGCTTTATTACAATAAGTTTTTTTTAAATATTAGTCAAAACGTAAAACGCTATACAGCCGCTGTAATACGGAAAACAAAGTACTTGAATACGATGTCACCCTTTCAGTTTGAAGGCCCTTTGTCAGACGGCTCGTAAATCAGAAGGCATGTTTGTCAGAAGGCTTGTTTTCTCACTGAAAAAGAAAACAATGCTAATCTGCTAATCTGTTATTAAAAATCTTAGTTTCTGAATGAAAGCACATATGGATGGCATCATGCACAAGTGGGCTAACCCACATTAAAAAACAATGAGAATATGTGTCATTGCTAGCAACAATTTGATCAATATACGAGTTTCACATTCAGGGTTAGACCATTTGGTCACTGATTTTGTTACTTTTTTGTGTTAATTTGTATTTATTCATTTTATACCGTACTTCAAGTTGCAGCGCGATTTTCCGCAAAATCGTCAAAATGTGGGTTAGCCCACTTGTGCATGATGCCATCCATATGATATAAAAAATCTATATAGCCTACAACTTTTATGACAGGGAGTCTTGACCTAACTAGACGACAATTCAAAATTAAGTTTTATTTTTTTCACGCGCTCTCCACAGCGCTGTAGATGACATTTGATGACATTTAGATGACGCTTAATAAAAAAGAATGGTAATGTCAATAATAATAATAGTTATATATGTTGAATATATTAGTTGTTGTATATTAATGCCGCATGCGTTTGAGTATGAAAACCTTTAGTTAATTGAAATAATTATAGTAAACAATCATCACAATTTTCAAAATCTTTATTAATGTAACTGGGCATTTGCAATTTGAAATACAGATTGTTAATACAGTGTGAGAAATAGATTAATAGGCAGAACTAACATTACGGGCTGTAGTTAGATTTTAGTCAAACAAACAAAATTAATTAATTATTGTAAACTATCGTTAACGATATCTGGATGTGTCTTATTTATTTCAGATCTAATATCGAGATGGCTGATGCCTAAACATTGCAAGTAGCAGTGTATAAACAAGGCCGGGTGAGCAAAAGATTCAAAAGGCACAATTTACAGATATAAAGGTCACAGACGAGCGCAGGAAAGGGCAAGGGATTTTCTAATTAAATATGAGATGTACACCATTTATATATAGTGTTCTACGTATCTAAGTAGGAACTCACATTGGAATCGCCAATACGACACAAAAATATCAAAACGTAAAGCTTGGGCACATCCCAGCCAACATTTAAACAGCATATGGCAAATACCTCGTGTTTGCTGGGATTGACGTGTGAAATGTTTTGACAGGAGAAAGCATTTATGAAATATAGGGAAAATTGTTAAATAAAATTGTCATCCTTTAAAGTGTTAACGAGAGTTTATAAACAACCGTTAGTGCTAGATATTTTTTCACAACCCAAACTCAAATTTTAACAAGATGCATCATATACCAAATTAAAGGTATGAATCTCAGGAATATGAATATTGGTGATGCCAATGCGATGAAGCTGGACAAAATTTGTGAACTAACCCTTCATGTCCCATGGTAAAACAATTGAGATATATCACAAGTCTATCATTGATTTTCAGATTAACCAATCAGCAGTTCAGTTTCAGTTCAGTAAATTTATGCGATATAGCGATAACTCATATAACAGATAATTAAATTTACGTTCTAATAATACATCACTCATTGCAGTAGAGTAAATAGTAGTCTCTCCACGTACACTCAAACATGTTTTTTATTATAAAATAATCAAAATTAACAACAAAATAAACTAGTCAACATGGTCAAATAAAAAACATAATAAATCGTAGTTTTTGGATATATCCATATCTGGCCATATCCATATCTATCCATGTTATCTGAACCCAGCTATGTGTATGCTTAGAAATGTGTGTTATTTATATTTATAAATGTCATACATATTTTCTTAATGAAAGAAAATCGCAGCCTTTCAGGAAGATATGTATATTTAGTCTGGGCTGAAATATGAAACATGAACTTTGCTTGAGATTTTAGTGTATACTTTTTTATCCACTTGTTTTTACATAATGTGTATGCGCTGAATTCGAATCTGTCAGATACATGTAACATTGTATATTTGGTGAGCTTCATTTTAAACTAGCAAAACACAAAATGGCAACCAAAATGGTGGGAACACCCCATATTTATAATGGTTTGTCTTACATGAAAGGACAATTTATGATTTCTACAAAATTTGTTCTTGATTTTTTTTCTTGTGTCTTTGGAAAGAAATGATTTTTTGACTTTAAATCCCAGACAGCCGCCGTTTTTGGATGTATTTACTGTTACTATAACTGCTAAACATGTTGACGATAATATGACGTATTTGTGGTAACATAGTGGATTAGGAATAAACGTTACAGACCAGTAAATTTGAAAGAAAAAAAATTCAAAATGGCCGTGAAATTCACTTTCATATGAACAAGAAACAAAACCGCTATCGAAATGTAAATTAAGCCTCTTTTTTATTTGTGGCATGGAATTGCTCAATATATTTATTTTGTGTGATTTTGGGGCAGAAACAAACATTTCTGTTTATTATTCATCGTTTTATCCAAGTAAAATCCTTGATGGACGTCACTTTACATATTTGAAATAATGACGTCATTCTAAATACTAAGCACATCAAAGTATGTTATAATATCCTGTGCCTAAACACTGTTTCGAAGGTTTTTTAACTTAATCTGACATATCACGTAGTCTTTTTTTTCAGATTCTGATTAAATAAATGTTGTTTATGATATTATAGTTCAGAAAAGGTTAGCTCACCGCTTCCGTCCAACTGTCACGAAGTAGCATCCCCAATATTAATATTTCTGCGATTCAAGCCTTCAATTTGGTAGGATACATCTGGTCAAAATTTGAAAAAAGGGTTATTTTGTATACAAAATAGGCATTAATGTAAAATTCCTTTATTTAATCCATTTTGCTAAACATACCACACAATCGAAAATAGATAATAGGAAAAATCAATTTTCCCAGCATCCAATTTTATTATTTATTTTGACTCCTATCAGTTAAACAATGAACAATTTTAGTTTCTCTATTTTATTTTAAATAATGGCATAAAAATAAGCAGTTAGTGCTAAAATATTTATACAGATATATATGTATATCAGTCCCAAGCGAAGATCCTGTGATAGTATTTTAACATTAAAGGTTTAGCTCACCAATTTTGTCCTAATTTCACTCAAGGGCATCCCCGATATTCTAATCCTCAGATTCATACCTTTAATTTGGTATAGGATACATCTTGTTAAAATTTGCGTTTAGGTTACTCAATAAATACTGGACTTTTTTATTGCAGCACTATTTGCGCAGCAGAATTATACTAAACGCTACGTATTTGAAGAACCCATGTACATTAGTGCTGGCGTAAGCCAATAAGGTTATACAATTTTGTACTATTGCCATTTGGTGTGCACCCATGTACACTAGTACGGGCGTCAGCCAAAAAGGTTATTTGTTCTATGTACTGTGTAACGATTTGTGACATAAACGTATCCAATTATCGGTCCGATTGCACAAAAGAGGCTCCTGTATTCTCTTTAAATAATTGAATCTCCTATTAAAGGAGTCTCATTCAAAAGTATCATTACCTCGCACCTCTAATCTAGTGTTTTGTCTCGCTATTGTGACCCAGATCTTCTAGAGGAGACACTCTGCACTAATTTATTTTGTAACCCGGATCAAATCACACGTGGGGTATTCGTATTCAGTATTCGTATGCATCTGAATTCGAATCATTTTGTTGAGTATTCATGTGCATTCAGTATTCATTAAAAATTATGAATAAAAGTATTCGTATTGTATTCAAATAATCGTTTGAAGCTCTGTATTCATGAATACTTTTTGAATACATTTTGAATATCATGTCATAGACAGACAGACAGATATTTTATTGACAGAAAGAAAGTCAGTCCAGACTTATTTGTCATAGGAATAAGAGAGAGATATGTACATGTATATACAACATTGTTAATTTGCTAAAAGCATGTGACAATATACATAGTATGACATACATAACATTACACTGCCCCCCGTAGACACTGCTACTTCGCATGTTAAAATTTGCAGATGGGTGACGTCATATGTCCCCCACTCTCAATTTCAAGTATTGTAGTAAGCTTGTGATTGGCCGACGGTCTTGCTAAAAGTACCCTGATCGGCTGGCGAAAATATTATGGAGGGGAGGGGTGGGTGTAAACAGACACCTGTGTGGAGCCCAGCAAAAATGAGGATTTGACCCAATGCTGTTTCAATATTGGCCCACCGCCAACGGCGCTGGATCAATATTGAAACAATATTGGGTCAAGTCCTCGTGTTTCCTGAAAGAGCTGTCGGCATTTTGATACACGCGTGCCGTCTGTGTCTGCTTGGAACAGGCTGCACAGTGCTCTGTGTAACATAACATAAAACATGTTAACTGACATTCCCATGAAAAACACTGGGTATTACGATAATATAGATGACTGCTACTTCAAATAAAATTGAAAGGCATTGCCAGGATATCATAGGGTTTATCATTTTGTTTTCCGCACCAAAACCAGAGATAAAATAGCTACTATGTATGTCATGCTAATTATATATAGTAGCAAAAAAGACACTCTGGAAAGCGTAGAAACCTAATAATCATATATCTGTCATATATCACAGAGATTAATAAAATAAATCACACATTGTTTTTTTTTGTTACTAAATAAATAATAGTAACTTAGGCCTACTATTATTTGTTTTTTTATGGGTATATAAGCTTGGTACGATTAATCATATTTCTCAGGGCAGTGGGAGTGGGTGTCAGGCATTCCTGTCACACCGGTCTAACTGATTAGCTCCAGAGAAATCTCGCGAACTTCACACCACTGGACAGTTTAAGTGCCAACGGTTTTTAAAAAGCGATTAGTGCATTAGTGTAACTATGAGAATTTTTAAACAGGCACAACTAATTTATTTGTTCCTCCTCACTGTGATCTTAGGGACGCACCATTTGATATATGAGGGGGGGCTAAAGTTTTTGTTGCTTGCAAACTTTTTTTTTACGTCCGAGAGAAAACAATATTTTTTTTTGGCGATCAACGTCCGACAATTTTTTTTTATGTTTCGTCGAAGAATTTTTATGTCGTATGCTTTCCCTATTACGCACGTTACCATTTGGTGTGTTTCCTGGTCAACATATTTTTCATCAATTTGGACAACAAACTTTATTTTTCTGCCCACATTTTCAACAATTTATTTTTGTGACTTTTGTGGCGACAAACTATTTTTTTCAATTTTAATGTAGCCCCCCTCCCCCCCCCCCCAGATATCAAATGGTGCGTCCCTCACAAACGCAAAACATTGGACAGCTAAGTTTTGAAAAAGAGCAATTTACCAAATATTTCTGTGTTGCTTTTTGCGTTGCGTTACGTTGTTTTTCGACCTAACACTAATAAAACCGTTATGTCTATAAGGTGCCTGGGCTAATTGACGCTAAAAAAGCTGAACAGAACAAATCACTGGTCACGGCTGATTTCACAAACCTGAGACAGGACAACAAGCTACTACCTTAATCTTAGGCCATTTAGGCCTACATTAAAAATACGATACTTGCAGTCACAGACAGTGCCCCTCCCCTATCATCGATATCTGCAAAACGATGATATTCGTTGTTGGTGACAACATGCATTCAATTTGATTGGTCACAGAATGTCTAGACTACTGACGATCACCGACATTGCCCCTCCTCTGGCACCGCCATTAGAAAAGTCCGTTCACTCTCTATTTTGTGACAACATCTCGATATTTGATTGGTTACAAACCACGGCCGACATCCCTACCCCCACCCTGCCCTGCCATGTCTGCCAAAGAGCAAAGAAACACGCCTTGACACCACACAAACAGAAGGGTGGTAAATCTTATTAGAATCAACTAATGAAACAGTAAGCCACTACATTTCAAAAAAATTTAACATGTTTAACATGGATTTGATAAAAAAATAAAACCTAAACATATCAATTCTCATACAAGCACATGAACAAAAGTGGTCGGCTTCCAATTGCCATAATCCTGTCTAAAGCCTGTGTCGGAAAGGATGTTCAATACTGTATACCATGTAGCTTCAATAGGCATATGCACAACAGTGGCTCGAATCTTTAATTCGAAACATAAAACATAAAGTAAAAAGGAAAACAATATGTGTCAGCTAAATTAACAGTGATGTGGTGTTGAATATTGCTAGCTATTATGTTCGAAACTGAAATTGTTGATTTAGTGTTTATTCAGCGTCGCAGACGATGGAATAACCCTTACAGCGCGGGGATGGACTTTAATCGTCAGAATCTGACGTCTGTAGACGTCAGATGCTGACGACTAAAGTCTATCCCCACAGTGTAAGAACAAAAATATTTCCAATGGCCGTAGACCCCTAACACAAGTATTCAAATGAATCGGAAAGAGCTAACTAAGACATTTATGATCATTTCAAATTGAATAATACCCTTTGGTTGCGATGTTTTCCCCAAATAATTCAGCGCTATAAGGGCCAAGTACCCTTAAACAGCTAAGCACGACTATAGTCGTATTAGTCCGTTTTATTAGCCGTTTAAATCGCAGAACTTTATTACAACGAAATGCATGTTTAAACATCAATATTTGCAAATGTTTGGACTGAAAATAAACATATAATTATATAAGTAAGTTTCACCCAGCGGGTAAAAATTTAAATTATTTAATTGAGCGGATTAACCCTTATCCTGTTAAGTTAACTTATTTAAATTTTGGAATTATGCATACTTGGTTAATTTTAGATCAAACAATTGCAAATATTGATGTCTAAGCACACATTTCGTTCCTAGTAACATTTGATTTGATCGACTAATAAAATAGGTTAGAAACGACAGAAGTCGTGATCAGCAGGAAAAAGGGTTAAACATCTTTTTGGCAAATGCTCGTGTCTGCGTGGTGAGAACAATGTTACTCGTTTTCCACTTACCTGCTGTGAATATGCCCGAGGAGGACGCAGTGATCCAGTAATATCCGCTAGCTCTGCTGGCGCGAGGTGCATCACTTGTAGCGCATCTCTGCATCTGCCTTTGTGGTTCCCACGCCCTGCGCTTCTGCCATCGAGCAAGAGCTGCTGCGGCTGCCACGAGCAACAGCATATACTACCGCAGCACCCCGGCAAACACGGGCCATTCACCCAATGCTGTTTCAATGCTGGGCCAGCGTCGAAGACGGTGGACCAAATCTTAAACAGCATTGGGTGTTTGCTGGAACTGCGCTGTAGTCTCGGTACGCTGACCCAGTGTTGGCCTAATGCCGGGCCAGGGTGACAGACGCTAAGACAGTACTGGTTAAATGACTCGTGTATGCTGGGAGCTAGCACATCCGCTGTGAATTCATATTTTCAGACGGAACTGTCGCTCGTGCTGACTGGCCAATTCTCTGCCAGATAGGATCATCTAATTAGACACAGTCTTTTTCATTCTGATATGTCGGTGACGACGTTGGTTGGACATTGACTGGGCGCTGCGAGAATGTGGCCCCGGGCAGTGACTGCTTGGTCAATGATACTAGAACATCCTTGGAGTGATCAAGTTACTCTTAGACTATCTTGCTTAGTTGTAAAGAGTATCTAAATTATCTAAATGAGCGCCGTGATACATTGAATCAACTAGCGTGGATTACTAAATAAAACATTATGCGAAAGATGCATTATATCCACATATGCATGTAAACGTGGTACACTGAGTTATCAGTGTCTGAAGTAGAGATAGAGACACTGATGACACGAGTGAAGTAAACGTGTTTGAATGGCAGTTTGATTCTAACATTATTATAATATCCATATGCTGATAGAAACACACTTAATATCAGATATCAAAATTAAGAGCTTATTATCATTTTTTTGTAAGATACACTTTCCATCCAGGATGAAATGGGTTTTTTAAAGGTTTTATTGACCGTTTACATGTTTGAATCGTTTGGGTAACTGCATATGTGTGCACCAAGGAAAGATGTCGGCGTCAGCGGGACTCGAACCCGGTACCCTCAGGCTCTAAGTAAACCACACTACCAATGAAATATCCTGGCGCCACAAACATATTTCAAAATCCAAGATAATAAGTTGCTAACTTTAAAAGGTAGATTGAAGTAAAATGACATTTTATATACATTTTTTACCACGAAGAATCTTATTATAATGACTATAATGTAATATTACAGTCACAGTAATTATACACATATTTCCATTATACAACATTTTCAAATCTGAGTCAAATCTGATTATATAATAACAAACACAACCCTCTGTAATACTTGTAACCTGAATAGCTGATATTATTAATAGATCACATGAACAATATTGCTAGAATAATCTGATAATGGTTGGAGATACATTTAAACTTTAACGTTACTATTTAATGAAATATGTCAAAACAATTTAGCCTGAAATGTTATGTACTACAAAATACACTTTATATTACACAAGCAAAAGGAACCAAAAATATGATATTCGTTGTATGTCCAAAAAATAAAAGCTTAGCTAATCATTGAGTACCAGCTTCGTGGCTTTAAATTTAACTACAGAATGCATATCTATATTACTGAAGCTTGAACAATATGCATACAATAATAATGCAGCAATCAATTCAACATTGAAACAGATCCGCCGCTTATTTGTAGCTTAGAATAATAGCATTTATAATAATAATAATAGTCTAGTATACTATCATAATTTTGACTCAAGGCGCAAACACATATTTAGATTTTCAAATTACTATCTTATATTTTACACAACACAGCTATAAAACTTCAATTGAATCATCACTAGTACATCCATTCTCATACTTGACAGATATGTGGATCAGATACCTGTCCTACTGGATTTATAATTATATTTGTGCAACAAACGTGTAAGAGGGTGACACATGCTTTGCTTAAGTCAGCAATGGTTGTTCAAAACGACAAACATATTTTGCTATGTTCATCCTATACCAACCCCATGTATCAAAGCCAAGTTAACTATTTGGTAATGGTAGATTGCTTGTAAATATAACAGGCTTGCAGTACAGATCTCTTGTTGTGTTGGTGAGATATTTTCGGTTTATTAGTGACTATTGTCAAGGAAAACATATATCTGGCCTCATTAACATATTAAATAGAGCCACTTGTGTTACTGTACACCAACACAACCAATCGTTCGATGAGCTCCTTATGAACACATGCCAGAGTGTTTTGCAATGCAGTCCTGGCACTCTTCTTGTCACAGGTCTGAATAATGAGGTTGTATTGCAATCTGTTAAGATATGAAATAACGGTGACGCTATTGACTATCACGCGCCTAGCTTTTGTTCCGAATATATTCCCCTATAGTGTTTGCCAATACTAAACCAGATACATTACTCTGAAAGCTTAACTTTTTTCAAAGAAACTGAGAGCTGGAACTACAATGTCACTTTTGATCATTCGTACAAAAGCTTTGCTATGTTCCATCGCTAGGGTGCAGAAATATACATGTATCTGCCATGCATCGTTCTAGTATTTTCACATCAAAAATTAATGATGTGTTTGTCAGCACCATCTCTGAAAATGTATTAACATAAGTTGAACACGTTATATGATGGTCACTTAGGGTGGAATCAGCACGCTCGGACAAGACCACGTCTGCTTGAAATACCCATAATCAGAAAACTGTTGATACTTCTCTTATGCAAAACCTCGAAGCTGCATAAGAAATTTATCCTCGTCTATTTTTTTCTGAATATTGTAATTGGAGCTCTTTGCATATAGGATAGAGTGGAATATCAGAACCAATAGCTAGCACATGCGTCTGCATTGTTAAGAAATGAAGAGCATTGCTTTAAAATGTCCACGGATAATGTCCACAAAGTATTCAAAAATAGCCGTTCATTGCAATAGGTTGAACAATTGCAAATAGCTTGGGCTTCAGTTCGGCATGTTGATCGATATGGTCAACAATATCGTCATTTTTATGAATATGGTCCACTATAAATGGTCAGGGATACAAAATGTCACAGCAAATGTGAAAACTGATAAGATAAATGTTTTACAAATAATTCCAATACATTTCGAACCTTTCGACATAACTTATATATTTTATTTGGATATTTTAGACGAATAGATCTAGATCAAGTAATTATGGAAATTATTCAATCGATATTTTTGCTAAAATTATATCAATATGTAGATGCAGGACATCATAAAATTTAAATGTATATATTAACAGGAAAAATAATTCTTAACCCTGTGATATGAACCAAGTGATTTAAAAATATATAAAATAATGTATACTTTGTTGATCACCATGAATACAAAACCACGATATCTAATTAAACTGTGATATTCCAAATTGTGACTAGAAAGTCTTTTATGATGTTTTGAATGGATAAAAGTATGAAATTCCGACTTTCTACACGCATAATTGATAAATACTATACCTGACATGTGACAGAAAACTGATGTTATACTTATTATTATACTTTTACTTAAGGTGGTTTAAACAATAATCTGGTAAATAATATTATAAATATAAAGTTGGACTTGCTCACGCTGTATTCAGTCACTGTCTAATATTATTTTTTAATAGTTTTTTTCGGCTTACAGTATTAAGAAATTTTCCCAAATGGCTGATACACAGTAACCCCAAAGATATACTCTGGTACCAAATCTTATGGATTAGTCTTTGTTAATACCTGACACTGATATGCTGCTAAAAAAAGATTTATAGAAAATCCAAGTCATTTAAATCCCTAGAATATATTTAAAATATCATATGACCTTGGCTACAAGTGGTCCAAATTTGGTGCTTTTGAGACGATTCGAACAATTATATAAGGCCCCCGACTATTGTGACATTGAAAAGGACAGGGTTAGAATAGTCCAGTTCTATTAACGGAGTTGCAATTGTTTTAGCAACAAATGGTGTTATAATATGTGTAATATAAGATGTGTAATATCAATTCGATATCGAACTGAATACTAGCAACTTCCCAAGTATTGGCAGTAATGACGTAATGACCGACTTATATCTGATGTAAAGTGGGTGAATGAATGAATGAATGAATGAATGAATGAATGAATGAATGAATGAATAAATGAATGAATGAATTAATTAATTAATTAATTTATTTATTTAATGAATGAGTGAATGAGTGAATGAATAAATGAATGAATGAATGAATGAATGAATAAAATAAATGAATAAATGAAAGAATGAATGAATGAGTGAATGAATGAATTAATAATTTAATAAATGAATGAATGTCTACATACAAGAGAACCTCGTTTACGAGTGAGTTGAAAAGAAACAAATGCATGTGCAAATTTGTATTTGTTTGGGACAGTCTTACAATATGACAGGCTTGTTATTGTACTGTTAATTTGCTCAAAATAATTGCAGTCTCATTGATGACGTTGATGACTCGATGATATGTGAGCTTTAAAAAGGAGATTCTTGGTTGACAATAGCAGAACACGTCATACATTGACTCCGCGTCCATGGCCAGAATACCAGTGAAGTCTGTCTAGGGACAAATCAGATGATATTGCAATAAAAATGTTCATATGCTGATCATTTGTGTCAAAAGTTTCACCACAAATCGAAGATATCAACTTATGAAAACGTCTGTGAAATACACACATTACCCAAATCAGCACACCAGCTCTAAATTACGCAAAGGCTGTCTAGGCATATCTGGTGGTAAATCCCCTAGGCATGCACAGAACCCTTTATCTGGCGAGTGAAATAATAGTAGGAAATTATTGTTTTACGTCGCTTTTCGGCGCAAATAGTAATTTAAGTGACATTGTAACACGATAAACACGTAGTCAATTGATGAGATGAATGATGTACAGATGATGAGGGTGGGGGTGATAGGGCATGGTGGATTATTGATAACGTTTCCCTTTGCTCGCCCGATAAGGGGTTCTGGGCATTACTAGAAGATTTAACCCCAGACATTTCCAGCCAGCTGGAGACTTCGCGGTTCCTCATGCAATTTAATGCTGAAACTCCGTGGCATTTCGCACAGCTCCGCTATCCTCGGCTCGGATAGTCCCCAGAATAACAATAGCTAAGGGTTATTAACTTCATTCATCTCAAGTGAGACAAATAATGTCTAACACTCTATTGCCGGTTGTTTGAAGGCTACCATGACAAATATCAGTGCCTGATACGGGAGCTGCATTAGCACCGCTGTGGAATGGAGGAACCAGGATATCCACTGGCAATCCGCCAAAAATTATGGCCAGACTGGTGTAGGATGCAGCTTCCCTTCGATGATTACTCTGGTGTCATCATATGTTCATCATTCAATAATTTCATACATATTGCACTGTTTTTGACGTTTCATAAATACACTGAATTGACCGTTCCAATCAAAACGTAGCGTTAATCAATAATTTCACTTATTAACCCGTTGAACACGAGATTATTATGCTACTGCCCTGTTTCTGGAACGATATTATTTTATGACGTCATAGTTATCTCATGCAATCAAACCCGGGGATCTCCGGGGATCGTATCTGAATAGTCTCCCTAAATCACGGAGATCTCCTGGGCTCGTCACAAACGGGTTAATTGTAATATTATTTGATGGTTATATCTTATTCTAATTCTATTGAACGCAGAACCTCATAGTTTTTTTTTTAAGAAATAGTCGCTTACGGCCAAAATGTGTGAACAAATATTTTTGCTCTTCAGAAACAAACCAGGGGTAACGATAGTGACAGGCCTACGTTATGAATGATAAATAAATGATGATAAATCTTAAACCGTGTCCAATAGATTCTTTAATGTCTAGAAACCCGAAATTGGCTCTAAGTTTGTTCAACTCTACCGAGAACTGACGGAGATAAAAATAACAACATTTTGCCCTTAGCGCGCAAATAGAGTGGGGGTGTTACCCTTGTTAAAATGTTCAGGCTCTTCTTAAAACAACTTCAGTTGAGAAATTTAAACCCCAAATTTGCTATCCGGAATTTTATTTTCATAACTTGCTGATATAAAATGCATTTTGTGATGGTGTGCGTTGGTATAAACATGTAACCTGAGCTAGACGAGATTAGAGCTGATTTCTGGTCACCTTTCAATGCACCATGTTTTCAGCACCTGGTCAGGTGCTCGCATTACGCTGTCCAGATGTATTACTGCTGGTCGTAATGTGACAAGACAACACACGTGTTATTCCTTCCGAACTTATGGTTCAGTACGTGTGATGCGTATTTTCGAGTAAATAAGAAAATACAATAATGTGACAGCAAACAAATGGATTATTAAATTAATTCAAACCTTAAGTAATTATTTTTCTTCAAACCCAAGTGATGGATTTTTAAACGTTTTAAAATACGATTGTTGGAAAAAAGAGAAAATGTTTAACAACCCTATTCATGTCCTAAATATTTTCAGGAAACAGGATAAATACAAAAAGCTATCCAAAAGGTTGATGTTATCAGAAATATGTACTTTTTACATGTAGATAGCTAAATTATTTATCAATTAATTTGAAAAACAAAAGTTGAATCATTTTGGTACTTTCTATAGTGACATTCCCGCATATTTCTCATAGTTGTCTTTTTCTTTTTTCTTTTGTTTTGTATTCACACTTCAAATATTTATACCGTTGGTTGTTACTCATATGTTATATTATTCTCACAATTATTTTTATTTTGTTTTGTTCTATTTCTACTGCCGAACTGCTTATAATTATATATTTATTTTCTCTACAATGTTTTAGGTGGCCGTCATGTTAGCGACTTTAAAAGTCTTAATGATGGTCTCCTGCTAAATTATATATGTTTTCTTTTATTACATAGTGTGGTTATATGGCAAATAAATGTTATGTTATGTTATGTTATTGGAATGTGCGATGATTACATGAAGATGTGTCACACATAATACATGGTCTTGTACAAAAACACTTATTGTGACAATGCATCATACGACAACAGCTTGCCTTACCATTTAAATACTGTATCATTAAAATGAGGTTTGATATTATTTAGTAGTCTAATATTTAGTATAGTAGTACTTTCATATTTTTAAGATTAGATAAATGAAACCATTTTAGACACTGGGTAACATACAAAATATATTGATAACATTTGTTTGAGATACTTTAAAATTAACATTACAAAATGGCCGCCATTGTTTATAAGATCACCTTGGAGATATTTTCGAAATATATGTTTTTACCATTTTCATAATAAATATTTAGGATGTATTATCCATTATGATCTCTGCAGGGTTTACTCAGTTCAGTGTGGAATTGTTTTAATTGGCTAGGGTTTCGAAGTATCTGCGAAATATATTTTCAATTCACTGGATAACTTGTTCTATTTTGTAGTTGCGTCTGTTTGATATGTAAATTGTAATTTGTAAGTCTTTTCCATGCGCTGGGCTGTTTGTTGTCGTACAGTCTTCATTTGCTTATTATTTACACATGCTAGTGTAATTATATTACCGCTCCGAAACGATAAAATGCAGTATCTGACCACTTGAAAAGTAAGCAGTTACTGTCTCTTCAGTTTAACAGAAGATTGATATGGACACTTCACACGAATCGCCAAATGGGATATATTATATCTTTGATGTGGCAAACCATGTTACCTTTTAAAGTCCTCTACAAGGTTACACATGTGGTAAACTGTGAAAATCGCCTGCGCGGGTCAGTTTCTATCAGTTCCACTCTGCAAAGTCAACAGGCAGTATCTGCTTACTTGTGAAGTAAGCAGACACTGCCTTTTAGCTTTATATTGCAGAATTGGCTCTAAATAGTCACGACAAGGGACTCATCCAGAGTTTAAAAATATATAACACCCAAAAACACCTGCTATCGGCAGGTTATATACCTAGGTCGCAAAACTACCACAAGTGGGTTGATTCTACCCTGTATCCTTTGTTTGCCCAGCCTGGTACCATATTAACACGATATTACAACATGGTGCCTTCAAAGAGCATAACAGTTTTTTTTACTAGGAACAATATCATCGTATTCGAACTGACTGTTGTTTGAATTATTACCCATAAATGTCTCCCAAGTATTTAGTATCGCTGCTATGTAAATTCCAGCTCTCAATGCTGCAGTCGATATGATATTTGGTTTATGTCAGGGCCCTAGTCATGGATCTGACTTAATTGTGGAACTCCCAAAAGTCACATTGAATTGCGGGACCCCAGTGTCCCACAAATGCTCAACAGTTACCTATGGCTTTAAAACGACGTGCGACGTTGCCATTTTTAAAGGTGTATAATCTGACACGGGCATCTTGGAAAAGTGTAGACAGTGACGTGAAATAATTATAAAATGTGTAAAAAGTGAAAACTTTATGTTACATAAAGTGAATGTCCCTATTAATTCCTTATAAATAAAATTGAAGTGAAGTCAGAGAGCTATAAAATCTGCCATTTGTTTATGATGCATTGTTCAACGCAATGCTAAAATAACACCACATGATTGCATTGTTGGCATAAAACTTTGAAGTGAATCAGTAAACCATACTTATAAAATATGACGTAAAAACAGAAAAACTTGTAAAAAGTGAGGTGAAGAAATGACACTGTTATACAAATTGAATAATGAGACTGAAAGCTCTTATGGGATCTTATCGCATTATATACATGATTGTACCTGTATATATAATCATACCAGCAGAGCTGGTTAGATTAAATTGATTAGATAATTAGAATATAACATGTGATATTGTAGGATCCTGACTTCATTCAGTTAATGTGGCAGTTATCCCCGGCTTCTCGGACGCGGGAGGCTGTGGACGACCGCCTCGTTTCCGTACCTTGGTGACGGGTGCACACAACTGCAAACTGTGCGGCTTTGGTATTTTTCCCGACTTCAGGCGTTACACTCGGCGGCTACGGACGTGCCGTAGTTCGCTCTCGCTAAGTCAGATAGGACGTGCCGTGCGCGGAGGTTGTGCTTTGTTGTTGCCAAATGTCAAACGAATAAACAAGACAAGTGGAGAAAGAGTTTTATGATTTGTTTGGAACCGTCGACTCGACGGAGAAGGAAGTTTGAGTTTAAATAGTGAGATCGGGCAGATTCCCTCGTCGGCCATTGTGACCCCACACTAGAGGCTCCGACGGTCACTTACAGGTACTCTCGGCACGAGGGGCTCTCCTTTACCCCATAATATAATATGCAAACGAACCGGGGGTATAACCAAGCTATGGTAATCGCTCACATTAATACATTCAAGCTATTGTAATCGCTCCCATAAAAAATGCAATATATTTTAATTAAGCAAGTTGATAATAATCTTATTATTTGCAGAATCAGATGTTTAAAAAGTGTTCTCCATCCTGGACTACTAGCAAGTATGTGGACCAGATGGGGTGTCATCAGCTGTGTTAAAAAATTGGGCTAAAGAATTAGGTCCTCCTCTGGTGACTTTATTTAGTTTACATCTGGAACAATCTAAATTGTCCACTTCTTGGAAATTAGCCAATGTTTTATCTGCTCATGGTCAAAGTGACAGGGAGCATGTTTCTAATTACAGACCAGTTGTGTTATTAAGTATTGTATCAGGGGTGATGGAAACGTGTTTTTACAACCATATTAGTATAATTACCAATAACATGATTTGCTCTGAACAACAACATGGATTTCTAAAGGACAAACCCTGCAGTACTCAACTAGCAGATGTTTACCATTAAATTGGTTCATATTTTAACAGTTAAAATCAAAATGACACAATATATTTATATTTATTAAAAGCTTTTGATAGTGTATCATACAGGCTGCGTCTTCACAAATTTTAAACGTATGGTTTTAATAGTCATTTGTTGGACTGGTTTACCTATTATCATGATTATGTAACTGATAGTAAATATTGAGTGATTGTAGAGGGTTTTTGGATTGAAGCTGGTTAGACGTTTCATTGTGATTGATTGATAATATGCCCAAGGTTGCAGGCTCTCGTAAGATGAGTTTATTGTCTGATAATGCAACATATCATAGTATAGTTTTAAATCATAATATAAATAGTTTATATAATTATGGACAACGTTGGTGATTAAAGTTCAGTTTTGATAAATACACTATAATATTATTATCTGTTACTAGGACGAAAACTGTTTTTGAATTTACTTATACTATTATTATATCTATTAACACTAAACCAGTTTGCATGATGCAATGTATAAAGGGCCTTGGTGTTTTTGCTGCTCGTGATATGTTATGGAATTCACTTATAAATACATTAGTATCCAAATGTACCAGAATGATGAGGATTTTAAAACGTTATGTTGGTTACAAAGCTCCTAAAACTGTTACATCTTACTTGTACAGTGCACGTGTTTGCAGTTAACTTGTACCAGAAATGCATAACGTGCATTTTGGTGAACTTACTGTCTAAAATAAACAGTTATATACTGAGTTATATATTTCTTGTTATGCATTTCTGCTTGTACACTGTTCTACAGTTTGGCTCCCATTTAAATTTTGAATGAAATGCAAAAATTATAAACTATTCAATGAGCACCTACACAATATATACTGAATTATTCTGATTTAAATACATCGAAAGATTACCATTCCAGAGTATATGAAGCAGTCATCCTCTCTATCGTTTTAAAATTTGGCTTAAATATTATTTTAATAATTTCGTATAAAATTTTGATGTAAATAATATGTGTTTATGATCAAGGGCATGAAAATATGTAACATGTTTATGTGAAACTGGTCATAATTTACCACCGGTAATGTGAAATTACAATGTATGCAGTTAGTGTATTTCATGATATTTTATGAATATTTATATACAT
>OZ024918.1:38066179-38243679 GCA_964017125.1 Flabesymbios commensalis
GATAGCATGCTAGCCATGTACAGGTGTGACCAGAAATATAATATGAGGTCTCATCTATCAATTTCCGCAGAACCTGATGCAACACCTTAACCCTTTAACCGCCAAATTATTCAATCTGAATTTTCACTCACTTGAAGTTGTGTCTCGCTGACGCGATCCACAGCTTCAAGTGAGTGAAAATTATTCAGATTTGACAAAATGGAGGTCAACTGTTTGCAAATATTGCTGATTGATGTCACATTTTATCTTTAACATGTTCAAAAGGTGGTACCTAATGTGCTAATGAAAAATGAAAACTCGAATATATGCGGCACCGGCGGTTAAAGGGTTAACCCTTACACCGCTAAGGCCGACTATCATAGTCGTTTTTAATCCGTTTTGTTTCTTGTTTAAATCACAGTTATAGGAAGCCAAATACGTGTTGAACTCTTCCTTTACCAAGTTCGCAATTATGCTACAACTAGGCTACCTTCCTTTACCGAATTCGCATTTATGCGAAATCCACATGTGTACGTGCATTAATTGCAATGGAGATATTTCATTACATCCTTGGTTGAAAATCGCCAACCAAAACGGTCAGTGACATAGACACAATGTTCTCTTGCACATTTAATTTGTGCGATGTGCGCATGCGCATAGCTATAACCTGTATTGTGTCCAGGGGCTACTTAAGGGGTTCTCCTCAAACAAAGTCGTTTGCTAGGGGTACTTTTATCAGGGGGTAGTCGGTAAAGGAGGAGTTAAACATCAAGATTTGCCAATGTTTGGTCTCAAAAAGCAGACAGACACCATAGACAGACATTTTATTGACAGAAAAAAAGTCATTACAGACTTATTTGTCATAGAAATGAAAGATATATATGTACATGTATATACAAGATTGTTAATTTATTAAAATCATATGACAATATACGTGGTATGATATACACACAACTAATATCATGTTAAGTGGCATTGCCAAAATAAAAACTGGGTATATCGATAATATAAATGACCACTACTTAAAAAAAGAAATTAAAAGGCATTGCCAAGATAACATGGATGTCTATCATTTTGTTTTGTTTCCCGCACATAACCAGAGATAAAATAGCTACTATGTATGACATACTAATTATATATAGTAGCAAAAAAGACACTCTGGAAAGTGTTTGGTCTTAAATTAAGCATAGCTGAGTAATTGTCACCCACTTGAAGCGCGACCCAGAACTTCAAGTGGGTGAAAAGTTAAATTTTAAATGTAGCGTTGTAAGGGTTTTAAATGTTTAATTAACTGTAGTCTGCTGTCAAAGGCCTCAGCGTTTTATTAACCCTTTAACCGCCGGTGACGCATATGTTCGTTTTTTTCACTTAATTATTACCACATTCAGTACCGTCTTTTAAAACATGGTAAAGCCATAATGTGACATCAATCAGCACGATTTGAAAAGAGTTGACCTCTATTTTGTCAAATCTGAATAGTTTTCACTCACTTGAAGTTGTGGATCGCGTCAGCGAGACACAACTTCAAGTGGGTGAAAATTCAAATTGAATTATTTGGCGGTTATAGGGTTAAGAAAAAACCTGACGTATTGACTGGCCAGTATTTGTACTTATTTATTGAAATATTTAATGTCATCGAAACCATTTTGATCTGTGATAAGAGATAATAAATCACGTATAAGCCTACAATTCCTTGCATTACAGCCACATGCAAACAAATGAAATGAATGGGGCTTTAGGCCACTTTTTGTGCACATACAGGCTAAACTGGGCCAGGATAACCTCCTGAGATGAGTGAGATGACACTGCCCTCCAGACACAGGATTTTAAATTAAAACCCTTTAGGTCTGAGGCCGAGCACGCTACCTCTCGATCACGAAGGCTCCCCACAATACTGTGTTTTACGCGTGGATTGAGTAGAAACATTTTTGTTTTTTTCAAACCGCCGAGACCGGGAAACGAGCCCCGATCTCTAGCTTGAAAGGCAGCGGTTGTAACCACTACCCTAGGGCCCCGCCTTACAGCCACATGCGGATGTACAACATATCTGCTGAGTTCTGGTTGCAGTTTCATGCATGAAGTTAAAAAGATATCCGCAATTGCAGATTATGTTAACCATGTCACTGTGGGTCCGATGTCCATATAGATATATACATCCACCAGATGACTCCATTACTCACAACTTTGCGTGTTGGCTTTTTTCTCGTGATTCTCGCTTGGCTCTTGTTCGCGCTTCAATGAATTGTGCTGCAATCTATTTGTCAAGACTACATCAACCTTTACTGCAACACACTGGCTTTCCCAGACTTTGAATTAATATGCATGTCCATTAATGACCCAGCCATATTATATAATTTGGTACATGCGGAAATGAAACAGCAGATGTAATTTCTACACTAGCTCAACATGCTCGAAGGCTGGGAAATAACGCAGATTTTAAATTGAGTTAATAGTAACATATGTTGCTAATGAAAAAGGCAAGCTTACCCAGGAAAGTTATTTTTTCAAAATATTACTCTTCATTCCTTCCAAGACTGATTAGTAAAAACGTCAGGTGTTTATTTTAGTACATTAGATGTTAAATGCTCAATTAAAGCTTAGGACGTTTAAGATATGTACAAGAGAAAAATATCATGACATAAATTACATCATAACATATATATATTATATAGTCTATTATATTTTTACAAATTATGTCGAATATGAGCAGCTTCATCTCTAGTTGTTCTTTATTTTTTTCTATATAGTACAATTAACATGTATAATTCAAGCCTAAGATGCTGAAAATTTGTCCTCGCGAGCACGGTGTATGATAAAATACGAGCGCATATTTTGGCGGCCATATAGGATTTATGCAAATGAAGGCACAATAAAACAGCTTCATTAAAAGTTGAAGAACAGTATAAACAGCTTATATGCCAAAGGAAATATTTGAACTAAAAATGCAGGTTATGAAACAATTTGAAGTCTTAGCAAACTTACTAGCATCATGATGATGATTTTAATGAACACAAGGGACTATCATTTTTTTATTGTCATAACCGTTGGCTACGAAAACATTATATTGCACACAAAAATCATTAGAATAGGATAAATATTGACCATTTTGTACCATTTTGAATCATATAATAGCGTCAGCTGGCGACCATTTTGTTTTTGCTAATTCAGTCACTTTCGGCTCGGAAAAAATATGACAGCAGAGTAGACGTCATTCCTGGGCTAGTAAACCACATGTCTGTGTTGTTGGTCTGTTTGTAGCAAATATTTGCCATCTGTTGAAATCATAGGATGTGATGGCTGGATGACTATTATATATTTAATCCGAAACAGCTAGCAAACTTTCCTTGATAACTCCTTATTTTTTTCAAAAAAAAAATACATGTAAATTAACGCTTTGATGCTGATCTACCAATTTTGTCTTATGCTCGTCTTGTTATCGTTGATTTGCATCAATTTATAACAAAAACGATTGAATTGCATATTTTTGCATTGTCCCACCTCAAGCGCATTATCTCACGTATTCTGTAAAATTCATTATATATATAATTCTAATATTTTCACCGAGCTGGTTAATACAATGAAGTATGGGTATGGGTGTAATATAACTTTGTTTTCGCCGAGTTGCCATTCAAAATGGTTTCCGGTGACGTCATTGCGTTTCCCAGAAACAGATAACAGAATCATATTACAGAATCATATTATTGTTATTATGGAACGATCTCATTCGCTTAAGGTGAAAATATAGCTGTGAATAAAAAAACAATGTCACTTCTCGGATCCATTAACTGTGCTTATATGTTCTTCAAGCATTAATAAGTGTTAATTATCTTGTAAGAAGTTGAATAGTCTTCTATAGCATAGCATATCTCAGACATGTTGGGCGTATGGCGTAATAGTGTTCCTTCAAAAGAAAACAATTTACAGAATATCATCCGATTGAAGAGAGATGGAAATTCAAACTGGGAAGGACATTTTTTTTAGTTACCGGTAGTTACGTTAGAGATAAAAGGGTTATATGGCGAGTAACCCTTGTAGATGTCAGATTCTGACGTCTAAAATCGATCCTCGCACTGTAAGAGTGAAAATATTTATAATGGCCGTAGAACCATAACATAGGTATTCAAATGAATCAGAATAACCTCACTAAGACGTTTATAATGTTTTCAAATTGAAAAAAAACTTAAGGTTTTCCAAGGTTGTCATAAATAAATTCAGCGCTTTAAGGGTTAAAGTATTTCCACTTCAAGTCACTTGGATGTCTGAGCTTGGTTTTCTATGTGTGTGGAATACGTCTGTCGTATAAGCATGGATAGTTTTTGCTCCCCTGATGGCATCATTACAATAATAAGCATCGCATCAGCAATGACTGTCATGTCAATATTCAGATGATTATGCTGTATACATTTCAATGAATCAAACAACAAAAACATGTTTTTGGCGATATGAATTTTTACCATTCCGTTACCATTAAACAAATGTTGGACTAGATTGGTTTTGATATACAAGGATCTCGCCCCCTAAGCCCGATGCATGATGCATAGACCTAACATTTTGCAAAGAGATTGCAGTCGCTTTCTTCAGGGGGGAGAGTCTTTGTCTGAATAATTTGATTTCTGCACAGCATACCTGACAGCCTGATATCCTCTGTCACTCAGTGAGCATGCAGTGTGCATACATGTATCTCTCACAGGTCGCACATTTCCCATGTGGATAATACAAGCTGCCAAGCCTAATTGCTATGGCCAAGAGCAAGACATCCAAGGCCATTTAGAGTTGATAACGATTACTATTTAATCTGAGGATAATGGTCAGATTTATCTTCAGCTTACTTATAATAGTCTATTAATTTGCTTGATTACAAGTACGATACATTTGTGATACTACATAACATTCTTCTAAATTGTGCTATGGACAAATAGGGAGTATTGTATGTAAGCTACATAATCATGGCAATGTACTCGTGGTGCCTTTAGGTGGTGAAGTGTGACTGAACTATTTACTATTACTTACTGGGAACACGACGTTGTTGCAACGTTGTATCAACGACATTGGCGTTGATTTAACGCCGTAACAGCGTTGTGTGCCAAGTGGGTACCATCCACTATTTTATCAGACACTGGTCAATTATTTGCATTGAGAGCATCTATATTATGCATTGTAAACCACCCATGATCACAATGTACCCATCCTGTCATTGGCAGGTTTATTTTCCACTACTACACTTGCCAATGACAGGATGAATAATTATCTCCCATCACCATACATTTATCCCTGTCCATTGTCATCGAGGGCGTTCATGACAATGACAGGTTGACCACTGCTGCACTCGCTACTTTCATTGGTGGCACTTGGGTTGCCATTTGCATGAAACATAGGTTCTAAAGACATAATCTTATAATAGCCGGTGATCTGATTAAACGGGGCTATTATAATGATACTTGAAAGGTTAGCTATGGAATAGTGTTAATATATAACATATCTTTTGTCCAATGTCATAACCTCATAGAGCAAACTGAAATGAGTTTCCAGCTAGTGTCCCGTTGTTTTCATTTGATAACAGTATACTTATATTGGTATGTGAGATTGGAAGCTCATCTCTTCTTGGATATGAAGACCTTGTATCCCACACCTCAATTCAACCATATCCACATCATGATTGGTGGGTTAGAGAAATAGCCGTATACATGGTACAATGACTCTTTGATAGTCCTCCAACTAAGGTTATGTCTACACTCCCTGTTGTTCATCACTCATGCCACAATTTATTGTCTTGGCATAATAAATGACCGATGCTTTCCAATTTGATAGGCGGTCTATTTGTCTCGGTCATGTGGAAACATTGGAGATACAGTACAAACATTGCGAAGATGTTGATCTGGCACTTTTCGTACAGCCCAGTGCCGAATAGCCAAAATACCTGAGCTCCTGGGCACACTTGCATTCCCACAAGGATTTCACGCCCCCCCCCTTCTCTATGGGAGAATATTGTGTAATGTCAGATTTGTATGAAGACACCAGCAGGACCTTAGCGTATGAAAAATAATAACAGGAGAAGGAGTTGTGCTTTACTGGTGCATAACACGAAGGTCATGTCCAGGTCATATCTAGGTCATTTCTAGGTCAAACTCGCAAAAAATATTGAAAATAGCCACTTTTTATCAATTTCAACTGCCTAATGGTGCGCGACACATTTTTGGTCGGGTATCATTTCAACACACATTTGTAGGAAATCTAGAACAATGCTGATATTGGGAGGGGTAATTATGCCCATATGTTTGCCCCTATTACACCCCTTCCTCCAAGGCTCAATTGAACAAACAAAATTACCATTATGCATGCAGCAGCGTGTAGCAGCAGCTTTGGCTTCCATCGCAAAAGATTGATACATAATTGGGTATGGAGATCGACATGGGTTGAGGTTGTGCTTTACTGCATGGATACCGTCCAAAATAAACGTGAAGGTTATTTTAAGGTCGTGTTAAATGTCAGGTTTAACAGTTTATGATGATGTGTACTGAATGCGTAATGACTAAGTGTGCAATTATGCAATCCGCACTGCGGCGATATCTGTCGTAAGTATTAATATAGCATTTTAAGCATGATGATGATGCCAAAGGAAGGTACGATTTGTCTTATATATATAAACATATTTATTTTCAGGTGGATTGCCCAAATAGCGCATTAAGCACTAGACGAGGGGATCTCCACATATTGCCTTATATGTATTGCCTGATAACAAAAATATATGGCTTGCTGAAAAAGTCAAGTCTTATAATAATTTTATTGATTTTATGGCTGCCATTTTGATTTTTTCGTTCTAAACGAATCCTCTTAGAAAAAAGGGTTAAATCCATATATCTTCGCAGGCAATTTGAGTTTGGCGAGGTATTAGGTCTGTTTTGCACCAATATCTCCTTAAAGCAAGAGTACTATTTCTACTTTCTACTGAAATGTTCTTAATCATCGTTTCTTTCAGCTTCTTTAAATTTACTATTTGAGTAGCTTACGCGCACGTTAAGCTTTTCACCCTGGAACCCTAACGGTCCACCAATTCGTACAAATGCAGCTATTTTCTTACACAATTGTTTCGTCAATATATTATGTATCATGCAACATATATTCAGTTGTCGTTATTATCCATTGTATTTGAACAGCTACTGTATAATATGTGCATCGGTCACTATAGTTACAGCGGGATTAAACTTGGAATTAATGTACATACATCAATTGATGTATGTACATGTTCAGAGTTTTACGGTCTCAGTTTTTTAACACTGCATTGTTAAAAGTAGGCTAGCGGTAGGGATCATAATTCATGATTCGCTAAAGTAAACATTCTGGGCGCAGAATGGAATGCCACGCATGAGCAGAATCGTCAATCCCCACAGGATTGTGGTCTGCCGCATTGTAGTAAATATTATGGTTCAGTGTAGCATGCTTTAACCCTTTAACCGCCAAATTATTCAATTTGAATTTTCACCCACTTGAAGTTGTGTCTCGCTGACGCGATCCACAACTTCAAGTGAGAGAAAATTATTTAGATTTGAAAAAATGGAGGTTAACTTTTTTCAAATCTTGCTGGTATTTTCAACATATTTAAAATGTGGTGCTTAATGTGCTAATAAAAATGAAAACCCGAATATATGCGACACCGGCGGTTAAAAGGTTAAATAAAATAGTGCATAAGGTAAAAGGTGCAGGTTTATAGTCTTATATCAAATCTGCAGATTTATCAGGAGATTATTTACATTTAACCCCCTGGTCAAAATATAGAATATGATCAATATTAGAATATTCACAATGCCCGTTCTTCAACGTTGTCCTTTTCAAAATAGTCTGATTTAAGTAAAAAGTCCAATTATTTTTTAAGACTTAAAATGTACATTTTTACGATGTTTGTTCCTTAAACATGTTTAATTGTGTTGATAACAATATCCTCTTAGTGAAATATTAACTTTTAAACCGCTAAATTAAAAATATAAACTTTTGTCTCGCTGTCGCGACCCACAACTTCAAATCGTGAAAATTACTCATATTTTTATCATTTCAGACTAAACATTTGAAGATCGTGATGTTCAAACACACATTTCGGTCTCCACAATCTAATAAAACGGATTAAAAACGCGCATAGTATTCGGTAGGACCATTCTTAGCCAGCAAGAACGAGACGTCGGCCCTCTTGTTACCTGGGGACATTCCTTTTGAGCCAGGCCCCATACTAGACGTCTATTTCTAGCGGGATCACGTCGACCTTGACCTGACTCGTCACCGGATCTGTCCATAATTCGCCGGGGATGATTTATTATGCACCCACTGGGATTGTCCGGCTAGTTAACCCTCTAACCCTGCAACCCATTGAGCACTCTTGTCCACGGCGATGGTATTTCACAGTTATTGGGAATGAAATGAGTGTTTAAACATCAAGATTTGCACATTTTTGGTGTCAAATTTAACAAATAGCAATTTTACAGCCACTTGAAGTTGTGGGTCGCGGTAGCGAGACACAACTTCGAGTAGGTAAAATTTTACATTATTTAATTTATCAGGATAAGGGTTAAAAGTGAAATATCTCTCAAATTGGTGGCAGATATATTTTTCGTAACTCGAAGTTTTGGATCGCGGTAGCGAGACCCAACTTGACGTGGGTGAACATTGAATTTTGTATATCAGGGCTCCATAAGTGTGCATTTAATTACCTAATTACGCTTTCAACGAAAATTTCCATGAAACTGTACATGTTTGTATGACATATTCAAGGGTGTATCAGCCACGTTACAAAGTGGCAAATACACCCTTTCATATCCAATGGGATTATATAATAGTATGTTGTCAAATCTATTTAGCCCTCAAAGCACCTGTCGATCTAAGAGATCGCACTACAGTAAACAGAACGAGTCGCTGTCGTGGTAGTAGTTTAGAGCTACAATCTGTCACGTCGCGTATGGGAGTTATCAGGATATCCCACACTCTCAATGTACAAGTTTCAACCCAGTAAACACAAAACATTTTTATAACATTTATACAATGTTAGACCAACATCGAAGACTTTGGTCCTGCGTTGTTAAATGTTATGCAAATGTTGTGTGTTTACTGTAGTCGAAACTCAGTTCTGGTAAACTAAATCATGAGTAGAATTTGGAGACAGCATCATTCTTATTTTGCATAGATTTCACTGACTCCAAGCTGACATATTGTCCGCTCACAAGCAAATTAACTATTTTCAAAATGGGCGTCAAGAAGTTACTGTAACAAAATATAATTTTAATAAACGGCCTAAAATTACATTCAAACCCTCTGATATTACTAGTCTATGGATGCACAATCCATTGACGGCTTTACTTTTGCTTTATTGCTCATATAAATTGTTAAATGGCTGAAAAGAACTGTGGTTTAATCATAAATTGCGTACTAGTGCAGCGGATTTTAGTAATATTTTCCGAAAATCGTTGAAATTGAGATAAATGCACCAAATTTGGTACAGAGCTGCACCAGAGTATACTGATCCTTATTGGAAGGAGAACCACCTTGTAGCTGAAAGGTAGGGGCTTCGTTCAGGGCATTTTTACCCCCCCCTTATTTTTTCAAACAATCTAAGTAATTTTTAAAAAAAAATATGTGTTTCACCAAAAACGTTCACAAAACTATTTATTATTATTTGTTAGCAGTTTATTTAATCAAAACACTGGGCGGGTCCATAGTACCTTTGGGGACTCACACCCTCTTTTTTGACAAATTATTATAAAAAGTACCCTAAATTTAGTGAAATAGTTCAAAATGTGATAAAAGCACCAAATTTGACACAAAGCTGCACAATGGTATACTAATCCATATTGGAAGGGGATTCACCTAATAACTGAAGCATAAATGCTTCGCTCATGACATCTTCAACCCCCCTTTTTTTTTCTAAAAAGTAGTAATTATTCTTAAAAATTATGTTTCACCAAAGATGTCTACAAAACCGTTTATATTAATGCTTTTTTTTTGCTCACACACCCCTTTCTTGCCAAATTATTGTAAAAAGTGCACTACAGTGGCTTGAAGCGAAAACTAAAATCCTTGGGGCGAGAATCACCCACCTCGCCCACAAAATCTGGAATTGTCAATGCATTTAAACACATAATTCGACCTTTTTTAATGCTATTTTGCTACATTTTTAAATGAGATTTTTTTCAGTATTTTACAAAAAATGCAAATAATTACCACATTACCTAAATTCAAACTTTTACCGATATCTGAAAAACCTTCTAAGTGTAGGTCTATGAAATTGGGCTTCCAAATCAATTAATTAAATGAGCATGAAATAAATATTTTAAATACTTATTATAGAGTTATAAAGGTATAGTAATATATTTTTGAAGTGTAATTATAAAATTGATATATTAAGCAATCTCAAACTATTTACATTGTATTTCATTCGCCATGTGAAAATAACACGTAATAATGCAGTGAAATACAGCGCTTCAAATCATCATCATGTGTTGCAGTGGTGCATGGTAACGCATTAGAGGGTCATATTATTTGTATAAGACTTTGATGCTACTATCTCATCGCAAAATAGAGTGGGCCCAACTAATTATCTTGCTGTCTTATTGACAATATATCCAGAATCAAGATGTGGAGAAATTTGAGAATTGGTAAAGGACCAGTAAAACTGAGATACCATTTCACTGTCGTCATTTGATCATACTTTATGTCTTGTATGAGTTGTGTAAGTTTGAATGTACCAAACATTTAGACTGGGTAATATTGCTATAGACTGTTAGTTACCATTTTAGTGATATGTAATGGCAAGCACACTTCCCACCCGAAAAAAAATCAATCGTAACGAAAAGTGACGTCTCAGTAAGAAGTGGAACAGCTGATAGGGCTAAGTGGGACAGTTTTATAATATATATATCTTAAGATCCACCAATACTAGAAATAAAGGGAATTGTACACAGATGTAAATGATTAAACATTTTATGAACACATTTACAATAAAAATATCCAGTTTATGAAGAAGTACTGGACACTTATGTGGAGAAGTGGGAAACTAACGAGGAGAAGAGTTTACCCAATGCATATCACTACATATTACCCCAGTTCTCCCTCTGCCTCCGGAATTTAAAATGAATGAATGAATGAATGAATGAATGAATGAATGAATGAATGAATGAATGGATGGATGAATGAATGAATGAATGAATGAATGAATGAATGAATGAATGAATGAATGAATGAATGAATGAATGAATGAATGAATGAAATCTTATATAGCGCATGTATCCAGCCGGAGGCTGTTCAGGGCGCTTACACAATAATCACTACTGTGATTATAGTGAACAAAATTTCAATTAAGCATATACACGAAGAAGGTAGTAAGGATGCTCCAACCACAATAAATATGAGATAATGTACATATTAAACTTGTTTTACATCACTATAATGTCAAGTCAAGTCAAGTCAAGTCAAGAAACATTTATTCGCCATGTATAAACATTGAAAAACAATTCAATTTCATAATATAATTTTATGGACAGGAGACCCCCATTAAGACACTGTATGTATCGCTATCATGAGGGCCACCGTTGGTATATTACATTATTTGGGGTGAACATTTACTTCACTAACATAACAAGAAAATTAATATTTTGTACATTATAACCGTATAAATATACACTTGAAGATAATAAATGGTTGGATGCTAACAATGCATAAGCATAATATTTAAATATTGAGTAAAATATTAGAGACTAAAAATATAGGACAGTATATATATATTACGAGTTTATATTGCAAATGACACAATTAACAATGGAACAGGTTGACGAATAATTGTCAATAATAGTTCTTTTAACATATTGGCCGAACGAATATAAAGAATGTGTTAGAATTTTACTTGAAACTGCAGTGGAAAGAGAATTAATGGCAATAGGTATTTCATATCTTAGGCAATGTCTTGCAAACTCGTGTTTAATGCGGGGAATTTGGAAATGGTGTCTCGACCTCGTATTATAAGAGTGTATGTTTCGTCTGTTGTCAGGGTACATGGATTCAAAATATGCAGGAGTCGAATTGTTCATTAATTTATAGATAAATTTTAGTTGTTGTACTTTCATTATGTCTTTAATTTTCAGTAATTTAGTAGATTTAAAAAGCGGTTCGGAATGTGAATTATATTTACTGCAGGTGATGATTCGTATTGCCTTCTTTTGTAATTTAAAAATTCGTTCACATCGATATCCCCAAAGCAATAAACCATAGTTGATATGTGGCAATATTAAGCTGTTGTACAATGTTTTAAGAATGTATGCTGGGACGAAATGCTTTAATTTATTTATTATTCCAATTACTCTAGATATTTTATTTGCTACTTTATTAGTGTGCGTTTCCCAGCCTAAATTTTCTTGTATAGTTATACCTAAAAAATTAAAACAAGTATCATGTTCAATTGGCACTCCATCCAGACATATTGAAAGGACGGGTAATTTTCGATGAGATTTACGGAACAACATATATTTGGACTTTAAGGTATTAAGAGATAATTTATTTACTTTGAGCCACTTGCTTATGTGCGAAAGTTGTGTATTAATTGTTTGCGAAAGTGAATTAACATTATTGAAATCGTTTAAGTGTATGTTGGTAATTAAGGTGGTGTCGTCGGCATAGAGAATGATATCAAAATACGATGTAGCAGCTGATATGTCATTAATATATATTAAAAATAGCAAGGGACCTAAAATGGAGCCTTGAGGGACACCTGTGGTAATGCTTCTTTCAGTTGATTTCATTGTTCCCACTTGCACGTATTGTTTTCTTTCGGAAAGGTAATTTTTGAAGAAAAGTAATTCTTTGTCTAATATTCCATAATATTTTAATTTGTCAATAAGAATCTCGTGATCTAATGTATCAAAAGCTTTCGATAGGTCTAAATATATATTTAAAGGAATGAGGCCGGAATCCATGTTTTGTACCATATTGTCTACTAAATGAAGTGTGGCTAGTTCTGTTGAATGTTTGGCTCTAAATCCGTATTGGTTGTTATGAAAAAGATTGTGAGATGTAAAGTGATTAGCTAATTGTTTAAATACTACTTGTTCTATAATTTTAGAAATAGATGGAAGTAATGATATGGGTCTGTAATTGGTTATGTCTGTTTGGCTGTCTTTTTTATGCAGCGGTATGACTTTAGCTAACTTTAGCTTGTCGGGAAAAATACCTGTGTTTAAACATTGATTAATTAATAAGGTCATCGGTTTCACTATTTCTGATTTTATTTCTTTCAATAATTTTGTGGATATACCATCGTGGCCTGAACTATTCTTAGTGTGTAAAGTGGTAATAATTTTATTTACACTGTCTTCCGACATAGTGTTGAATTTAAACGTTTGTTGTGTTTTATTGGTGAGGTAGTCTTTATATGATTTATTTTGATGCGGTATTTGTTGTGCTAAATTTAGACCAATGTTGGTAAAAAAATTATTAAAACTATCAGCAATATCAGTTTTATTTGTAATGTTTTTACCATTTATTTTAAAATAATGTGGAAACGGTTTGTTCTCTCTATTTTTATTTAATATATTTTTTATAACTCCCCATGTGTTTTTAATATCACCATTATACTTTTTAAAAGAATTATAAAAGTATGTTTTTTAGCTTCTCTGATAGATTTTTTGAGAATTTTATTATAAGTGTTAAGATTTATCTTTAATGTGTTATAATTATCATCATTAGTTTCAACTGATTTTAATTTCATATAAAGGTTGTCGCGATATTTTATGGAATGAATTATTCCTTGAGTTATCCACTTGGAATTTTTATGTTTATGTTTATGGTATTTTACTTTCTTTACAGGAAATGACGTAGATTTCGAGGAAGTAATAATATCTGAAATAATCTGATAGTTTACGTTGGGATCTGATGATGCATCTTTATTTAGTTTACTATAGATGTTAGCAGAGTTAATTGTTTGCCTAAATAGTGTCATTGAATTCGAATTCATATTTTGTAATTCAATATATTTAGGAGTGGGTTTCGGGACTGCAGACATATTTAACAATATAAAATATGGGAAATGATCTGACAGGTCTGATACAAGTATACCTGAAAGAGTTTCTGATGATAAAGGGGAAATATTACATAAAAAATTATCAATTAAAGTTGCTGATCGTGATGATATTCTAGTTGGCAATGTTATTTTAGGAATGAAATTATTTGTAGTTAGCATGTCAAAATACTCGGATAAAATAGCTTTTTCATTAATTTTTAATAAATCTATATTGTAATCCCCTGCGATTACTACTTCAATCTTTCTTTTGTTAAGTTTATCTAATGTTGGAGTTAATTCTTCAATAAATGTTTCGTAGTTTTCATTTATGTCCCTAGGCGGTCTGTAAATATTTCCCAAAATGAGTGTGCGATTTAGTTCCAGACATTCGATTTCTATAAATTGCCCTTCCCATATTCGTGAATTAGTGTATAATTCAGATTTTAATTTATATTGATGTTTGTCTTTTACATATATACATAAACCTCCGTGCGATGAACAAATTTTACCTTGATGTATTAATGAGTAACCATTCAATTTAAATAACGATGTATCAGAAATGTCGCTAAGCCATGTCTCCTGCAAGCAAATTGCCGAAAATTCACATCCGTGTTCGCTAAGGTAATGTACGAGTAAGTTTAATTGATCGAATTTAGCGTTTAGAGACTGAATATTTAAGCTTAATATGGAAAAATTGTAACCTTCAGATGTTATTGTATCTATTGTGTCATCAACATTATAGTATTTTGTTGGAGAATGCTGTTCCACATCTGGTGAAAAGTCATTGTCATTATTGCTATTAACATTAAGTACGGTAAGTAATGAATTTCTGTCCTCGCCTCCAAAAGCTTTTAAAATATCAACCTGTTCCATTGTGAATGTGACATGTAAAATATACAGTGTTTCGGCAACAACATAGAAAAGTGAACATCCACCTCAAAAATACGATGATGACAAAAAAATGGCACATAATACAATAAGTCAAAGCAAAAGGCGAAAAATACTGACGTTGGTGAGATAACACAAAAAGAAAGATGCAAACCAAAAAACTGGGCCTACAGTAATACAGTGAAATGTTCGTGCACACATTATAAATTATGTCCTGTTTCTGCATAAATCGATTGATATCGGTAGGTTCCCTAATTTAAAGAAAAAAACAACAACAATGTAGTTATAATTAAGTTACAACTACCCCTATGAATAAGCTATTAATGAAAAGTATTGACTAAAATAATAATAATAATAATAATGTCAGAATATTGAAATAATAAGTTATATAGTTCATGAGTTAATGAGTATTTAGTATTATACTAATTAAGTGCCAAGGAATGAGCGCAGCTGCTCCTCCCTAATGTACTATTGTCTGCAAATTGATTCTGAAAGATGATGCTTGAAATGAAGATGAACAGTTGCACCCCGCTTCAGATCCAAAGGTGATAACAAGATGAGACCAAACACAAACCTGGTCAAACTTTTCACTGAAATTTACCTTATCACTTCCACTTCCCTTGGGTAATGATTAAAAATAACTTATGATAACATATTATACCACAACTGACATAACAATACCCATTTCCCATAATCCGATATTGCTAATTAAACACAGAAACTTTACAGTTAGATCAATGTGTGTCTTCAAATGACCATGGTTAGTGACCTTCAATACCCTCTGGTGACATATTCCACCACTGCCAGCATCTCAATATCGATTTATCAGACTCCCAGATGGATAACTTTTCCAATGACACCAGACACAAACTTGTTAAAGTTTTTAGTTAAATCACCCTTATGTCTTGAAGTGACCTTGAACGATGACTTTAACCCTTTAGCCGCCAAAGTATTCAATCTGAATTTTCACCCACTTAAAGTTGTGTCTCGCTGACGCGATCCACAACTTCAAGTGAGTGAAAATTATTAAGATTTGACAAAATGGAGGTGGATCGTTTTCAAATATTGCTGATTCATGCTATCTTTACCATGTTTAAAAAGTGCCAATAAAAAATAAAAACCCGAATATATGCGACACCGGCGGTTAAAGGGTTAAATGCCCTCTGGCTCTGGTGACCTCTTCCACCACCACAGGTAGCCCAGCTCTCATTTTCCATACTCTCAGATAGATAACCTTACAAACACACACATGGTCAACTGGTTTAGTGAAATTACCTTTACCTTTTAGCGTGATTTGAAAGTTATGATCACAAACACGATTTCTCTGCAATTTTGACGACCATCTTGAAGTTGGACAATTTATTTGAGAAAAAAAGTATTAAAAAATCTGCCGGCAATGAATTCTGCAACAATACATTGTTTGAATGTATTGTGTGGCGGCCATTTTGCAAATGGCTTATTTGACGGTGATCGGACTATATTTCAGCTTGGAGACAGTGATTTTTCCTATCAGAATGAGAGTGTCTCCATATTCTACTCATGATGTCCGCCTGGACTTTTTTACAGGCTTTGTTTCGGAAATGGAATCCCGACTACTGGGAAAGAAACGGAATCTTTCTTCGTCCGCTGGGATTCTGGTGCAGTGGTTAACCTTTTCACTACCATACATGACGGAAATTTCCGTCGTCATTCGTCAATGAACGTAACCATAAAATGACACAAATTTTCGTCAAATATATACTACATTTATGTATTTTTCGTCATTTGAAGCTGGAAATTGCGTTAGCAATTCCAGCTTCAAATGACGAAAAATAGAACTCCTACACCAGTATATCTGGATCCTGGCATGCACCCCGGCCTGGAAGTCAAAGGGTTAAAGTTGCCTGACCGGGAAGATCGCGGATTCGTCCACCGCTTTGGCATTCAGGTGTTAAAGAAATAAATGTTTATCATCCGCTCACTGGTGATAAATCATTATTGTGGGGAGCCTCTGTGACAGAGAGGTATCGTGCTCGACCTCAGACCGCCAGGGCACAAATTTCGAGTTATGTGTCCGGAGAGCAGCGTCTTCTCATTCATCACACCATCCTCAGGAGGTTCTCCTGTCCCAGTTTACCCTATATATGCACAAAGGGGCCTAAAACCCCATTCATGTCATTGCAAAATGTACTGAGTGATCATGTTTATATAACAATACGAAAAGAAATTCAGAGTGTTTTAAGTGATCATTTCTTTTAGGATAAATGCAGTTATTTCTTTGTCAATTTAGCATGCAACCAGGATGTTTGAACATAACCTGATAACACAAAAACTGTCCACTACCTCTTATTTTACACGATTAACCCTTTCACCGCCAAATTATTCAATTTGATTTTTTACCCACTTGAAGTTGTGTCTCGCTGACGCGATCCACAACTTCGAGTGAGTGAAAATTATTCAGATTTGTCAAAATGGAGGTCACCTCTTTTCAAATCTTGCTGATTGATGTCTCATTTTATCTTTAACATGTTTAAAAGATGGTACTTAATGTGCTAATAAAAAATGAAAACCCGAATATATTCGGCACCGGCGGTTAAAGAGTTAACCACAGAAGACACGAGACGTTGACCCCATGTAGGATTGATATTGGTCAACACTATGTGACGCTGGTCCAACATAAAACCACATTGGATCAATGTCTGGGGTGTGTTGAGACGTGTAAGATAATGATCTGAAACGCCATATTGGTACGTGCTGGAGTGAGCTTTGATCATTGTCTTTGATCGCGGTGATGTCCCTGCCTAGAGAACATGTGATAGAATTAGACTCCAGCTTATCTCCGACAGTTTTTAGCGAATTGAGCCTGAAGGACGAAAGAAAATAATTTTGAATCATTGCTTGTATCATTTGCTGTTGATTGATTTCGTTAAATATCTTAATTTGAGTGTTTCTAATTGTGGTTAGATATAAGGGACATAAATATGCGAAAAACTAATATTCTAATGAGCATTATATAAGTGGTGTGAGAAAACCTCTGACAAAGTAAGACGTCTCAATGCCACATCACCCGTGTAGTAAAGATGGAGAAGCCATTGATAGAGATTGGAGAACACTGTTCTGCCTAAAGCCTATCCGGCTACTTGTCTATTGCTTTCTATCAATGATGGGTTTCAGGTGTATCCAGGAGGTGCTACCCTACCATAATAAACATTCATTTAACCAAGCATATTATGTATTACAATTTGCGAGAATAAATGCTACTGTGGCTTAGAAGACCTCATCAAAACAGACTCAGACTCAGATTCATTTATTAGAAAGTAATATAAAAAACATACAATTTTTAGATGTACATGGGTAAAACAATTTAAATGTATTACGAGTAAGACGCTTTTGGTCGCCTAGCATACGGACCACCTATAAATTTACCAAAGAAAACATTAAAAAAATAATTAGGCAGAAAATGATCAAATACAGTAAAAAACAACAAAACATTTTCAGCTCAGGGGTTAAATTGTAATAGTGATAATTGCAGTTTCTGGGCATATCAAAGGAGTCATAGTAGGCTGGTAAGTGATTATTTAATTTGATTATTTAATAATTTATTGTAAACTTTCAATGAAAAAATTACAAGATTTTTTTTATATTTTCAAATTCCTAATTAGGGGATTCGTATGTGAAAACCTAAATATATAAAATGGTCCGTTTTTGTTGTTTATAGGCATGTTTTGGCTGGTAGTTCAAGCAAGTGGACAGTAATTAAGTTGAGATAATGCATTATAGATAGTTCGCAAAATGTTATTATTAAAAATTAACGTTGATACACTACAAGGTCTCAACCACTAGCGTGATCTTCTAATCACATTGAGAGTGGAGAAACAATATTATTTAATGATTGACCCAAGTAGGATCAGATGTGAAGTTGAAATGGTTTCAAACATGACTAGCGAGGCAGTCAGGGGCCTACCAATGCGCCACATCCCGTCTCTTGCACACTGATACCTACCGATCACGGACCATAAAATGGTTAAAACTCTGACGGAGTGAGCTGACGAATAAACCAGGAAAGTTAGCTTAATACCTGGAACAAACTCGTAACAAGTTAAAAATGTCAGGAAAAAATGTTAGAAGGCACATCATCTATTTCTGATATTCATAATGTCATTCTAGGAATCACGGACCTTAAAAATCTTATTATATGACCTACAAACTCTATCAGAAATGAGGGCAGAAATAAATACCAGCTGTCATAGGAAAAATTATGTTTTTATTTGTCGTTTTTCATCACCTTTGTTGGCGAATATACAATTCAAGGGGCATTTAGTGTATTTTGGCTAATCTAAACGAATTTATTAATTGTGGGGATCCGAAATTTTTTAATGTAGTCCTATGGGCAATACGATAAACTGAGTAAAAAAATTTAATATCTCTAACGAATGTTTTTTTTATTCAACATGCAATGTTCCAAAATACACGAATTTGTACACAAATATAATGTCTCCCAATATCTAACACCTGAAACATAGACTGTTTTAACATGGAAGATTTCTTGAAAATAACCTAACCCCGAGTTATATTGTAGCGCAATTGTTATGTACAACGGAATTTATTCATAAACAGACATGAACTCAATATAAAAAAATTGCCAAGGATACATTTACTGAGGCGTTTTAGTTGTCTCACGTCAACCGGTCAACTTAGCAACGCCACTGCTATCTAAAGTCCTCGAATTGTGGTGTGATACCATTCAATTAATTTGATATACCCAGAGACAGCTGCAAAGTCACAATATTTTGAGGTAGGTGAAATATTTGTAAACATCAAATTTGGACTGCTATTTTATAACCAAAACAATCACCCCTGAAACGTATTTAATTTCTGTGTCAACACATAAACGCTCATAATTTAGCAAAAAATCATTGAAAACATGTTAAACTGAAAAAAGTGCTTGATAATGATGGTCATCCCCCTACCGCATCGGTGGGCAATGATACATATATTTTAAATACATTAAAGATCGTTTCATATTGTCCGTATTCAACACAGCAACATTATTTAATATTTCGATCAAATCAGCAACGTTTGCTTTCTGTCTCATTATTGTAATTAGAGCTGAAATTTTAACTCCATCAATGTAAAATGCAGTTCAAAAGAAGCGGCTTTTGATTAAATAAGAGTGAGAGAGTATTTTAGAAGTTGTTTACATAAATATAACTACAAATAACACTTAGTTAAATTTCTGAATCTAATGTACCTCATTATATTGGCATGTATGTATTGTAAAATGGCCTTCGAAATACATTTTCACATTAGGCATATCATGTTCCCATTTCTTTTTTGTCTTTATAATGATGAACCAATTAGGCATATTATGTTCCCATTTCTTTTTTCTCTTTATAATGATGAACCAATTGATTTTTTCTCAGACATTGGGGCCCAAGTGTTGAGATATCTCGTAGATGCGCTTAAAATTTGACGTTTACATCCAATTATCATGCCTTGTCAACTCAGAAACAATAATGCAAGCTCAGCAACTACATAATTTCACAATAAAATCTCTGCTCTGTCTTAACAATTTTTATTTTAAAAAGTGTTATAAATACTAACATATCACTAAACTACCATACAAAGCTATTTATGATCTTTAAGATTTGAAAATGATCAAATATATCTTTGCCGAGTTGACATTTTATTTTTACGGCCCTTCACAAAAACATACTGATATTTTAAATGTGTATCACATAGACCATACCCTCAATATCTGACGCTAGTATATATAATTTAAAGCGACTTTTTTCTTCAAAAAAAAAATGATTGAAAGACCCCTTACATTTTTATATTCACCCTTGAGCACATAATCTGTTTCTGGTTTCAATAATGTGATTCTAGGCATCAGTTATAATATCAAAAAAGCTTCGATATGCCAATTTAGACAATGACAATGTTATATCTAATTTAAACTTGTCGAGTGAGTAGAATGAAAACTTGAATACATCGTTTTTTACAGAGTTTCAAATCTTGAAAATATAAAGCCAAAAGTATTTTGTTTAATAAATCTAGATAACCTGCTGCCCACTACTTCAGGGGGCGTGTAACGTTTCGCGCATTATGTTTGCTGGGCCCGTTGAGTTGCGACGCAGGGACAGCAGTAATCCGACATTTATTCAACTTCGTGTGTTTTTAGCGAGTGATTGTGCAGTATTTAGTAGGGGGATTCTGGGGATTACTGCCTCCCCCTTGATGTAGCCCAGTCCAGTTATTGTGTCATTTTCTAGCCCAGGTACTTATTGTGTCCAGTCCACTTATTGTGCCATTTTATATATTTTGGTGACCTGCCTTAATCCACCCTGTATCCACCCCTGTACTGATGATAGACGAGAAGTCAATGTGGAGGTAACGTAATTATGCAAGTGAAAACAAGTCGAGCATAAACAAATCTACAATCCACACAGTGCTAGGTTTTAAAAAGGTAAAATCACCACTGATCATTTGTTTAGGTTGGAGGTGTATATCCGTTGGTAGAAATCATATTTTTGATGACTTGACCTTGAAGTTGACCTCCTAACATTGAAGATGACCTTGACTCATGAAAGTAATATAAGGAATAAATTTTCTAGTCATAATTACACGACAAAAAGACATTACACTTGTTCCTCCTTTTATTTGTTGAAAAATCCTATTTTACCTTTAAATTGACCTTTGACCTTGAATTATGCCCCTAGCCATCTTAGATTTTAACACTGTCAGAATGTTATTGTAACTAATGAGTTCCCCAACTCTTAAAAAACATGGATTATTAACAAGAATCAGGGTTTAATTGTAAAATTAGGATGGTTTACCCGATTTTCACGGCCAATGGAGGCCATCTTGGATTTTCGCACTTTTATAGGTCAGATTTTGTTTGACTTTTTTTGGTCATTCACTATGCTCAGCAGGATGGAAGACCGTTGAGAAACTTTGTGTTATTAATTTTTGGGGGTTTCAGTGGTTATTTACATATATCTACCCGTCTAAGTTTTAACTTACTTCCTTACTAATTTTAACAATAAAGTCGTCGGTCTTTAAAACTAAAGCAAGGTCCGCGAATTGGACTGCTGACGAACGGAAAACATTACACACAATTCTGAAGGATTTGTGTATTTAATAGAAGATGATAAGTACCGTTAGACCTAGATTAAAGAAGATGGGTCGCCACGTTCCGAGTGCACATTGAAAACACTTGCGTAACATTGTCATCGTCCAATCAAGGGCAAGTTTTAACCCTTTAACCACCATATTAACTAGTTAAAATTTTCACTTATTCGAGGTTGCTTGATGTCACGCTTTATCTTTACCATGTTGAAAAGCTGGAATTGAATATGCAAATAAAACATGAAGAAACGAATATAATTGGCATCGGTGGGTGAAGGGTTAACGTTACAGTTTCTGACATGGGAGCTTTATTTGTATACGACGGTAATCTGGTTTGATGTCATACATGACTTACTTTGTGTATGTTGTAAGCATGCGTGCAATGTATGCCCATATGCAGGTATTTGTGGTTATTTTTTATCAATGACAATAATTATATAGAAAAATAGACAGTTGGCACCAGGCTTCCAGATATCGTGATAACAGTTTTTTTCACTATTTTCAATATAAATCCAAGGGTCATATGGAGATTAAAGTGTTTCAAGAGGGTGACATCGAGCAAGAATTTTTTCGTTTGTTGTCATAGAGATCACCAAGGGTTATGTGGAGATTAAAATGTTTCAAGACCTCATCCTAGCAAGTTTTCTCGTCAGTTCCCATAGAGGGTTATATATATGCAAACATATGTTTTAGATTAATTACCCTAGCGCGTTTTCCATATACATAAAACATAATAATAATTATGAAGATTTAAATGTCTTCAAAAAATGTCCCAATGCCATGATGTGATGAAAATATAAAAAAATAGTAATAATTGTTGCCATTGAAAATTAAATAGTAATATATTATTATCGATGCAAAAATTATGTAAAAAGCCATAATTCGCTAAAAAAATCACTTATTAGTAGTATTTCAACGCATGAAATTAGGCTTAGTTGAATTTGAATACCTCAGAGCTTTCCAATTGAAAACATAGTATAATTGTAGATTAAAAATGTTAAAATCATAAATCATTTAACCCTAAATCCATTGGTATATGTCCTGCTAAAAATACATCAAACAATTGAAATGACCTTTATTAGACCCTGGAGTACTTGACCTTAACACTTAACCCCCAACCATCATTAAAATAATTAGCACTAATGCTAGAATCTTTGCTTTATTGTGAACTATTTGGAGCGAAATACCCAGAAATTGCCCTGTTTTATCACTTCCCGTGGTCGCCGGCATTGATTATGCCGTGTGATTTAAGTGGTTAATCTTGTAGTAAAATATATGGAAATATGAAAATTTTGAAGCAAGTCTGTCGATCTATATTTTGCAATAATATTTAATCATTCAACGCACAGCTGGCATGCTTAGCCCACCGCTAGACCAGCCCCTGAGCAGGTCTAACCTTAGCCGACTTGGACTACTGGTTGAATAACAGGTTAACGGTAGGCCTAACCCAGCTTCTGGCATACCAAAGAGTGTTAGACTGGAGGTTAGCACAGCTATTGAAACATACAATAGTGCCATCCAGAATCAACAAAGAATGTTTTTTTACAACAGTGATCCCTATGCAATGGATCAAACACTGAAAATGCTCCATGTATCATCAAGAGGAAGAAAGCTCACACCCAAGCATGCTGCCCTCGCTAATGCATTATATCAATCAGGTCAACACAAGACTCTTATGACATTGCATTTTCGATGAGCAATTACGTCGAATCAATAGTACAGTAGCAAGCCAGTCATTTACTACAACAGATGATGTTATCATTCCACCCGGAATACAGCCCAATGTATTTACTCAAATAGCAGCAGATAACAACGACATATTAGAGGCTACACTGGATGAGACAAATATCACTCATTGTACAAAAATGATTGCCATCCAAAGGAAATTCACAGCCGTCATTCAGCTTCAATTTAAATACAAGAATTTGGAGCAGATCAACTGACTCAAAGGGGGATGCGATAAAAACATATGCACGCACCCCGAAGAGTCAGAATCCAAAATAAGTCAATTTTATACTGTCCCAAATCAAGCCACTTTCGTCGTATATTACACCTAAGAGCCTGGATACATCTTGGTTTATCTCCAGAATTTCAAGTGAAAAATTATTCCCCCCTCCCCCCCTACAGAAGTATCAGAAAGTAGGTATACTAATAATCAATGTGTACCTGGGTGGACAACATTCAATGAAATGGTTTCAACAAGAAGTCCTGTACAACCATCTGTGATTGGCTATTTCCCTGTCATCAATGCTTCGCCAACTCAGCACAACACAGTATATATACATTAATAGACGTCGCTTGCAAAATGACACAAAAGATAGGACAGACACATACTGTCTTAGTGTTGGATCAAGCCATATATTGTAAGGCTTTGGAAATACAATTTAATAAGCTGGACGAGTTTCCTAAGCTTATATTGAGATTAGGCGGATTCCACATAGCAACAGCTTTTCTTGCAGTCATAGGCAAGAGGATGGCATCATCTGGATTAGAGGACATTCTGATAAAAAGTAGTGTTTTTGCAGAAGGTTCGGTGCCTGGTATAATGAATAGCAAATCTTATAATAGAGCAGTTAGAGCTCACAAGCTGATGATGGAAGCTCTTAATAGGATTTAGTTATGCAGGAAGAAGGGGGTATCGTGCACCCCCGGAAATCAATTTCTATTTGATGTTTCTAGATTGGAAAAATACCATAGAAACCGATTTGCTATGTTAAAAAATTGACAAAATGTCCCAAATACCATTGTTATGCAAATTAGTGACGCCATTACTGGAAAATGTATATTTTGCCATATCTCAGCTAATAGTGCACATAGCTCAACAATTAAGGTGTCTAACCCCATGTTTTGAGGATCCAAGAGCATTATAAAACTATTCTTGAAGTGATGAGATGTGTCTAATATATGTTATTGAGCGAAATATTGCCGCCATTAAAGAAAAGTCTATTTTTCGCCACAGCTCAGTTAATATTAAAGATAACTGAGTATAACAAGTTTCCAGACCTATGTTTTGAGGGTCAAAAAACATAGTAAAACTATTTTCAGAGCGATCTAATATGTCCATGAGAAAGCACTTGTATTTGTACTGGAGAACATGTTATCCAACATAATGAGGTTCTCTTGCTATCGTCATTGCACTTGCTCGATGTCAAAGAACTAAATGGTTATGATGAATCGGAACAAGCTTACATTCTTGGAAGTGCGGATCAGTACCAGGATTTCGTTTTTGCCGTAACATTCTGTGGGTTTTTACAAGACCAATGGTGGCCACTAAGATTCGACAATATGGAACTCAATTCTGAAAAGCTGACAACAACAAGATCAACATCACTTCCTCACAGGGAAAAGTAATCAGTTAAAATCCCATTCACAACTATATTCATTTTTTTTCAAATGGTAAGCTGTATGTTACTATGTGAATCTATCATCTCAAGTCATCAGGAGCAAAGCAACCTGACATCCCCGCTCCTCGTAATATCAAAATGAACCAATAGACTTGGAAGAACTCATGACTTATGGCTGTACCACCCTGGCTTGGGTCACCAAATGGTTTTTCCTCTAAAATCAACAAAGTCTCCCTCCTTGACTAGGCTTATCTTCTGGAAGACGCTATCCCAGACAATCTGCCATATCCCGAGGAGTTGACGATTTGTTCATACAGGATGGCATGGCACTGCTACATACGTTTACCAACCTTCCCCCGACCTGTTGTGAGATATATATGCATACAGATTCTCGATCAGACGGCGATCTCAACTGACAGTTATCATCCTGGGTCTATCGAAGCGCAGGAGAGGTTGAGATGTAGCAGCCCGGAGATCATTCTAGATGAATCAGATGACAGGCAGCCATATTATTCCAAGAGCTTCCATGCAAACTATGACACAACAAACAGTTATGTCAGTTATGCTGTATGGAGTGGTAAGCAGGCCTGGCTTTCAGGCTGGACAGAACAAATATCGCAGTCCTCATTGTGGAGGGTAGAATTTATCAATTTATTACAACATTTAGCTAAGTGGGATTGTGTTATGCTACTGCATTGTCTATTCCCACAATATTTTGTTTTAAAGAATCATTCAACTGCAAAATGCGCATGCCTGGGACGGTCAAGTGTAGGCCAACAGTAGCCTATCGAGTACAGATTGACGGCATCAACATAGCCACTGAACTGATTACAAGATACTACTCAAACGAGCCATTGATCCAATGCTGTTTTAATGTTAGGCCAACGTCTGCGAAGCTGGCCCAACATTAAAACAACATTGGATAAATGTACAATGTTTGAGAGAAAGTCCTCCTGCCCCAGCAAACACAACACATTTGTATAACATTTATACAACGTCGGCCCAACGTCTTCGACGTTGGTCCAACATTGCATAAAGTCATACAAATGTTTTGTGTTTACTGGGATGTCAATACAAGCTGCATGGGGTCAAGCAGTTTCAACATCCCCACAGTAATACAGTCAGTTTGTTTACAAGCCAGCGACCAAGTAGGGGCAAGGACAAAGAGCTTTGGATTATTAACTCAGAGATGTCACTCAAGTATATATGAACTTGCTGTGATTTGAGAACTTGCTCTTAATGAGGCTTTGGGTATGAAACGCATATTTAGTATTTTCATGGAATAGGGCCTTGGCTTACCCACGGGCACTATTGCCTTCTGGGGGACCCTTGTCCCGCGAATTTTGACAGTTGACCACACCTTCAATGCAAGGTTGAGACAGGCTTGAATTCTTCTCAAACCCTTGTTTGAACCGTCATCTCTCCCGTATTTCATAGCATTCCCATTAGCTTGCGTCACTCTTTAAGCATTATAATTATCAACCTCATAATTTGATCCAAACATTCCAACTGCCTTTTTATCACGGTCGAATGAAAGGGGCCTATATACAGCTCTGAAACCAAAATTGTTGAAATTTTATCTGCCTGGCCCCGCGACAACGTACTTACGAGTTGAACAAGTTTGGGATCCCATTGTATGTGTGCTGGTTTTAAATTGACATAATGCCCTCAGCTAATACCAGAGTCAAAACAATAAGACCCATCATCGTCGCAAAGCATACATGTATTTACCACAGGGGAAAGCTGACAAAAATAGCCACTGACAACTACTTGTATACCCCCATCTTAATTGCCACGAGTTACTCTTCAAACATAGGCTACTCAATTTGACTCAATATTTTTTACTAAGCATCTTCTATGAAAAGCACACCAGACGTCAAAATGTTGTACTTTGTGTCGGTTTCATTTGCTTGAATATGACTTGCTAGCTCATATTGGCCTTCGAGCAGCCCTGCCCAACGATGAATTGTACATCTCTATGTGAACTATAAGGAAGCCATTCCAGTTGTTGTAGTGATTACGACCTTTTCCCATCTTTTTTTAAACATTTTTAAAGATTCTTTCAACAGGAAGCTTTTCTTCGTACCTGCCTGTCCTGTGATCCACACCTTTTGCTCACGTTGAATTAACACTAATGCGTAAAGCTGACCTCTTGATAATCTTGTCATCATGCATTCATGTAAATGTCAAATGGCCTATTAGGTAATATTTACAATCTATGTTTCACAACCCGCTTAGCTACTGATAACCAGTAAGCACATGACCAGCATTGCCTAACAAGTTTCCAAAATCTTTCACTAATAATTGAATTCAGTAAGGTTATACAAGTCTTGGTATCGTGTTGGGCCAGCATCGTGGACAGTGAACCAGCATCATATCAGCACTGGGTCAACATTTCGCGGCATAGTTGGCGGAGGGGCACCCAGTTTACTACATTCTGAATTTACTTGATTTATGCTGTCAGTATAATATTATGATATTTTTTTTTGTGACACAAATATAATATCTTGAAACACAACAAATCATCAGAATACAAACAAAACGTTTCTTGGCTATATGCCCACTATTTCTGATTTTCAAAATCTATTTATTATATTTTTGGTAATGTTGATGATTAGTATCATGTATATTACAACTGTTGATTAATATGTTATTTATTGTAATCATTATTATCGCACATTGTGCAAGCATTGCGTTATTAAATATATATACTATAAAATATCATTGAAATAAAGTTTATTATTATTATTATTATTATTATTATTATTATTATTATTATTATTATTATTATTATTATTATTATTATTATTATTATTATTATTATTATTATTATTATTATTATTATTATTATTATTATTATTATTATTATTATTATTATTATTATTATTATTATTATTATTATTATTATTATTATTATTATTATTATTATTATTATTATTATTATTATTATTATTATTATTATTATTATTATTATTAATATTACTATTATTATTATTATTATTATTATTATTATTATTATTATTATTATTATTATTATTATTATTATTTCGTCATGTCATTTTAAATGAGTCAGATAATATCATGATGGCCTTGGTTCTGGCCACAGACATTGCTATTGGTCCGTGGTTCTGGCATTATTTAAAAATGTATATATTATTTGCAAATTAATTTAATCTATCGTCATAGCGACTAGTTAGAATTCGAACGATGATCAAATATAGGCAGTATTGAGTTTGTCGTCTGCTATTCGACTCTTTCTGTTGCCTACCGTGATGTATAATGTAGTGGGGGAGGGGTGATTGTGAAAAAGAGGTGCCTATGCCACAATGCACTAGACATCTGCATTATGCTACATATAAACCAGAAAACAAGAGTCGTTGACCCAATGCTGTGCTAATGTTGGCCCATCGTGTACGGCGCTAGGCCATCATTAGCCTACGATTGGATCAACGTGTCGTGTTTGCTGGGAATTCGCCTGGTGTGAAATGGATTGTTATGACCCTTCCGGTGGAGGCTCCATGTAATATAGGAAATATAAAGACACACCTTTCAGGCATGCACCATTCCGTGCAGACGGAACAAAACGAAAGCCCTGAGCAGAAGAATACCACAGAAGAATACCACAAAACAGATGTCATTGTTTTCTAAGAAATAAATTCCTTTTAGGTCTTTCTTCTATAATACCACAGACTACACTTTTATGTGATTTGAAAGGTGTGGCTATGGCAATAGCCTGAATAGGGCCTACACGCGACTGACCATGGCCTGTATTCTCAAAGATACATTTAAGGAATGTAATTGGTTCAGATGTCTATATCGACCAATCACATGCCTAATATAAGGGTAAAACGTTTTCAGAATATGGAACAAGCACATATTTATCAAAAAGCTAAGGGGGGCGAACATTAAATCACTGTTTGGAGGCATACGGAAGATGAATTTTGTCTCCCAGAGTTTTTTTTTCGTGGTTTTTTTGTTGTTCATTCTCGATGCACAATAACGTACGACACTTGTGAAGTACCAACATTTTGTGATAGTCACATTTTTGTCAACGGGGCATGAGGTCATATTTGTTTGGTTAAATTGGTGGCCGGATTATTGGTTTCTAAAATATTCCAGCCCTTCTCTGCAAAGTTTTTTAATGGGAACTCCCTAGATTGAAAAGAGAGTGCACATGTGAACTAATGGTTTCAAACATGGTTCATACATTGTGTGTTTTGAAATAAACAAATTCCGATTCCCCTGTTGAATCGGTGAACAAACATCCACATATATTTTTTCAAGATTTTTAAAGCTAATGCGTGCGATTGTGATTGTGATTTGTGATTAAATGTTTGATGTAGTAGAAAATATGTGACATTGGGCCTGTATCCAATATGACATACGAGAATGTCAGGTTCGACCCTTTGATCACACTCGTCTGTTGTCAGAAGTGTAGTAGATGTAAGCCGTTTACTAGTAGCAGGCTTAGAGAGTTACCGGTGCTCACTGTTCCTGCTAGCTAGTTTTACATATTATAGTAACCCTGATGTCTTAGTGTCTAGGGGTGTGGCAAGGAATGGGCTGGTGGATTACTGGTTGTGGTGGACTGGCCCTCCACTAGCAATCAGGAATTCCGTGATCGTTCAATACTTGACTGCGCTCATGAAATTTCGCTTGAAGAGAAGGTAATATCAATTGGTATCTGTTTTAAAATCTATTTGAACCATGTTTGATGTAGCGATGTAATTCCTTTGCTAAGATTTTAGAACTGTTGCGTGTGTTTTGAGATGCAATAATGATTGTGAACCTGGTGAGATCTGGCATAATTATGATGATACGTGTGTGTACTACTCTATGATTTGTATGTTGATAACAAATTATTAGGTCATTGGCTTGAGACAGCTCGCCAAATGTTTTAAAAGTGAATGTTTTACCTGCCGTGGGCAGTAGCCTACCATGAATTATAGTCAAGTGTGTACCTGACTTGAGGGTTAAAGAGTCACCCCTCCCCTTTTTCGGTGACTGGATTGGACTCTGGACTGGCTGGTCCATTGTATCCATGTTTCTGACAAGCCTTAAAGAAAAAGTGTATTTTTTATTGTTTAACTGATCTGTGGTAAAGCTGTAAGGTTAGTGAGCTATTCAGTCAGTCAGTATGTTAGTCGATTTTGCGCCCGTAGAGGTGACGTTATGTTGGCTTGTTTTTCTAAATTGCTAAAACATTTAAAAACTATTTAGTACAGGGTGTTTTAAGAACCAATAAATTGGGAGTTGATTAGTCCTCGGTCCCCATGGTGGAGAGGGTGATGTTAGCAGCTAATAAACTCAGTTGAATCCGCTCTGAGAAAATGTCCCTCTTATGTTCTCATTAGTAGAGGTGCTAATTATGAGCTCTTTAATCATGTTAATAAGTTTGAATAAACCTGAAATCACTTTTTCCTATTTAAGAGAACTGTTTGTTTTGACGTAATAATGATTACATTTGTTTGATGGTTGAATCAACAGTATTTACGTATTTTACCTGCAAGTGTCAGAGGTTGTTATCCTGTATGTCCGGTGTACACGGTGTAACTGTTTCGTGTCTCTTTACTGAAATAGGTCTTACAGATTTTTCAGTTTAGCGTCTAATGACTGAAATAGGTCTGCCGACTGTGTTTAGTGTCTCTTACTGAAATAAGTCTTAAAGACTGATAAGTTTAGCGTCTGATGACTGAAATAGGTCTGGCGACTGTATTTAGTGTCTCTTTACTGAAATAGGTCTTACAGACTGTTCAGCTTAGCGTCTAATGACTGAAATAGTTCTGACGACTGTGTTTAGTGTCTCTTTACTGAAATAGGTCTTACAGATTGATCAGTTTAGCGTCTGATGACTGAAATAGGTCTGGCGACTGTATTTAGTGTCTCTTTACTGAAATAGGTCTTACAGACTGTTCAGTTTAGCGTCTAATGACTGAAATAGGTCTGACGACTGTGTTTAGTGTCTCTTTACTGAAATAGGTCTTACAGATTGATCAGTTTAGCGTCTGATGACTGAAATAGGTCTGACGACTGTATTTAGTGTCTCTTTACTGAAATAGGTCTTACAGACTGTTCAGCTTAGCATCTAATGACTGAAATAGGTTTGACGACTGTGTTTAGTGTCTCTTTACTGAAATAGGTCTTACAGACTGATCAGTTTAGCGTCTGATGACTGAAAAAGGTCTGACGACAGTGTTTAGTGTCTCTTTACTGAAATAGGTCTTACAGATTGATCAGTTTAGCGTCTAATGACTGAAAAAGGTCTGACGACAGTGTTTAGTGTCTCTCTACTGAAATAGGTATTACATACTGATCAGTTTAGCGTCTGATGACTGAAATAGGTCTGACGACTGTATTTAGTGTCTCTTTACTGAAATAGGTCTTACAGACTGTTCAGCTTAGCATCTAATGACTGAAATAGGTTTGACGACAGTGTTTAGTGTCTCTTTACTGAAATAGGTCTTACAGACTGATCAGTTTAGCGTCTGATGACTGAAAAAGGTCTGACGACAGTGTTTAGTGTCTCTTTACTGAAATAGGTCTTACAGATTGATCAGTTTAGCGTCTAATGACTGAAATAGTTCAGACGACTGTGTTTAGTGTCTCTCTACTGAAATAGGTCTTACAGACTGATCAGTTTAGCGCCTGATGACTGAAATAGGTCTGACGACAGTGTTTAGTGTCTCTTTACTGAAATAGGTCTTACAGATTGATCAGTTTAGCGTCTGATGATTGAAATAGGTCTGACGACTGTGTTTAGTGTCTCTCTACTGAAATAGGTCTTACAGACTGATCAGTTTATCGACTGACGACTGAAATAGGTCTGACGACTGAGTACCGGTATTGAAGTAGCGTTATTGTCAGGTCAGGTAGCGACCTTGTAACACGGCGTAACGTTCGCATTGACTCATGTGAGTCTGAGTATATACGAGTGTTCGTATTAACATTGTTAAGGGTAAATTGTTGAAGATCAAAATGGTAAATGTTAAAGGTTACTCTTCCGAGTAGGTCAAGGCGACCATAGTTGTTGAGTTGAGCTCCAGTATGGAGTTGTGAAGCACTGTCATGTGCCGGGTAAGGTCAAGGCGACCATAGTTGTTGAGTTGAGCTCCAGTATGGAGTTGTGAAGCACTGTCATGTACCTGGTAAGGTCAAGGCGACCACTTTTTTTAGTTGAGCTCCAGTATGGAGTTGTGAATGCACTGTCGAGTGCCTGTTAAGGTCAATGAGACCAGGTAAGGCCAGCGTGTCTGAGGTCTGCACGTGTTGAGACCATTTAAGTAAATATGTGTGTTAATGTGTTGCTAGTTGCTGGGCTAGTGTGTTGGAAGATGTCGACGTCGACTATGTATAAAGTTCTGTTAGTTGTTAGTTGTTTGATATTTAGTTAAGAGGGTTTTGTGATGGTTTCATAAAGACATTATTCTGTATGTATAAGAACTGTAGCGAGATAATGATTGAGGATCTCTTTTTTAAACTTCTCTTTATTCTTGGTGCTGCGACACCAAGGGTGGGGAGAATGTTCAGGATTGTCATATGGCACTGATGCGCCACCTGGTGAATACCTAAGTATATGTTTCTGATCATGTTATCCGGTTCTGATCCAGATTGAGGCTATTTTATCATGCGGCGATTATGTACTTGGAGTGGAATGAAGAAGGATGTAAATGAAACTGTGAAAACCCTCATCGTTGTCCCCTATCTTTCACTTTCCTCCGAGTCCTAATCCTGGACAATATTGATCATAGCAATCTTGAGCAATATAGTTAATTTTACTGTTGAATAAAGTAAGTACTTATTTGCATTGGCAATTTTCCCAAAACAACAAACTGTTGCTACAGTGAGTTATTGACCAATGTCACAATAAATCCCTCCAAAAGTCAAGTGGTGGTTGCGTTAAAAACGATAATTAGGCATGTATGTAGCAGTAAATATCTAATATACAATCCCACATCTATATATTTTGTTACTTAAACATGCAAATTATCTGTTATTACCTAAATTCCTGTTTATGTTATATCTCGGAAAATAGCAGCCATGGGGTCAACCTTTCAAAAATACCCCCGAGCCAGGCTACTGATGATTTTGGTAAAGGAATGTGTAGTATCAGCATTTTGGAATGATGTCAAATCCTAGAAAACAAGACACATTCACTGAATGTCGGCTTATTGTTGGTCCACCTTCTGCGACGCCGGACCAATATTAAGCCATTATTGGGTCAACACTTTATGTCTGCTGTCATGGCTGCTCAGGGCTAAATGTCTGCCTCTCTAATTCGGGGACGTTTGACACGCCGGTAATTGTCTCGTTGACCTTGACGTGCCCTCGCGCGGACTGCATGTCTCGTAACTGGAATTCCCATAAATCGGACGCCCGATCCATTTACACTGCAACAAATTATCAAATGAAATAAATGAATAAATGATTGCTGAACCAATGTTGGTATAATGGCTGTTCATTATGCATCATACGCGTCTCGTTTTTGCTGGGTACTATTCGAGAGAGAGACGGGCGGGGCCCTAGGGTAGAGGTTAGCACCGCTGCCTTTTACGCTAGAGTTCGGGGTTCGGTTCCCGGTCTCGGTGGTTTGAAAGAAAGAAAAATGTTTCTTTCCCGTCTACGTGTAAAACTCAGTATTTGGGGAGCCTCCGTGACCGAGAGGTAGCGTGCTCGGCCTTAGACCGCCAGGGTACGAATTTCGAATCCTGTGTCTGGATAACAGTGTCATTTCATTCATCTCACCATTCTCAGGAGGTTATCCTGGTCCAGTTTAGCCTATATGTGCACATAGGTTGCCTAAAGCCCGATTCATTTCATTTCGAGAGAGAGACGTGGCACAATCTTTAGAGCGTCACGCTTTTCTTTTTATAACCGCAACTTGTCATACCCGCTAGGTGAGAGGTGTTCAGAGAAATATTTGACGTTAGGGTAATAGTCATGTTTCGATTGTGCATCATTGTTCGAGGCTTTTCACCCTCAAGCGCTTCCCCTCACTCAAGTGTAAATGAGTACATTACAAAAAGCTTCATAAACCTAACCCTTAGCGCCATTTTTTTCAATCTGAATTTTCAACAACTTGAAGTTGTGGATCGCGTCAACTGGGCCACTTCAAGTGGGTGAAATTTAATCAGATTTGACAAAACGGAGGTCAACTCTTTTCAAATATTGGAGATTGATATCACATTTTATCTTTAACATATAAGACGTCGTACTTAATGTGCTAATGAAAAATGAAAACCCGCATATATGGTTAAAGCACTCATGACTCACTTAAAGCACTTTCATGATCTATCAGTGTCATATCTAGAATCTTAGCAGCAGAATAGGAATCAGAGGACTGAAAGCAACGATACATTCTCTGATCCCAGTACCACAGGGATCCATTCTGGGACCATTACTGTTTCCATATGTCAACGATATGGAAGCAGCAGTTCCTTGTCAAATCTTGTTGTATGCGGATGACTAATGGTATGCTAATGAACATTTTTCCCTCAATGGATGGCTTGTCGATAATAAAATATCCATCCACTTAGGAAAGACAGAATATCGTCGCCTCGGAGCTAAAGGATCCTATCTGACACTCGTTAGAGTGGCAGATAGGATCATTTAGCTCCGAGGCGACGATATATTCTTTTCATAACAAAACGTGACTCTCAGCTTTATGATTCTTTTTAAACTATTGTAAAATTTTCAGAGAGTGGCTGATCCAATAAACGTTGATCCTATGTTGTTTTATTGTTGGACCAACTCGTCGCCAGAGGCCCTATATGAAGTACTAAACCATGCAGTCGACATCTGCCTTCATTATACACAGCAAACACTACACGTTGACACAATATTGGGGTAATTCTGAGCCAACGTAGTAGACGATGGACCAACGCTAGTCAGCACTAACTTTACTGTTTGTGGGGTACCGGCGAAATCCAGGCACCAGTATGTCTGGTGGCCGTCTTATGTTTGCTCTTTCAGACTTGTATTCAAATCAAAAACAAAGGACAGCTCGCGATAGAACTCGCTCCGCTTGTTCTATTTCTCGTAACGTTACAAGACTCGGGCTGTACAGTAACTATTTAGAAACTTTGCCAACAAAAATTACCAATTTTATTCATATTCTTATCCCGGAGTTTGTCAAACAACTTAACCTTTGTAAAGTATATAGTGTAGCACATGGGTCAGCACCTAGTTATCTTAACAAAGGTATTTTCCATGGTCAGTGAGCGGCATTTAATCTCTACCAGGCATAGTGTGCAGTCCCTTTTCTAGCCACGTATGAAATCATCTGGGGCGAAATCTTTCTTTTTTCGGCCAGCAAAATGTGGCCTGTTCTTTTCGTTTTAATCTGTTTTATTAGTCGACCAAATCACTGTAATTGATTTAGGTTGTGGAAAGGGGGTGCCTGTGGTTTAATGTCGTTATAAAGCAAGGTTTGCTGTAAATGCATGAGAATACATGTGCTTGTAGTTATGCCACTTCATACACATCTCGGTAAACATGGTAAAGACAAATTAAGTCATGTTTGTTTCTGCACTGTAACTAACTCTGATTACTCTCTGTTGCAATGTGATCCGAATCGTAATCACAAACTAGTCTTAGAATGATCATTTCCTGAGTGTTTCGTCATCTTGCTCCAGTAATAGTTGGTAAGTAGGCGTGGCATAGTTGATCCATATAATGGGTCAGTGGCCACGTCACTGCACAGCAGTCGGTATACTTCTAGTTCTGTGAAACTCAATGACCTAGACCTCCTATATTTTCACCGAGCTGGCTAATGCAAATGCAATGAAGTATGGGGGAGGGGTCTTTTTGTAACCTTGTTTTCACCGAGTGACATCACTGAGTTTCACATTTAAATGAAGAACATGTATGGGGGAGGGGGTCTTATATAACCTTGTTTTCACCGTTTCACAGAATAAAATTAGGAATGGAATAAACTGACATAGCCCATCATCTTCATGATCTACAGAATTACTGGTTCGCATTTTAAATATTTTATTTCCGCTTGGCCCAACATTAGATCATCACCGGTTCAGCATATTGTATTTGCTTGGAATAGACGTGATTACCACTTTAAATGTTAAAGTAAACATGGCTACGCTGAATAAATCATATGACCATTGTTATGTCGGGAGATTCGAGCGTTGAGTTATCACTGCAAGCAGTGTTTTCTTTAGCGTAAAGAACATGTTAATTATAATCTTTTATATTTTTTTGTGGAGAACCCTTTGAAATATCATTTAATTTCTAGAGACTTGACCTAATTTATTTATTTCGATTTGTCATGACAATGGTGTTTTACAGCATAAATTACAGAAAATGTTTGCAAGCACAATATATATACAAGCAAAGCTGAGTTAAAAAAAAACATGCTATGACTAGCAGACAATAACAGGTCTCTGAAGACATCTGCTAAAATCGCCTACCACATATAATAACAATAATTATTAGTGACATATATTAAATTATGATATCACTACTAGAGTATTTATTCTTCTGATTTGTCGCGCAGTAAATTCGTTTAGCAGAAAAAAAATATTATTCACATTTCACTTTATTTTTTAAATTTAATTCATCGGTGAAGTAAATAATAAAATGTTGATACATCGACGTGAACGGTAAAGTAATCTCACGAATAATCATATTTTTCTATTTATCCTCTTCATGTATTGGTAGCTGGAATTGTTGATGAAATTTCCGATTCCAAGATGTTATTTTGAAAAACACTATTTGACAATTAGAACTGTTCATCGTTATACAAAGACAAAGACATTATAGGACAATGTTCCGCGGCATTTCTGAACAAGTACTGATCAAGTGTTCATACAGTATTGATAACATTATTGCAAATTGCCCGACGCGCGTTTCAACTTTAAATTGGTTTGTAAATAACTAGCCACCTCGTGGTCCGGCCGATGCACAATTTGCAGCTTTAGAACGTCTTTTTTTTAAACAATATTATTCGTTTTGCTCATTAATCACCAACGATGATTATTATCGTAGAAATAAATATATATATCTCATACCATGGGGAAAAATCTGGATGGTGAATAATGACTGAAAATGCAGAACTGACAGCAGGCATTGGTGCTTTTTATCCACATATAACAGGTGCCTAAATGCAAAGGTTTATGTTTTCACCACCGTGACGGAGATGTAGGATAAAAGTACAGGCTACTGTTGCATTTTTAACTGCAAATTCATTCACGAAATTTTGATATAGCACACCAAGGTCTCAACTGCAACTGATTTTTTTTAGATAGATCACAACAGCCGCGCTGTACAATTTGTTCTTGCGTAACATACATAATGTTTGTAGCTACCCAGTGTTTCTGATCTGTCGTCAGGTCGTGTCATGTCGTGTTAAAGCTTGAAATATACCTTTAGATATCTGTAGAAGGCACCTAAAGCCTTCTCTAAAAAAAACATTCTCGGGGGGGGGGGCATGCCCCCGAACCCCCTAGTGTTGCGACCGCTTTCGGTAGCATTCACCGGAAGCCACGGTGTACCGCGCCAGGGTGCTGAATCCAACACCAGGTTAGGAGTCAGAATCTTCATATTGCTTGACGCCAATTTTTTCAGAGCCAGAAACACTGCTACCTTACAAAAATATTTCAAGTACTTTGAGCAGGTCATACTTTCCTCCTGAGTGTGGACTCCGTTCATCACGGAGTGGAGAAATGATGTATACCCAGTATAACATTTATGCAATGTTGGACCAACAACGAAGACGTTGGGCCGACGTTGTATTAATGTTATACACATGTTTTGTGTTTGCTGGGTAATCACACATCAGGCAACGTCTTTGATTATGATGATTGCACTAGCGTCATCTATAATTCAAATTCGGATACTTTAAGATGGGTGTCATTCCAGTATTTCTTATTTTGGACATGCATGTCCGAAATAAGATATCGGAAAATTCGTCATTATCTCGCTTAACTGGTAAATGCGCCACACAAAAATTAAAACACTTTTAAGCAGTTCTAGTCTATGGACAAGTTTACATCATATCGTCATATTAAGATGCGAAAATAAAAATACAGATTTTTTGATGATTTTAGCCTGATTGTGTGGCTTAAATAAATATTTAGTATTTGTAGAGAGCGGCGCGGAGAAATTAGGTAGCAATCGTTTGTTGTATAGGCCTACATTGGCATTGTCTAGCTTCTTGCTTCAAATGTAGCATTTTATCATCATTTCATAATTTGTTTAGTTGCGAAATATGATTCATGGCTAGTATTATTCAAAAGTATACAATAATAACGTCCTGTAAAAATATTTCCATATAATATTCTTTACTCACATATATTTGTACAGCTTAAAAAAAGGGGGTCGTCATGATAAGCTGAGTAGGCCTACATATTGTGGGCCTACCCGTCATGTAAATAATATGGTTCAGTAAAACAAAACGACCCAGCTGATTCAGTGCAAATCTGTAGCGCAATCATGTACTGATTTTTTTTGACCAGTTAAAAATTACCCACAAATCACTAAATATGAGCAAATCCCTGCTTGTGTACATGCGGAATTTATAGGAGAGGGTCTCTTGTTTAGCTTCAATCTGCTCACACCTTCCGCTATCTTATAAGATTTATTCCCGTCTATTATGTCCATGACCATGCACCATTGTTAAAATAACAGCATGCTCTGTATTTACAAGATTATTAGAGAACCTGAGAAAACAGCCCCCGAGCAGCATGAGAGGCGGGATGACCACAAGGACTATTAAATCCTATACGTAAGAATAAGCAACATATAATAGCACAAGTCTAGATCTCTCATAATTAAATAAGGTGATGATTATCATTATCACTTCCTAACTTAGGATGTAATAGCATTAGTCAGGCCCCATTGCACTCCCTTAGTACTGTAAATGACAGTATCAGATGATAATTATGTTAAAAGGGTAAGGTATATTTAATATAATTGATATATTACTCCTAGGATGCAAGCTCCACTGGACGTGATAAAAAAGCTGGTTTATGCTTGGATAATATATCGTAGGTTGTCCCAACTGCGGCACAAATATTTTTGTTGACCGGTTTGGCTGGTTCAGCCACGCCCAATTATTTCTTCGCCTCTTTTGGCGGCTTATCGAGTTATGTCAAATTGGTATAATGCTAATGTTGATTCGATTTGCTTAATGTGGAAGACATATGGAATTGATCATCTATGTCCCTCATAAATGCTTCATAGCATACAGAATCACTACTCCCAATCACTCACTCACTCACTCACTCACTCACTCACTCACTCACTCACTCACTCACTCACTCACTCACTCACTCACTCACTCACTCACTCACTCACTCACTCACTCACTCACTCACTCACTCACTCACTCACTCACTCACTCACTCACTCACTCACTCACTCACTCACTCACTCACTCACACAGGCCTATTGTCTGACGCAGTTAAACGAAAAAAAAAACAAATGCATTTCAAATGCATAGTCTGCTTATCTATCATGTCTGTTGTTTATTTCCTTTCGTTCCAATTCAAACACACATGCCATCTACACAGATATAATGTGGCATGCCGTACCTTATTTATTCGGACTGATCGTGATAATCACTGATAATAACAACACGGTTTCGTTTTTTGATAATCGAATCACGATTCGGTATTCGATCAGTAGGCTTATAGTCGGTCTGATGTTTGGCCAGCATCTATGACACCGGCTCGGCAATAACCCAACATCGTAATCATTCTGTACTGAGAGGAGCCTCTGTGGCCGACAGGTAGATTGCTCAGAATCCTGTGTCTAGAGTTGTACTCTTAGGTTTTTTTTAAGAATTTGCATACCTCTATTGCACACGCCTCTGGCGTCGAACTGACGAGAAATTATGCGCAATAGAAACGATAAGCAATGGATGCTCCTGAATAGTCACCATGATAATAATATGATACGCCCACTTTAAACTGTTGATAATCTAAAAGAACACGCTATATCCGCTGTAAGCCGGATGCGTTATCTCAATTGTGGCTTAGTGCTGGGCCACCGTCTGCGACGATGGCCCAACCTAAGCCACCATAGAGTGACCGTAGCGTGTGTAAATATATTTCGTGTTCAGGCTGTGCCAGTTGTACGACAACAGATCGGTTATTCACGACAATGTTCACACGCGTGGAATGTCCAGATGTCCGAGGGTGTGAAAGGTCAGTTTAGAATGACCCGTCAGAGACAGTTCTACCAGTGCTGGCCAAATTTTACAAGACGTCAAGCCAGCGCCGGCTCAGGATTGAATATCTAAAAGGAGCCCACGAGTATTAATACACGCTTCATGTGTACATGGTGTAGGGTCAACCGAACACCAAGAATAGTTCCACAAGAGGACCAAAGGATTTTAGTAGGTTCAATAATTATTGACAAACCAATTATTCTACATTGCTGAACAACAAAAGTCAAAAACAAAACTCAAGTATCGCTCCCAAAAAATCTTGTTATCTCTATTTTATTTTACACTTTTCATCATGGCAACAACGGAAGCCTAATGATAGTGCTAGTAGACAAGTTGTAATAGCCATGCATGCCCATGATACCTCCATCCCTTTGATTCCAACACAGATATGCTAATTACTACCTATGCAGGACAGTTAAAAAACACTCTCCCATGTACCATTCGATGAACTCGTAAATAATCAGTATTTTCGGAAATCGCCGTAACCGTGAGGTAGCGTGCTCCACCTCAGACCACAAGGGCTCGGATTTCGAGTCCAGTGGTTGGAGGGCAGTGTCATCTAATACATCATGATCACCATCCTCGGGAGGTTCTCTGGGCTCTAATGAGCAGAAACTTGTCCTACCCAGCAAACATGAGACATCGTCTACGCTACTAGCCCAACAGTAAGCAAACGTTGGGTCGACGTCTCTTGGTCTCTGGGAATAGCCTCATTCATATTAACAGTGAAACCAGCATAAAAGGAAAATTTAAACCAATGTTGTAATGTTTTTTTCTTAAGCGATAACAAAACTTGATTGCCTAAGGAAATTTCATAGTATTTCAGTGGAGACGAATAAGGTGTTCACCTAAAGGCTCACATAATATTTTATTGGTGGTTAGATATTTTTACCAGTTGAAATAAAGTTCATTTGCATATTTTATACAAATCAATTCGTGGGATGAAAAACAGTACCCCTGTCTTGTTAAATATCACTACATAATAATTATTTTAGACCTTGCAAGTGATATTTATTTTTTTCAAAATATCATAACATGTAAGCTTTTAAAACGGTTTACTCAAACGATTCACTCTTCCTGACTTTAAACTAGTAAGTTTTACTTTCTGGTGAATAACCCCAGATATACCTTTTGAATATTTAAGATAATACTGCACACCACATTTGTGGGGCACGTGATCTGTGGCATTTAAATGTTATTGAATTGGTTTACATGCTTGTTTGATCTCGCTCGTGGCAAGTGCACCCGCCTATGTAGGCCCCTGTATTAGAATAATAAAGCACTCCTTCAGTTCCTGTATGCAAATTACTGGACAAGAAGCAGCCATTGTAACAGTGTCACTCCAAGAATCACGCCATAGGCTGGTACAATGTTGGTTAACTATTGGTTTACCTCCTGCGACGCTGGCCCAACAATGAGCCATCATTGGATCTGCGTGGCCTTTTGACAGATGAAGAATGGGACTGATTTACCTTTTGTTGCTCATATTCAATAAGAAGGCGTGTAATTAAGTGAGTTTTCTAGTCCAACTACTTAAATGCAAAACAAGGTCCATTTTTGTCCTAACAAGTTCATTTATTACGCATGTTAAATTTTGATATGGATGCTGAAGAACAGCGCCAATAAAAGTCTGTGCAAATAGCTTGGGTGTGCTTTACGCATTATAGGGGCCTAGTGTGATCATTATGCGCCTGGCAGATCTCCTAGCCTTATTTGAAAAGTGTATTATCGAAGGGTGTATCTGGAAAAAGATTGAGGAGAGGCCCCATAAGCTGACATGTCTTTTAGATTGCCTCGGTGTTATTCTTAGCAGCTTGGAGTATTATTTTTTACGAGGGTTATTTGTCAATTTTTCGAAAAAAAGTCGGGTCCGAGGACCACCCACCCCCTCCCTTAGTCGACCTCTGTATTCTTGACTTCCAGTTGTTCCCTGTCATTATATTACAGAGTCAGAACACGAAGGATTTAGCCATATTTATTTAACGCATATAGGACATCTTTATATCTTAGCCCGTATGGTTAGGAAATGTCTATCAATTTGTATTTTGAAGACGGTCACTGATTTTACGTCGTTGACGCTCCTTAGGGAAGCGATTTTTTGGGATTGCTGCATTATTTATCTAGCAAATATCCTTTATGCTATTGATTGCTACAAATACAATTAAGTGCTTCGCAGTCCCTATCTACCAAAGGATAAATGTTATTCAATATGCGATATTTATCGGCAGCTTCAGTAACTGACAAATGTATACAAATATCAAAGAAGGCAGCTTTTTGTGCGTACTTTGTATGCGTATTTAGTATGCTTATTAAAATAGCTTTAATTTTAAATTGAAATAAAATATTAGCATACGATGTTGTCCCATTATTTTATTGCTAATTCGTTTTTTTCAAAATGTGAACAAATTTGTTTTTAACATGAGTAAGCGTAATGACCAAAAATGTATAATGCTTACGACACAAACTCTGTGGTTTGGTATATATTTGGACACTGAAAACAAAATAATGATAAACCTATTTGTAAAGTTTAATAAAATCACCTTTGCTAAGTTTAATCAAATACAGTTTCGTGACCGAAATAATCTCACCCAAGGATGCATTAATTTGCCAGTCAAGATATTTCCGATGTGCACCATCGCTTATGAGATTTATCTCGTCCAGATCATATTTAATAAGAATGCGTGTGATTAAATGAGTTTTCTAGTCCATTATATGGAAACCGAGGTCCATTTTTGTCCTAGTGAACACCCAAGTTCAGACTGTGCTGGTTCAATGGTAGGCTACAGTCGCTGACAGTGGACCAACATTGAATCTACACTGAGTAAACATGTCTCGTACCACCCTTGGTGACTTGTGAATCATTTTATCTATGACAATCTCTAATAGCAGTTTAAAATGAGGTTCAGGCCTAATATATTATTTTAACTGCAAACTATTGATTTGGAGGCAATATACAGTTATTGTTTTTCCAGACCATAATATAGTTGAGGTTAACATCAATTCAACATGTTTAATCATGATACTTTGATAACTCATGAATTAGCGCGTCACAAAGGGTGTCTATTATCATGTGAAGGATTCCGGATATAAATCTGTGTAGCTGATCAGAGCCCTACCATACTCGCGAAACAGTTTAGATACAATAAATAAGAGACAGGAAACTCGTAAGATACAGAATACGTCTATTTCAACATTAGCAGGTAATATATATTTTAACAAAGATACAAAGCAACAATTTTTTATACACACCTAATTAAAAAAAACTGTAAATATAAATAAAAAACATACTTTTTAAAAGATCGTAGTTAATGACAATATGTGTATTAAGCCTTACAGCGCGGAGACTCACTTTGACGTCTCAATCTGACATCTATAGACGTCATATTCTGACGTCTAAAGTCGATCCCCGCAATGGAAGAGTAAACTATTTATAATAGGGGGCCTTACCCGTAGACCTAAGACACAGGTATTCAAATCAAGCTAAGACAATAATGATGATTTCAAATTGAAAAAACATTTTTATCTCCATGGGAGATAAGGCTTAATACTGCGATCAGCAGCCAAAGTATCTTATGGGCCACTGAAATGAGTGGAACAACGACGGTGGAAAATCAAATTATTTGTTGCGATAAGCTAATTTAATTTAATTTTGATTCCTGTTAGAAGCATAGGAATTATAGTGTTAAGGTGATGTATTTTTTTTATCTTCAGATAGTCATTTTCTCCATTATCACCATGACAAAGAAGACGTCGGGTAGGCCTATCTCTGTTTTATTGCTTGTGGTGTGGGTTTCGTTTGGAACATGTCAAGGTAAGAAATGTATTCTTTTTTGTATATGGAGTGAGTTGTATATCTGTTCATTTAAAAAACTAAAACATGTTAACTAAAATTATTGTTCTGATCTCTCAAAGTTGAAAATATATACAGTGTATATGGGGGGGGGGGAGTATTAATCATTCATCATGTTCAGTCGTTCGTTCGTTCCTTCACTCGTTCGTTCGTTCGTTCGTTCGTTCGTTCGTTCGTTCGTTCGTTCGTTCGTTAATCTATTCGTTTGTTCGTTCGTTCGTTAGTTAGTTCGATTGCTCATTCTAGACAAATAATTAAGATTTAGAATAACTAAGACAGCATTTCCTTAGATTTGTTACCATGCAGATTATACAACTCATTGGTGTATTAATTATGACGTCATAATTAAATATTAATAGATAACATTACGTCAACGTACACCCCACGACGAAATAAGTTGCAGAAGTTGATATTTACGAATAATATACATTTCGATGTTAAACAAGGGTGTCTCTAGTTAAACATGCGCAAGATGACGTCGTAATTAACAGGTGTCCCAATTAATTTGCACAGCTCTGTATATGGGGGGAGTATTAATCAATCATCATGTTCATCCGTTCATCCGTTCGTTCGTTCGTTCGTTCGTTCGTTCGTTCGTTCGTTCGTTCGTTCGTCCGTTCGTTTGTTCGTTCGTTCGTTCGTTCGTTTGCTCATTCTAGTGATACAAGCTGAAATGAATCACACCTCTAATGATACCAGCAGACATGAATCAGATCTCTAGTGATATCAGCAGACATGAATCAGATCTCTAGTGATATCAGCAGACATGAATCAGATCTCTAGTGATATCAGCAGACATAAATCACATCTCTAGTGATACTAGCAGACATAAATCACATCTCTAGTGATACTAGCAGACATGAATGACATCGATAATGATATCAGCAGATATCAATCACATCTATAGTGATACCAACAGACACGAATCACATCTCTAGTGATACCAGCAGACACGAATAACATATCCGGTAATATCAGCAGACGTGAATCACATCTGTAGTGATACCAGCAGACATGAATGACATCTTTAGTGATATCAGCAGAAATGAATGGCATATCTAGTGATACCAGCAGACATAAATGACATCTCTATAGTGATACTAACAGACAGGAATGACATATCTAGTGATACCAGCGGACACGAATCGCATCTCTAGTGATACCAACAGACATGAATCACATCTATATTGACACTAACAGACATGAATGACATCTCTTGTGACACCAGCGGACACGAAGCGCATCTCTAGTGATACCAACAGACATGAATCACATCTATATTGATACTAACAGACATGAATGACATCTCTTGTGACACCAGCGGACACGAATCGCATCTCTAGTGATACCAACAGACATGAATCACATCTATATTGATACTAACAGACATGTATGACATCTCTAGTGATAATAGTGGACACAAATGACATATCTAGTGATATCAGCAGACAGTAATGACATTTCTGGTGATATCAGCAGACATGAATTGGATCTCTAATGATACTAACGGACATGAATAATATCAGCAGACACGAATTAAATCTCCATCGATACTAGCATGCATGAGTGACATCTCTAGTGCTGATATGAATCACATCACCAGTGATACCAGCAAACTTGAATAACATATCTAGTGACACCAGCAGACATGAATGACATCTCCAGTGATTCTAGTAGTTATGAATGACATCTTTAATGATAGCAGCAAACATGCATGGCATATGTAGTGATACCAGAAGACATAAATCACATATCTAGTGATATCAGTAGACTGTCTGACACCTCTAGTGATGCCAACAAACACGAATCACATCTCTGGTAATATCAGCAGACATGAATCACATATTCAAGTTATACTAGCAGACATGAATCATATATCTAGTGATATCACCCAGTAAACACAACACATTTATATAAAATTTGAACAATGTTGGTCCAACGTCAAAGACGTTGGCCGACGTTTTACAAATGTTATATAAATGTGTCGTGTTTACTGGGCAGCACACATGAATCACATCTCTGGTAATATCAGCAGACATGAATCACATATTAAAGTTATACTAGCAGACATGAATCATATATTTAGTGATAGTAACACTATGAATCACATCTCTAGTGATACCAGCAGGCAGACATAAATTGTACCTCTAGTGATAACTGCAAACATGAATAACATCTCTAATGATACCAGCTGATATGAATCATATCTCTAGTGATATCAGCAAAAATGAATAATTTATCTAGTGACACCAGCAGACATGAATCAGATCTCTAGTCATATCAGCTTACATGAATCACATCGCTGGTAATATCAGCAGAGATGAATTACATGTCTTGTGATAGCAGCGGACATGAATCACGTTTGTAGTGATACCAGCAGACATGAATCGTATTCGCGTCATATTAGCATGATTAGCAAATTATAGATAGTTGAAAAGATAATTTGGTTGTTGGCATATAACTTTTGAACAACAAAACTTTGATACGTTTATCTTGTCTACTGCTTACTTGTTTTTTTTTTAATTTGAATTTGAATTGCGTTTTAATATGTCCTGTAATCGGATAATTCAATTCCAGATGGCAGAGGCATAACAACAGTTGATAAAAGTTTACAAAGCCGAAAAATAAATTTAATAAACCTTGAAACAAACGTTCTAGCATCGAAGCCATTTCCAAAACATTCTGTGTTATTTTTGATGTACTTATATAAATAATAAAAATTATTGTAGTGTTATTTGATCTTCACTTGCAATTATTTGTAAACGCGAAGGGCAGCGCGAAAATAAAAAAAAACTGTTATATTTGTTTTCGAGTGGGACCACAATATGGCCTTGGAACTGGGAAAAACGCCTCAGGCGAATTTCGCGTCTGTCGTCGCGCTAAGCGCAAAACATACCAAAGCGAAATATTTTGCGTTTGTTTTCGCGTTAGTTTAGATAGTCAAGGCCATTTTCGCGTCTGTCATTGCGTCTTTCGTCGCGTGAATTTTGCTCACGCGTTCGCTTTGTTGTGTTTGTCACTTTATCCCCTTACATTTTTCATGCAAAACCAGTGCAAAAGCAAAAAATTAAAACAGGTTTCAAACTTTTCTCGTTGGTGTGTTTTGTCAATGATGAAATGGGGTATTAGAGAATGTGTTTGTGTGTTTTACGTTTAAAAAAACATTCTACTATGAATTATATTTAAAATGTATCTTAAAACCTTCACATATGCTACAATGCGTTAAATACTACTATATATGCGTTGTAAATTGATTATTACGGTCCTAATTTAATATGTATTAAGAACAAAATCCCTCGAAGAGATCCGCTTCGAAGCCCCAGTTGGCCGTGAAGTTGACCAACTCACGATTAATGATGTTTCAATGCCTCACTGACTTTGTCGCTATTATTATAATGAATGGGCATGCATCTATTACAAGGACATATAGTTCCGGAACACAGCCACGTACCAGAACATGATTTACCTGAACGTCCTGTCATGCTCCTTTGAGCGGGACAATAATTATCATTGATTGGCAGGCTAAAAATTAGTTGTCTTGTAGCGTACTTTTTTTTAACATACTTTATATTTGTGTGTTTCTAAACGATTTTATTTTATATTTCAAATAATTATGACAAAATCAATTCCAAGGTGTGTGACCCTTTCAGTACGAAGGCGTTGCTCCCAATTGATATGATATTGGGGGTGATGAAAACGAGGTTGATGTCATGGAAGGTATAGGCCTACTCGTTGCTGTCGGATTGTGAACATTCCTGGAAACATGATTGTCTTGTTAACACAATGGTGATTTATTGCTGGCCCACTGTCTGCTACGCTGGCCACCATTGATTAAATGTTCTTTATTAACCTTTTCAGAGCGGGGACCGTCTTTAGACCTCAGAATCTGACGTCTTTCGACGTCAGACTCTGACGTCTAAAGACGGTCCCCGCTCTAAAAGAATTAACATATTTATTATGGCCATAGATCCGTAACATATATAGGTATTCAAATGAAGCGGAAAGAGATAACTAAGACATTCAAATTGAAAAATCCCCTCGGTCTCCATGGCTTATACAAAAAATGTTTCAGCGTTGTAGGCCTAAGGGTTAAAAATCGAAGCTGGGCGCACCAGCCTACAATGCTTGGAATTTCCTCCAGTCGTATTAGGTTATCCTGGAAGCTGAACTAGTCTCAATTCTCCTGTATGGATTCCCTCTTGCTCGTCGACTTCTTTAGGTACTTCCGGATGTAGTTGTAGTTTTGTGAAAAAGTAGTTTGCGGAAACTTAAATCGCAATCGGCCAATAGGACGGGAGCTTTCAAACTGTGTCAAAGGCCAATCACAGTTTACGATTAAGAGATCAGTTTCGGGCCCCATTAATTTCACCTTCACATTAACATTAAAAAAATGCCGCCAATGCCAAAATGTAAAAGAAAACATTTTGTATATAATTTGAATGCACGATAATGCACAATGCATTTATGCGTGATTTGGAGCTGAGAAATTTATTTCTGATGTTTTCGGACAAAAATGACCTATAATATTGGACATTCACATCCTAAAATAGTTAGGCCTACCGCCAGCAAACAAAAGTGTGTTTGTGCATCTGAACTGGATATTAATATAAACCATGTTTCTAATATAAATCTAAAAAAAAAGATTAGTTCATACGACATATTTGAATACAACACATTCGAAACTAGGGTTAGGTAGGACAGAGATGGCAATGTGTACAATAACTTCAATGCGCCGATATGGCTGCAGGACTGTATGCTCTCCGTGGAGTTGAAATGACTCACGAATGTACAGATCATGGGGTGAAATATAAAGTCGGCTGATGAGTCTTCGGATTTCATATCAGACTTTAAACCTGGACCTTTACCTTCATATACTAACCTTCTTTAATGTATGTACTTGGTATTCTAGATGACGCCATGATTGTAATTGTAAATATGTGAAACCATCTTGGATTGTATGATAAATATTGGTCATACAATAAAAAAAAACATTTAAAATGAGTCGTTCGGCTCTAAGCCACGCACAAACCATAAGTTGTGCATTCTCGTGCGACAAACCATTAAAAAAGAATTTTTTATTTACATTTCGGCAGCCATTTTATTTTGTCCTTTGACTCGTCAGTAACATTTATTCCTGGTCCCCAATAGGTTAAATACAGGGGGTTTTTTAAGACCGGTACACCCAGATTGTGTAAAAGAACGATTGAATAAATAATTCTACACTAAAATGCATAGCAATGTTAAATGAAAATTTTGTTCAGATTTCTGCTCAGGCTAAATACACACATTTCCATAAGACGCTGCTGTAACATTCGTCCATTAAAAAAATGAGACATTTACAAATGAAAATACCACTCGGTCTTAATCATATATGTATCGGAGCGATTAAAAACATGTACCCCAATATGGATGTGTTGAATAAATAATTATATTTTATTATATGGTTTCCCTTGACCATAGTTATGTTGACTAGGTGATGTTATTGTTGAATTTTGATTAATTATGTTTGAACGTATATCGTCTGAACACTAATTCTCGCCAGATACTTGTCGTAGTATATGATGGCTCTAATGATGCCATTAAAGGTGTGGTCAACTGTCAAAATTCGTGGGACAGAAGGCAATAGTGCCCGTGGGTAGGTCAAAGCCCTATTCCATAATAATACTAAATATGCGCTTCATACCCAAAGCCTCATTAAGAGCAAGCTCTCAAATCACAGAAAGTTCATATATACTTGAGCGACATCTATGAGTTGATAATTCAAAGCCCTTTTCCATTCCATCGCTGGCTTGCAAACAACTGACTGTATTACTGCGGGGATTTGGTAACTGCTTGACCCCAAAAGCTTGTATTGACACTCTGTAAACACAAAACATTTGTATGAATTCATGCAATGTTGGACCAACGTCGAGAACGTTGGGCCGACGTTGTATAAATGTTATACAAATGTCTTGTGTTTGCTGGGCTGCAGGAGGACTTTCTCTCAAACATTGTACATTTATTTTATTCAATGTTGGTTCAATGTTGGGCCAGCGTCGCAGACGTTGGCCTAGCATTAAAACAGCATTGGATCAATGTCTCGTCTAAGCAGTATATTGTAATCAGTTTATTGGCTATATTAATGCCGTCAATCTGTACACAATAGGCAACTGTTGGCCTACACTTGACCGTCCCAGGCATGCGCATTTTGCAGTTGAATGATTCTTTAACGCCGCTGATCATACAAAACTGTTTAAAGATTACTTCCATCTGTTTTTTCACTCCAAAAAGGGGTATCACTCTATCTACCTGCGATTTCGGTAAAATACATTTTTTCTGAAATCGAAGTAGTCAATGTGCTCAAAGGGTTGGATATTAGCAACAACTCTGGTCCTGATGCCATATCCCTAAATATGTTAAGAGGGTGTGCTGATGAATTAGCCCCTCTCTATAATCACCATTTTTAACCTAAGTATGTCAACTTGTACAATAAAATTAGGTGGAAATAGAAGCAGTAGGTCTGTTTTCGTCTTGATTGTTTTTTTTTAATATCTCGGATAATAGGAAGTGTTCAAAATTGAACTTTTAGGATAAAAAAAATGTTTGAACCGCTAAAATTCAGTTGTCCTTCGATGCAGTTTAAACCTAACGACATAGTTCCTTCATTTGGGGCTGGGATCGAGTCTGGGGGGGGGGGGAAGGGCAGTCCTCGGATTGATTCGTTTTTTGTTGTTTTTTCTTGATGGTGAGTGGTGGGCATAATTTATTTTTAATTTTATTTTTAATAAATATTACACTAACAATTTTAAAATTTCACTAATGTTCTGTATATGCCTGGAGAATTGTTTTGGTGAACATTTTGGAAAGTGTTTCTAGTTACAGACCAATATCACTCCTCAGCAGTGCATTTAACCATATTCATCCAGTTTTCAGTCCACAAATTAAATTATACATATTTTGATATTAGTAGAAATTTATATTCCAGAGGTCAACCAGATATTCTACTTCTTGACTTTGCATAATTTTTTTGATATTTTACCGCATGACCTCAAATTTCTTATTGAAGTGAATTGAAAATTAACTACAAGATCGGTATCACTCTGTTATGATAGGATGTAAGTTATCATCACCTTCACATGTAACATCAGGTGTAACATCTATTATTGGACCGCTATTATTTATGTCTTACATAAATTATATCTTGGATGTTTGGCCATGATTTATGAAATTATATTCTGACGAGTATGAATACATTTTGATCACCGGGACTTCATTGATAATAATATCTTATCCACGGTAACTAAATTTATGATATCTTGGAATAACTAAAAATCCTAATCTTTTACATATAAACAAATATTTAAAAATCGATTCATCAAAATCTCATTTTATGATGGAAATGATAAAACGTTATGTTGGCATCAACTGCCCACTAATTGATGTTAAACATCAATTATATTTGGCTCATGTCAGAAATATTTAGGCCCACTGCAGTTTTGTTGAAGACACATTCAAATTAGAACAGACGCAACGTCAAAATTCATCGTCGATGATTATGTTTCCCCCTATCACGAAGATGCACAAGTTATCTTGCCTTTGTGCTAACATAGATAAGTAATGAACGTGTGTTTTTACACAGCTATTATCTTTTTTACATAATAGCCCCAGGTCTGCTCAACATGGTGTGGTATTCAAATTACATCTGCAAGACATTTCACTTATAATATAGTTACTTTTATGACACTGCTCGCTTATAAAACGCTTTACAATTTTGATTAATTTGCTATTCGCTAGTAGTAATAGTATATTTGCAAGAAAAGCCCTAATTAAATTATATTTCGATATGGTAAATTCATTTGACGTAAAAAATATTAAACACCATGGAGCCTTTTGAAATTAAAAAATGAAAATAACATTATCATAGAGATTTGATCAGTGAAAATGTGAAGCAGCCTGCGAAGCCCTGGAAGGCATTGAAACAAACTTGTGTTTCCACAGGGGACATCCTCTGTAGAAATGCTCGAACTGAACGATGCTGGCAATGTACTTAACTCTTAAGAATTTAATCGGATTGACATCAGTCTGTATGATCCAACAAAGGCATTGCAGCCTATTACAATTTATTTTTTAAACTGTTGGCAAAAATTTGGCAGAGAAGTTCAAGGGAGTACAATTTAAAATTGAAAACCCATATGGGGAACATGGAAATTCATTTTCTTTCACGGAAGTCACACCAGAGCTAATAAAGAAACAGCTTGATTCCTTGGACGTTGAAAAAGCGACAGGTTTAGACGTAATTAGTCCACAATTTTTAAAGAATGAAGCCCCGATTATTTGTGCCCCTTTGGCAGCTATTTTTAATAACTCGATGTTAAAGGGTAAAATCTCTCAATCCTGGAAAAATACGAAAGTAACCCCAATATTTAAAGCTGGTGACCTAACAGATGTGTCAAATTATAGGCCAATATCTGCAATTCCTGTGATAATGAAGATTTTTGAACGGATTGTACACAATCAACAATCAAATTTTCCACAGAGACGGCACTCATTGATGTTACAGAATATGTCATCAATGGGCTCGACTCAGGAGAACTAGTCGGTGCCGTTAATATGCTCAATCTTAAAAAAACATTTGATACGGTGGACTCGGAAATCCTTACAGAAAACTCTTCAAAAACTCCAAAATACTTGATGAGAACAGACGATCGCATGTACAACCTATGCTAGATTCACTATCATGGATGCCTATATTCGATTTAATCGAGTATCACACACTAGTTGCTGTATGAAAATGTACTCATGGCTTTGCGCCTAGCTATCTTCATAACACTTTGAGCAGATATCTAGAATACACAGCTACTCCACCAAGCAGGCAAATCGAGCACACTTTTACACAAGACAACCTAAATTAAGTAAATTCAAACTTTCTTTTACAAATAGAGAAGTCACCTTGTGGAACGAACTGCCTGAACACATCAGAAACACTGAAAGCCTAAATTATTTTAAGACAAAACTTACAACCTTCTTTTGAACATGACCATATTTGATTTTTTGGCTCGCACACAAAATTAAAGACTTCAAGTTTATCTTGAACCCTCTGACCCCGATCGCCATCATGAAACCTATGTTCTTGTCATTTTATGTTGTAGCCTGTGCGAGTGTCTATTCACTTAACTGTGTGTCATTATATGTATCTTGGGAAACCAGCGTGATACCTGACTAATATATTTCATATAATATGTATATGCAATTATTGTATTATGCTGAGAGGGTTATGCCTACCCTTAATAAATATTCGCAAGTTTTGTATGTCTTAAAAAAATCTCTGTAATTTCGCTCGACTGTGAGACGGCTGTTTGAGCTCGCACCGGCCAATAAATTTATGAATGAATGAATGAATGAATGAATGAATGAATGAATGAATGAATGAATGAATGAATGAATGAATAATTGAATGAATGAATGAATGAATGAATGAATGAATGAATGAAGTAATGAATTAATGAATGAATGAATGAATGAATGAATGAAAATGACGAATAAAATAATTAATTTATAGGACCTTATGCAAATTTTGTGCACATGTAGATTAAACTGAGCAAGGGATATATACTGGGGATGGTCAGATTTATCTGTTATCGTGGTTATTGACATTTTTCTAAACAGTGAAAATACAAATTTTGAAAACCATCCATTGGCGTCTAAAGAGAATGCAGATGGTGACAAATTTAAATGATAATAATCATTTAGAAATAAGTAAGTATATACTCGTTGTTTCCAGATCTTAAATGTAGTAATGCAGTGGCAGATATAGTATTCCTGGCCGACCAATCAAGCAGCATAGGAGTTGATAGATGGCCTTTGGTGCAAAATTTCTTCTGTGAAATCGCCACGGCGTTTGATGTTGCCCTGGACAAGGTGCGCATTGGAATGGTCACGTTTGACAGGAAGTGTAACAAGATATTCAATTTAAACACTCACTCAACTAAAGAAGGTGTATGCTCGGACATCATGGCCATTGAATACGACGAGGGCTATACTAACATAGCGTGTGCTTTGGAGCAGGCGAGCAACCTATTAAGTAAAGCCAAGTTTGGAGACAGAGAGGATGTGGTGAATGTGGTACTGCTTCTGTCAGACGGAGACCCCAATAGAGATGTCAATCTGACCATCCCAGAAGCCAATAACCTCAAAGATATAGCCACACTAGTGGTTGTGGCCCTAGATGAGATTGTGAATACAACCTTTATGAAGGATTTGGCCAGCAGCCAACAGTACTTCTACTTTGTTAAGAGTTTTGTGGATTTAGTTCACTCGGTGGCTAATATATCAGCTGGGTTATGCTACGCCGCTGGAGCAACTCCCGACCTCAATGACCCCTGTTATAGATGCAGTGACTATGATGATGCTGGGTTTGGCTTCATTGGTGATGCCAACAGTTCATTGTGCCATCAATACTGGCTCTGTAACCAGGACCCTTATACCAAACAGAACGTACGAACAATAAAGCGTACATGTCCTCCAGGTACAGTGTACAGCAGTCAGAGTTCTGTGTACGGGATTCCTTGTGTACATGAATGGCAGGCTAATACCACTCAATGTGTTGAACCACCCACCTATGACACATCTGTAATTACGCGTAAGTACTTTAGATCCAAAAAGCGGTACTGAAGTTATCATGCTTATACTGTAAGCATAATAAAAGCTCATTTGATAAAATTTATAAACACATCGAAATGGTCATAAACAATAGACTTCTAAGTTGAAATTCACTTACATGCATAAGCATGAGATAACACACAAAAACAAACATATAATATATATATTAAATTAAATAGATACATTTTGATTTTTATATATAACGCAAGCCCATAAAATATATATAGTTTCATATAATTAGACTTAAAAAAGAAAGAATGCAGCTGCTATTATCAGATCTATTTTACCATAGTTATATATTATCGCCCAAATAAATTGCCAATTCCTCATAATTATTCCTCATCACCACCACGCCAAAACTCATTGATTAATATGTTAATACAACATGATATTCCTACATACTTATTTTCCCACAGCTGGATCATGCCCTTACGAGCTATCAGGAGTTGATGACAGTATATTCTGGATCCGGGATTACAAAGGGGATTTAGTGGTAGCAGGACACTGCAGAACAGGAGCCTTATTTGACACAGGCGTGTGTGATTGCCTTGGAGGTTCAGGTATAACGTCCCTGTGCAGCCAGAGTATCGTGCGTGTCATTCATATAAGTGGCAAACACGCCATTCTGACAGCGAGGGATCTAATTATTTACGTTAATAATTTAGTGATGGTTGCATGGAGCCGGTCCACATAAAAAATCGACATGAATATAACTCTATTTAATACTAAATCCAAATTATATGTCAATTACTGATACGTTCACTAATAGATGTATATCTATTTTCAATGCATTAATCATGTTAATACTATTAACATGATTAAGCCATGTGTAATGTATGGCAGTTTTACTTAATGTACAAATAATAAATTAAAACGTATAGAATTCAATTTACTGGTTTATCTCATATCATTATTTTATCCATCGACCGTGAAGGTGTAAATCCATGTAAAAATGTCTTGGTCTGGAAGAACTATCCAAAACCAAGTAGGCCTATACTAGCTTGTATCGTCGCTTGCCGCTTATCATAATATTAGCACGCTTATTGCCACACCACGCAAGCTATATATATGCAGGTTTCTCAACAAACCTACCTGTTAAATTTAACCCTTTCAAGCCTGAAATTGCATTAATTTAAATTGTCATCCACTACAGTAGAGTAGGGCATAGTCACGGCCTCGGCTTCCTTCTGTCGCGATATCGTCATGATTGTGCAGAAAACCACGTAAAGCAATATTCAATCACCGCGAATTGTTGTCGCAATTCTCGATTAGTAGGGGATGAAGGGGACTTGAATAAGCAAATTGAAGAAAATTGACAGGTGTATGAATTTCGTAAGTTTTCAGTGATGAAAAATTGTGCTTAATTGATGCATTAAAAGGGTTTATTGAAAGGTTAATTAAATTGGTAACAATGATGTAACAGACACAAACAGACAGATATTTTATTAACATAAATACAAGTTATTATATAGACGTATTTGTTATTGTTTGTATCGCACTCTATCATCACTATTTATAGCAGGCATCTGTGAGTGTTTGTTGGATATCACATTTGAGGGAGACTTTAATGACCACAGCTGTAGGGAGGGTTACGTGTCTATGGAGGGACCCGTGCCTGTCATATCTGTCACATCTGGGCCTTTTGGTGACGCTGGATACTTCTCAGGACGTGTGTGAGTAGTATATCTGGAAATATGACGTAATTAGAACCTTTGATGGCCAATCACTGATAACAATTATAATAGTTTTAATCATTTGTTTTAGCGCATCAGGTCACGTATATAAGGCCTACAAGGTAGATATATGGCTATATTATCAAGTCTCATATTGACCATATGCAAGTAATACCAACTTAAGTTATGAGTCGCGACAACGACAATAAAGTGGGTTTAATTGATATTAATATACAGTATAACTGTTTTACGATTTAACATACATGTAGTTATGTGATATTAACGATACAAAGTAACCTACCTTTTGTAAACATGGTAAATGCAAAAAATGTATATAAAAAATTGAAGAGAGCTTACGTTAGCAATTGACATACTTTGTATTTACAGGAGATCAGCTAAAAATGGCGCCCATCTTAAAGCATGGTCTCTGAACGGCGCTTTTTCTAATCGCTGTTCGCGGGGAGGCCGCTTCCAGCTCTCCGTGTCCGTCTGGTTCAATGCTGCCGGACCGCTGACCAGAGACGAGGGTCTGGTCACATACGCCGACTGTCAGGATGAGGATCCCAGCTTCTATATCTGGCTCAGATCGGGTCAAGTCTGTGCTGGACTTAATACTCACGGATATGACCTTGTGGAAATCTGCATGCCAGGCACGGTGAGTCGTGTCTCATGTTTCATGTATCTTAACATGTTAACCTTTTCAATGCGGGGATCGTCTTTAGACGTCAGAATCTGACGTCTAATGTTGATCCCCGCACTGAAAGAGTAAAATATTGATAATCATGATAATGGCCGTAGACTCATAACATAGGTATTGAAATGAAGCAGAAAGAGTTAACTAAGACATTTTAGGTGATTTCAAAGGGAAAAAAACCTTTGTTATCTTGGATTATATAGAAATATGTCAGCGCTTTATGGGTTAACCCTTTAAGCAATAAAGCATCATTTTACATCCCTGAAAACAGACATAATTGTTCTAAAACTGAGGGTTTTAGAACGAAAATTTCAATGAAACAGGTTTACCAATACATGGCAATTTTTTTAAATTTTTTAACCACATGAAATCATCTTCATCCACTACAAGTCGAGAATTGCGACAGCAATTCGCGGCTTGTAGTGGATGAAGATGACAATGGTAAATTCAGGCTTGAAAGGGTTAAATAACAATACCCTGTTATTACCTATATCGTCCCCTAGAAGCAAAACTTAGAGTGTCACTCATTTGAGAAGCACGCATAGTTATGACAGTCTAGCTATGACAGTCTAGGGAAATGTGCACTTCTTAATATGTCGTTAAGGTTAAATATCGATCGAATTAATGCAATCAATTTCCTTGCAAAGTGATTTGTTTTAGATGTCCGTAATTTAGAATAAACGTGTAGGTGTGCCACTGCATATATAGGCCTACAATAATTCTGTCCTTGTTAGGTTATGACCGGTGTCTGGTACTATGCATCTATGGTTTTTGACATGCCAGAACTTCTACTTTACGTAACTTCAGCAGATGATTACTTCACCTGCAAGTCTGGTACGCCTGCACCTACTTGTGCTCCTGCCGCTCAAGCCAACCAAAGAGGTACGTTACAAGTAGGCACGAGACGTTTACCCAATGTTGGGTTAACTTTGGCCGTCCGTTTTTTCAGAGATGTAAACGGATGCTTTGATGCATTATCAAATTACAGGGGTTTAAACATGTTAAAGTTATACCTTCATATTATCATGTATATTAGTATGACCGTGTATTATTAGCCTACCTTTTGTAATTAAAATTTAAAAGGCGGGCTAAAAATAGTATTGCTATTGAAGTTGAGCGTTTCATTTCCATCTAACATCAAAAGTTTTTCATTTATCCGGCTCAAATCTGTTCTGCCTGTTGGTAATGACAAGTTCTCGGACAAGTTCAGAAATGGCTTGGAAAAAAATCAAATTGGTCGCTTTATTTCACAAAATGACCGATTCATAGCGACATAATTTAGCAAATTTTACGTCATTGTGGGCGCGATAACTTCGAGAGTTTCTCATGTACCTTGCTCAAATTTATTAGGCATGTTGGCAATAACCAGTTCACGAACACGCTCAAAAATGGCTGGGAAAAGACTAAAGTGGCCGACTTTTAGCAAAAATTACCGATTTGTCGCGACTTATCTAATTTTACCTCATTGTTGGCGCGATAACTTCAACAGTTTTTCACGAAGCCTGCTCTAATACCCAGTTATCGGACAAATTCGAAAACGGGCTGGGACAAAAATCAAAGTGTCCGATTCATCGCACAAAATGTCCGATTTATCGCAATTTATCACATTTTACGTCCTTGTGGACGCGATAACTGATAAATCCTTCCCAAATTGTCTTCTAAGTGTTGACGGTAACCATTTCTTGGACAAGAAAGACTCGGAAATGACTCGATTTGTCGCATAAATTGGCAGATTTATCAGTATTTTATCTCATTTTACTTTCAATAATTTTACTATTGTCGAGTGCGCCCTTGTTTTTATGATAATTAATTATCTTCATAATGATGTTTCACAGTCAGTTTCATAAATGAATGAATGAGTGAATAAATGCATTTAGTGAATAAATGCATAGAAGAACGAATTAATGAATGGGTAAATGAATGAACCAACGAACGAACGAACGAACGAACGAACGAAAGAACGAACGAACGAACGAACGAACGAACGAACGAAAGAACGAAAGAACGAACGAACGTACGAACGAACGAACGAACGAACGAACGAACGAACGAACGAACGAACGAATGAATGAATGAATGAATGAATAAATGAATGAATGAATGAATGAATGAATGATGTAAAGATCCATTAAAGCGACACAATCAGGCCAAAATCATAATTTTAATTTTGGTTTTTTGATGTGTCCATAATATGTAGATATGTCTCTTAACTAGAATTGTTATTTTGTGCTGCGCGTTTACCAGTTAAACGAGAAATATGGACAACATTTAATATCGCACATGCATGCCCCAAAATAAGAAATACGAGGAGTAACTGATAAATGGGACTTTCGGCAAACTTGTTCCGTTGCCATAGCAACTCGAAATTTAAAAGACTTCCACAATTCTAATCTATGGACATGTTTACATATCATGGATATATCACGAAGCTAAAATAAAATATTGGCATTTGGATGATTTTGGGCCTGATTGTGTCGCTTTGAGAAAACAACATTGTTTCATATTCATTTTTTCATAATTATAATAGGCCTAACTACTCCAACAAACTACTTTGTCATCTGGATTGTCAGTTTTTCACAAAATATGTTTATTTCTAACAGGCTGTGTAGAATCTAGAAACTGTGGTTTGCAAGTTGGTTTTACTGGGACCGAATACAGACCGAAAAATGTATTTTTTAAAGGATTCATTGACGAGGTATGTGTTTTTAAACTTTTACATTGACTAATGTTAAACCCGGAGCGACGCAATTTACGTAAACATAAACTCACAAATCAGGAACAGTGTAAAGCTTTATTTTGATGCACAACTTCCCATGATTTGATCGGTTAAAAGAACGAATTTTAAACGATTATTTTCTGGCGGGTGGTAATTTTTTTTAAGCGTTTAAAATAATCGGAGCCTATAGATTATTACAGTAAATTATTGTTTTGGAGGAAATATATATTTTGGCCATACATATATATCTACTTATTATAATATTATAATTCAATAAAAAAATCTAAATACATTACTCTGGTTAAATATTTTACAGGTGGAAGTATCAGATGGCGCAGAATACGAGGCGTGTCTTCCATAAAATGGTGTAACAACAGTAAGCACAAGTATACAAAAAGACAATGTGTTTATATAGCAATACGTGTAAAGAAAATGATCTTGTATGATCACCCACGTTCAACGCACCGCAATTTTCTAATATCAAATGAGCAATCTCATTGCACATAAGCAAATCACTACCCTATTGTATATACACATGATTAAATTATTATATTTATTGCGAATCGTGTTTAATGTGTTTGGTGTTTTTGTGTTTGATTACATGATTATAATATAGAATCACATTTTTTAATTGGTAGTAGGCTACAGGTGGAAATTATACCTGGGTAAAATTTGTGTATGGTCATTGCAAATGTGTTTTTATTATAAAGAATAATATATCACAAATATTTATTGCACACGAGAGGTTCAAAGAGGTTCTGTGACCACACACAATTCCGTTAAAATTCTCTCCATGAAAAACTATTCGATCGTCTGATAAATTGCTTATGGAGTTGCATAAAGTACACTGGTTACTGACATACAAGATGTAAATAAGGCTTGGGCTTTATTTCAAAAACTTTTTATTCATGTTCGCAACAGAGCGGCGCCTAGCAGGTACGGTTGAAATAGAGATCACAACCTCGGATGCACGGACATATTTTGGACATAATCAATTAGAGAGATCAAGCTTTACATAATTTTCGAAAAATTAAAATTACTGATGATTCCAAACATTTCCCTAAATTGCGAATCAAAGTTCTGTACTCGATTCGAAAATCCAAAATATTTTTTGTAACAACAAAATTATATACCATTAAAATTTCTCGTCAGACCTTATGGAAAACACTTAAATCATTAGGAACTTCATCCGATCTGAAATCTGGTTCAACTTCTATCGGCTTAGATGTTGGTGTGATAGCCCAATGACTGTTGATAAATTAAAGTAATTAGTACTTTTTTACAATAGTGGCTAATAAACTGGTAGCTAAACTGCCGACGGCAGCCAACATTTTCAACGGCAATTTCATTCATCAATATTATAAACAGAAAGGAGTTGTTCAAAAAATTACCTTTCTCTTTGCTCAGTGAAACCGAAGTGTGTAAAATGCTTAAAGGTTATCACCTAGAAAGGCTACTGGTCTAGATAACCTACATGTAGGCCTGCCTGCGAGATTTATTTGTGACAGTGCCAAAAGTATTGCCTATTTCATACATTATTAATGTATCTTTAAAAATAGGTGTAATTGTTCCAGATGAAATAAAAACTGACAGATTCTAATTAGAGCTGGGTAACTATACACCAGTATCCATTCTAAGCACATGGAAATCATTTGGAGGAAAATGACTTATTATATAAATATCAATCAGGCTTTCGTACTTCTTTTTCTACTCATACATGTTTGACTTATTTCAAAAACTATATTCGGCATTAAAAGGCTAATGGCCTTTACACCGGCATGTTACATCATGATAGAGCGTTCTTCTTTATTATCAGATAAACTTCAAGTTATAGGCAGTAAAAAGATTTTAGTTGTTTTGGTTGGATTCGTATTTACCGAATCGAACCCATAAAGTAGATATAAACGGTAGGCCTACCTTTCCCAAGCCCAGGATGGTAGCAGGGGCCTAGCCTGTGGTGTCCCACATGGTTCCATCCTGGGTCCATTGCTTTTCTTAATATATGATGATGACATGGAATCTGCAGTAAAATGTAAATTCATTTTATGCGCAGATGACTCTGCTTTAGTAGTTTCCGGGAAATATATCAACGTCATTTTGGAAACGCTTGGTAATGGGGGCTCTGACGTGTTTGAGTGATTGGTTAACTTTCCTTACACCTGGGTAAAATAGAATACTTTATTCGGATCATGCAAGAAAATCTGCATCTCACCATCTTTAGATATTAGATGTGGGGATACTAAAATGTCTTAAAAAAAGTATGTTCGTTACCTGGGGGTTGTTCTAGAACAAACACTGTAGGCCTAGCGGTAAATTGATTTTAGGAAATATTTTGAAAAAAGTAAATTCCCGTTTGATTTGTTCGCGCAGACAAGCCGAATGTTTAAATTTAGCATCGAAAAGACTACTGGTGTCAGCACAAATTCAATGTCACATGGACTGTGTGTGCATGGGCGCCATGGTCCATGGAAATATGCTCCTCTCTACTTAAAGGAGGACATTTCCATGGTCCAGAAACGACACTCCAATAACACCAGTGTTCTCTCTTAAATTTGGTTGCGCCCAGGGTCAACTGTTCGGCAGACAAATCGTTTTCATACATGTCATTCACTCCACCAAGCCTGACATAATCATCGGAACAGAAGCATGGCTAAATTCAAACATTAATTCTATAGAAATTTTCAAACCCGGTTGGAGATTCACTGGGGATAACCGAACCCAGGTCCTGGACCGAACCAGTCATGTGGTGGAGTCCTAATTGCGGTTACAAACGCTTTATTTAGCTCAGAAGCCACTGAACTGGACACCACTTGCGAACTTCTATGGGTCTATATAAATTTAATAAGACGAAAATCTTACACTTTGGCGATTTCTATAGACCACCTCGAAACGAATTAGACTCCCTTTCCCAATTAGATGCATCCCTTAGTAGAATTACACACACAACAAATAGTTATGTTTGGCTTGGTGGAGACTTTAATGATTGCTTTGTCGATTGGACTTCGCTGAAAGTGTCCCCAGCTGCAGGAAGTGAGCGACTGCAAAATAAAAAGCTTGTCGATGTGTAACTCGACCACAACTTGGAGCAGGTAGTCGATAAGCCAACCAGGGAAGACAAAATTCTTGACTTGCTCATATTGGTGACTGCCCTATGTTCAGAAGGTTCTATGTTCAGAAGGTTCTAGTTCAGAAAACATTTGTTCAAAAGGTTCTATGTTCAGAAGGTTCTATATTCAGAAGGTCCTATATTCAGAAGGTCCTATGCTCAGAAGGTCCTATGTTCAGAAAAAAATGTTCAAGAGGTCCTATATTCAGAAGGTTCTATGTTCAGAAGGTCCCATATTCAGATATATTCAGAAGGTCCTATATTCAAAAAATTCTTTGTTTTACGTAGAAAAAACTTACAGGTCAGATGAGCTTTTGTCATGGCGCGTTGTCCGTCGTTTGTCCGTCCACAATTTGCCAAAATCGCTATTGGGACTTTATTCAACATGGTGAACAGCCACAAACCAGGAGTGATCACAGAAGGATTGTCCCCGCAATTCAAGAATATGACACTCCTGTAGATCTGGTAATTTCCGCGTGTTCAAATTTTCGCAAATTTCTGATTTTGGGACTTTTCAGTTTTGTAGTGCTATTATAATAATAATTTTCGCGAGATTCTAGAATTTGCGAATTTCTTCTCCTCGAGAAATTCGTGAAAATTAAAATCTCGCGAATATTACCAGATCTACATTAAATCTGAATTCGAATCCACCTAAATCCGGGGCTAGGGTAAGATGGTGTAATGAGCATAGTGGGTAATGTGAGCACTGGCTGTAATATTCTCAATAACAACGGGAATTGGGTAAAATTTGGTTTGTAATATGGTCATGGGACGGACATGAACTCGTCCGATTGTTAGAAAGATTTTTGAAAAATTAGTCCAAATATGACAAAATGAAGTTTTGGGGCTGTTTAATTAAAAAAATACAATTACATTTGATTTGTTCGTACGTCTACAGATCACTAGGTTTCATGAAAGTAATGTGGTTGAGTGTTAACCATAACAGTTCTTAGCAAGAGAAGGGACGATAATAAAGTTATTTAGCATTTTCTGGACCCCATTAGGCTTGTTACCACCCCACTTCTACTGGGGTAATATGAGCACCCTGTTTCAATCTATTATGCGCATGGTGATCATTATATCCCTATTACAAGATATATATACGAGAAAAGTAGTATGCTCATAATACCCTAAACGTGTTATACAGTGAAATGAGTGGAAACCGTTCTAACCACTTATATTTAATGAAAAAAAATTCTCTGTTTTAATAACATTTGGGTCATATCAACCCCTGTAAAAATATTTGAAAAGAACGGCCTGAACGACGTTCTTATTCCAAAACTGAACACTGTCATCGTTCTGAACGACGTTCGTTCATTACAAGAAGACGGAACGGCTGTTTGAACGTCGTTCTTGGCACTTGAACGTTCCTGCAGTCAACTAAATATAAGAACAGCTCCGCGGGAAAACAGCGTTCTGATTTCAACAAAATAATAAATAATAAATAAACAGTTTCATTGTGACGCGGACATTAATTTAGCATAGACCAATCATGTGGATCTTCAATATCACACCATACGTTCAAAACTAAACAGTCTTTCAGTTTAGTTCAGACGTCTGCAGAAGAGACATGTACAGCTATGGCCATTGGCCATACTCTCATTATAAACTCAATCAATTTTAATCTAATAAAGTTTACTATTGAGTAGGCCTATGGTATCCAAGTAGGGTAGATCTACTGTCGTCTGTCGCTGAGATAATTTGCGACTGTGGGACATAGCGAGCCCACAGTAGGCCTACTAAATACTAGTAATGAATCACAAAGACAAGAAGGATTATAAGTGAGTATAATTATAGGCCTATGCACATTAGTGTGATCATTTTTTTGTTTGTGATCTGTGTTAGTCTCGGTAGCTTATTGACGTCATAGGGCTTACTTTCTCAGACCCAAACTCTAACAAAAGGAGTGGGACTATAGGCCTACATATCACAGCAAACACAATACGTTGACCCAATGCTGATCCAACGCTGATCTGCGACATTGGCCCAACATTTAATCAACATTGGATCAATGTTTCCTGGGATAGATAAGTAGGCATATTCTCAAAGTCGCCGAATTGACTAGCCTACAGGGATTTCTCAGGTAGGCCTATGTGATTGGCCAAAATGGTTATCTTGACCATTCAATCACTTGACTGAAGCTTGTATAGAAGCACTAACTTGTTTGCAGATCCAGCAAACACAATACGTTGGTGTGTTTAAATGTTGGACCAGCGTAACGTCCAACGGTGGGCCATGATCCTGCTCAATGTTGGCTCATGATTAAGGTAGGCCTAAGCCCAACAGTGTTCCGTTGCTGGCCCAACTGTTGTTGTTGGCTGATAGCCTTCATGTTCTAATTTGAACGCCGGCCTGTCCCAGAAAAACAATATGTTGAACCAATGTTGATTTAATGCTAGCCCAGCATCATGGACAGTGGACCAACATTAAGCCAACATTGGTTCAACGTTTTGGTTCTTTGTTGGAGCGTTCTAATTTGAACACCTGTTCCCTTTTGAACGTTTAATTCAGGTTTTGAACGGTTTGTTCCAAGAAGAACAATTCTCGTCTTTGAACGCCGTTCAGAACGCAGTCTTCATTCCAAAAGAACGGCCAAAATCGTTCAGAACGGCCGTTTGGAACGGGAGGCTGGCTAAAAACCATCATTGTCGTTCTGAACGCTAACCGTTCGAACGGCACATGGAACGGCGTTGGAACGGCCGTTCTGGTTGATTATTTTTACAGGGGAAGGTAGGTCTACATGTACATGAGTGCCACTTCTATTTAGTAAACTACTCATAAAATAACATTTTGGAAAATGTTTTTTTTTCATGGCAAAGTGCTCATATTACCCTATTGTCAAATGGTAATTAATTACGCATGCTCATATTCCCACACAACACATGCTCATATTTGCCACACGCATGGGGAATATGAGCATGTTTTCAAAATTATGTTTTATTGAATTAATTATTTAATTATATTTAAATTAAGCTATTTAATATTATGAATTACTGCGTAATTGTACAAACATTCGATCAAATCAAATTAGATTTTTTTCGCTTCATGTATCTGCCCAAAATCGCTAATTAAAGTTAAGGTGCTCATAATACCCTTCTTTACCCTATAGTGTGAACTTGTCCTATAGCCTAGACATGTAGAAATCTCAAACCAAAAACACCTGCAGTTACAAAGATGAGCTATATACGGCGCCATTTATATTTTTCTTTCATTTTTTTCCGTTTTAGTCCATTCCGGGGGAGGGGGGTGTCTATAACCCCCTGCATATCCCCAAAATGCGTTGTAGGTCCCTATTGTTGAGTTCACTAATTAGAGCCCTATTTTAACTATAAGCCTGTCTTGGGCCACAATTATTTTGGTAAATCTGTAGAGCATGCTTTACGTCGATTCCTCAACGATTCTGAACCGATTTCTTTGAAATTTCGGACAGGCCATCTTTTAGTCAAATCCTAACACCGGTAAAAATTTACCTCGACCATTCGACATGTAATAGAATTCCATAATTAGCGTAATGGGTTGATAGAGGGACGTTATAATTTCAATTTAATACAAGTCAAATCGTCTAACTTTTGAAATAAGGCATATAATTTAACGTTTAAAAAATTTCATGAAAATCGGTTGATGATAATGACGGAGTAATTAATAAATAGCGTGGGATGGATGGAGTTAGCCTGGATTGATTCGTTTTACCCGAGAGCGATCTCGATCTTGACCCCAAGGTCTGAAAAATGTTCACAACCTTTTAATGACTGTGAGGGAAATGAGCTGAGCATGCGACATCGTAGCTAAAATGTTACTGATTAAAAAAAACTATTTTCTTTAGATATGACTGTCCCACGATTTTGTATGGAGTCAATCTGTGGCTGGCACCTATTCCAGCCATCGCGGCTAGGATATTTTTCAATGAAAATACTCTCAATCACCCACCATGCCCTATCTCGCTACGCTCACATCATCATCTGTATATATCATTCATTTAAAATAAATTGATTAAACAATATTTTTCTCATTGCCAGCGTGCATCATTACCACCCGGTATATTTGCTTGTAAAGGTTGTGATATATGCATATTCACCTACCACCACATACCACTTAGACTTTACATTCAACATATAATAATCCCATAGTCCACATAAGATACAATAATTGATATTTCTACATCTATATCACTCGTTTTTATATATTTCGAACAACGTACCTCATATGGATAATTATAACTGTCATATCTACAATTTAATGAGTCCATCAAATTTGATCAAACGTCACTAATTTTAAAGCTGCATAACTGTTTTGTTTATTTCATTCTAACGATTAATCCATGGAGAATAATGTTTTATTTTTTATTTTACTGCTCCGGTTACTGAGTTATTAAGGATTTAAGTTTGTTGTTTTTAAATATTGTTGCCCCACCAAAACAAACCTGCTCACAGCGGAGTAAGACATACTGTCTATATAATCAGGACATTCAAAGTACCATATGTGGCAGATAACGGTCATCATAGAAAAAAGTGAGGAATATTTTTAAAATTATTGTTATTTTTTAAGTGATCATAGATACATTTCACAGTACAACAAGTATTGTCTCATATCAGTTAGACATATCTAGAAGTTATTACTTTGTGTGATATGGATGATATCTGCATGTAATGTCATGTTTAATATCGGTACCGGTATAGAGAATGTCACTCACTATTTCAGTATGGTGCTTTTAAGTGTGGGCCAGCATCAGAGCCTTTGGCCCGCCATTAAGACGCTCTCCCCAGACCGTGAGAAATTGTACTGGGAATAACCATCAAATTCAGTGATGTAAATCATCGTTTTCGCTCTTTGGATTTTCGTGCTTTTCTTGAAAAACATTTGCATTTTTTTATTAGGTATCTCATGGACATTTCAAAATATAGTCAAAATGCTACTAGACAATATCAGACTTTATTTTATTTTATCGTAAATCATCACATGCAGTGATATACATCGCGCTATGCGGTAAAATAAAATAATATTTAAAAACATCAGACTTTACTGTAACCGATTTGACGCAGTTTCCGACATCTAACCCAGTATCTCAGCTAACACGAGACATTGATCCAATGGCAGAATAATGCCGCCCATCGTCTGCGATATTGGCCCAACATTATGCCGATTCAGTTCAACGTATGTGTTTGCTATTAAGGGGGTGGTTTCGTGCTTGCCAATGTAACATTATATCGGCCCATAACCTTACCACTATTACATAAATATTGTACACACACCGAATCACTGCTTAATAATACTTGATGATGTACCGCATGGTGAGCTAATTCCGCTACATTTACCCAGTTTTAGTGCATTTATAAGGCCTTTAAAACAATAGCAATAATTGTTTTGTACGTTTTGGGTTATTTTAATCGAAATAAACAAAACAGTTATGCTTTAAGCTTGGAAACCCACTGGGTATACGTTCTTGCGATATTAAATGAACGTCCTTAAAGTTGATTCAACGTCGTGTGCCCAATTGGAACTGACAAATAGTCACCCGTGCTTTCTAAACATAGGATCTTCTGAACAAATATTTCTGAACATAGGACCTTCTGAACATGGGACCTTCTGAATATAGAACCTTCTGAACATAGAACCTTCTGAACATAGGACCTTCTGAACATAGGACCTTCTGAACATAGAGCTGTAACCGCCTAAATCCAACAACAAATCTAGCCTCTATAAAATTATAAAAAAAATCCCGGTATTGGAAAAGCTGATCACGAAATTGCTTTTGCAGAAATTGATACCCAGCTTTGCCGTATTTCAAAACCAAAACGCATCATCTTTCTATATAGAAAAGCAGACTGGGATGGTATTAGTTCTAACTTAAATTCCTCTATACTAATATAAAAATGCCAACCAAGGTTATTCAGGCAATGATATTTGGACTAAATTCAAATCAACCTTAACTCTTAGGACGAGCAAGATTTCGAAAAACTTACAAATATTCGGCATAGTTTACAAAAGAAAATAAGACAGGCATACTGGCAGTACGATGAAAATATTATTGACTATTCGGAAGAAGATAACAATACTGAAAGAAACTCTAAACAAAAGAAATTCTGATCTAATATTAAAAATATGCGAAAGGACTCGGCGGGTGTTGCCCCATTGCGCAGCCAAAGAAAACTTTCAGAGAAGTTTTGGTAAGTTTGATTGTACCCAGCATGTAACTTAGACTGGGGAATATTGCTACATACCTTTAGTTACCATTGATCAAAAACACATTTTGCCAGCAATTTTAGCGGCCATCTTGAATTTGTATGATTTATATGAGCAAAAAAGTAAAATTGTGCCAGCAATAAATTCTGCACCAATATATTACTATAGGCCTAATAGTATACCGGGTAGCAGCAACTCCAATTATGGTGGCCATGCATGTACATGTATTTTGGAAATGGATATTTTGACTCGACTATAGGCCTACAATCTATAGGCATAGACTACTACATGTACTATGTCTATGACTAAACACAAAGTAGGATCGAGTGACGACAGTGAAATGATATCTCAGTTCTACTTGTCCTTCACTAATTCTTCTAAATTTATCTGAGGCACATATATCAGCTTCCACATCTTGATTTTGGTATTGTCAATGTAACTAGGTGCGCTTTTTAATGTAACTAGGTGCGCTTTTTGCGGCTCCCACTAAGTGGTGCAACATTCTTAATATGGGATTTACAGTTTATTATTTATTGATTCTCGGGCTAACGCGTATGTAACCCTATATTATGACAGTCAAGATTCTTGAATTATTCGTGTTTCAAGCTTGTATTTAACAACTTTGACAGCCTGGAAAATTCAAGGACAGCAATTTACAATAAAATCACAAATGTGGATTAATTAAACATGCCTTTCACATACGATGACTGGCTTCCTAGCGATGCAGAACTTAAAACAGAAGAAATTAACATGAGTGCAGCTCCATTAAGGGCTGCTGCACATCATATGGGGAAATTTTGTGATCACGAATCGAAGGTGTCTAGAATTTTGTTCTAAACGTCTCTTATTATCGCTCGGCTTCGTTAATTTTGTTGTGTTAATTTTATTTAATAAAACATTCAACGTTATAGGCATAGGCCTAGTCATAGAGTAGTCTAACGTTAGTCTAGAGTCTACTATGTTATTAAGCTAGACTAGATCTAGGCCTAGGCCAGGGTGAATAATTAAGGTGGGGTGGCCAAAGCAAAGGCAAAGCAAAATTAGAAATTCAACCACATATTATAATAATAATATATTTATTATATACTAGGTCTAGGTCTAGCCTCTAGGAGACTAGGCCTAGTCTCCTAGACCTACTTGATATAGTCTGTCCGACGGTGGAGGATGGTCCAAAATGAAAGTTAGCTTTTTGGTATCCAGTGACCATTCAGTCAATTCTCAAGCAATTGTCACGAAATTTTGCAACCATTATTATCTGATCATTTGGCAACAAGCCTGAAAATTTTGTGAAATTCCATTTAGTATTTCAAAAGTTAGACCATTTGACATGTAAGTAACGCAATTCTGAAAATAAACCAGAATGAAGTAAATGGGTTTATACATGATATAGAGGAGCGTCATAAATATACATTTACTACATGTCAGACAAATGGTCTAACTTTTGAACTATCCAATATTTTTTTACGAAATTTTCAGGATCGATGCCAAATGACTAGAAAATAGGGTTTACATAATTTCATAAAAATTGCTTCAGAATTGACTGACTGGATACCAAAAAGCTAACTTTCATCTTGGACCATCAGGACCACTGTCGGACAGACTGTACATCAGGCCTTCAGATTTAGCGTGCGCGACCGCGCACGCGCACCATAACTCATGCGAAGGTGAGGTCAGGCGAGTGAAATACAGCGCACCTCACGTCATCAGGCCTGACAAAAATATTGTTTTTTTCCGATTTCTGATAGCCTAGAATCTATCAAAACATATGCGACTCATAATTATTTTATTGATTTCCTAAAGTAAAATATTGCTTAATTACGCCCGATCCTATAAAAAAATATGTGACCTAAACTTATTTTATAGCTTTGCTCCCGGCATAGGCGATGTTTAATAGATTTATCTTTAACTTTATCAAGCGCCAGCAATCCAACTACATGTCTTTTTGATAGCTAGCCCTGGAATCTGGCTGTCTGACCAGGCGCTCTACCTTCTAATTTATAGGACAATTCGAGTGGTTGTTTTCGTTGTCGATACTTTTGTGTCAACTCGGGCAAAAAATCTCAACATTGATGGATGGGACCTATTAACTCATTCCAGAAGATATCTCGGGCAAGCTACTTCGACGGTACAGGACGGAGCCCGAGATAACTAGTGTTATATGACGTCATAAAAAGTAAACATTTAAAAAATGTCCCATCCACAGAAACATGTATGTACTGAAAGTGCCGTATTGAATGAGTTAATAAACGATTGTCTGTGTCATAGCAAAACAACGCTAAAGCGTCAACGACGCAAACAGCCATTTGATTGTCCTGTGTTTGTTTGGAAGTCTCAGTATTACACTAATGCGCTTGTGCGGCGGATGTGCACTGCACGCATGCGCACATGCCATTGTTTACATCTGACTGCTTGTCATGCTTGTGGTGTAAGCTACATGTGTGTGAATGGTTATTTTTAGAACGACGCTCTCAGCAAACACAATGCCAAGGCGCTGACGGTGCCCCATGCTGATGGGCCAGATTCACAAACGGTGGGCCAACATCAATCCACCATCGGCGTAAAATCACCATGTTTATTTGATTGTATCATTCTGCTGCACAAATTTGACTTTGAAATTATAAGCCAACAGCCCTCCAATTGGAGTATCAGGCAAGGGCGAAACATTTGTCTGTACATAGCCATAACCCATCCTGTCATTGGCAGGTGTAGTTCCCACTACATTAGCACCTGCCAATGACACTCACAGCCTGTCACAGGATGTGCATATAACCAGGTATTTAGCTCAGTTTATATGAATGTTGCTTCGATTGTATGTTCCAGAGAGCAAACCCCTGTAGTCTAACATGTCTAATGCCAATCAACACTGGAATAAATGTCATATCTATTATATCTATACCTAAATAGGCTAAGATCTACAAAGTTCCAGACTATATGCAGTGTGCTGATATTTTAAATTGATGAAATACGTTATGTCAAAATAATAGCTTTAGGAGGTTGTATTTTGGCATCTTGTTGGGTCATCCAATTGAAATAGATATGTTTACAATACAATACAACATGTACAATATATACAGACAAGACATGTATGGAAGTGAATTTTGCTTCAAATAAAATAAATCTCAGATTGGGTGAAGTGACACAAAATAAAAAAATAAACAAATGACAACAAATCGGCAACAAACATAATGATATGTTCTGACCTTAGTTGTTGTCAGTTTTTTTTAACTGCAAATTCATTTTTTAAATTTCATTGACCCGTTTGGCTTTGTAGGTAATTGAGGTGAGTAAACTCTAGAAACTCCAGTCAAAAAGCCTATTTTTAGCATAAAAATGAAATAAATTCAAAATGGCCGCCATGGGAATTGCCCAAAAAATGAAAATTGGTCAATTTCAATTTTTACTTATTCAATGAAAAAGCACACTTAATACCTAATTTTTAAAATATTTATTTTTTATACACTTTCTTTTATATATCTGCAAATCTGCTAGAAAAAATATTTTGAGATAATAAAGCAAGAGCTGTTTGTATATGGAGTGTTTTTTGCTTTTTTGTCCCTGTCAAGTCAGCTAATACACCGCTTTGGCTACCCTAATATAAAAGGCTAGGAACAGGTAGTAGGCCTAGGCCTAGGTCGTACGCCCAAGAATCAATATGATTGATTAAAGAAGGATTATTAGTAGCGGTCAGCGCCAGCGGTGGGTGATATTACATGAAATTACGGAAAACGTATCTACATAACGTCTCGCCACCAGGGTTGGGGTCAATTACAAACATCAATTACAATTATAATTACGACTCATTGAGAATAGTCAATTCAAATTATAATCACTTGCGCAAAACTGTTAACAATCAATTAGACTAGTCTACAATTATAATTAGAACCCCCCCCCCCCTTACGAAGTACAATTATTTGTTTATAGAAAGTCAATTGGACCAGTCTCTAGGCGTAGTTTATGCAATTTCGGCCGGGTACGCAATTTCGGCCGGCAGCTTAAAGCTGCATAACTGTTTTGTTTATTTCGACCGAAATAACCTAAAATGTTCAACACAATCATTCAAATATTTTTAAAGGCTTTATAAATGGACTAAATTGATGTAAATGTAGCTGGATTAGATCATGACGCGATACACCATCAAGTTATATGGTGTGGTAAATCGGTCCGTCTGTGTACAATATGTACGTAATACTAATAGTTGTTAATTGTGGGCCAATATAATGTTACATTAGACCAACATCAAACTCCTTAATAACAAACACGAGACGTGGAGGCGCATTGGTCTAACGCTGGGCCAGAGCCGTAGACGATGGCCCCGAATTAGTTTGACATCGGATCAATGCCTCGTGTTGGCTGCGATGCCAAGCTCACAAACCACCGGTTGGCGTCCTAAGACCAGGTCAGCCCCTATGATAACTCAGCAGGCACGAGTCACTGACTCATTGATGGCTCATTGTTGGTCCAGCTTCTATGACGCTGGTACAACATTGACCCATCAATGGTTGAATGTCTCTTGTTTGCTGGGTTAACTCAGCTACCGGTACTGTAAAGGCTGCTATTTTACCATTTTTTTATTTCACCGCATTACGCTATTTATATAACTGTATGTGATGACTGACGATGAAATAAAATAGTCTGATATTTTCGAATGGCATAGTCACTATAGATCTTGTTTCTCTTGTCAATCAAAATTCACTTTGAATTCATTCATAGCATTGTCACTATATTTTGAAATGCCCGTGAGGTATCAAATAAAAGATGATTTACATCACCGATTCGGACAGCAATTTCCCACGGTCGGGGGAGAGCGTCTTAATGGCGGGCCAAAGGCTCAGATTCTGGCCCTCACTTGAAAGCGCATGCATACTAAAACAGGGTGGCATTCTCTATACTGGTACCAAAATTAAACATGACATTATATGCAGATATGACTCATATCACACAAAGTAACAACTTCTAGATATGTCTAACTGACATGAGACAATACACTTTGTACTGTGAAATGTATCTAAGCTCACTTAAAAAATAAGAATAATTATAAAAGTCTTCCACTATTTTTTCAATGATGACCGTTATCTGCCACTTGGTACTTTTTATGTCCTGGTTATACAGGCAGTGTGTCTTACTCCGCTGTGATCAGGTCTTTGTTTTGGTGGGGCAACAATATCAAAAAACAACAAACTTAAATCCCTAATAACTCAGTAAGCTGAGCAGTAAAATAAAAAAAATAAAACACCATTCTCCATGGATTAATCTTTTGATTAAAATAAGCAAAACAGTTATGCAGCTTTAAATAATTGTATATGATGAAAATGATTAATGAATTATGTTAAAGCTGCATAACTGTTTTGTTTATTTTATTCAAACGATTAATCCATGGAGAATGGTGTTTTATTTTTTTATTTTACTGCTCCGGTTACTGAGTTATTAAGGATTTAAGTTTGTTGTTTTTTAATATTGTTGCCCTACCAAAACAAACCTGCTCACAACGGAGTAACACATACTGTCTATATAATCGGGACATTAAAAGTACCAAGTGGCAGATATTGGTCATCAAAGAAAAAAGACTTCACAGTAAACGTGTATTGTCTCATAGCAGTTAGACATATCTGGAAGTTATTACTTTGTGTGACATGGATGATATCTGTATGTAATGTCATGTTTAATATCGGTACCGGTATGGAGAACGTCACTCACTTGAAAAATGAGGAGCTCTATTTCAGTATGGTGCTTTTAAGTGTGGGCCAGCATCTGAGCCTTTGGCCTGTCATTAAGACGCTCTCCCCAGACCGTGGGAAATTGTACTAGGAATTAACATCGAATTCAGTGATGTAAATCATCGTTTTCGCTCTTTGGATTTTCATGATATTCTTAAAAAACATTTGCATTTTTTTATTAGGTATCTCATGGACATTTCAAAATATAGTCAAAATGCTACTAGGCAATAGCAGACTTTATTTTATTTTATCGTAAATCATCACATACAGTGATATACATCGTGGTATGCGGTAAAATAAAATAATACTTAAAAACATCAGACTTTACTGTAACTGATTTGATCCAGTATCCGACATCTAGATCTGCAGCTGGTTATATGGGCTTTGTATCTCAGCTAACACGAGCATTGGGTTGATCCAATGGTGGAATAATGTTGGCCCATCGTCTCAGTACTGGCCCAACATTATGCCAATTCAGTTCAAAATATGTGTTTGCTATTAATGGGGTGGTTTGTGCCCATAACCTTACCGTTATTACATGAATATTGTACACACAAGGGGTATTGTCGTCTCCTTCGTGCGCCGTCTCCGCCGCCGCCAACGCTGCACGCACTCTTTTGGCTACTACACCAGCATGGTGCAACAGATTAAATTCATAATTTATACAAACATTCAACCCATCCCGGCACTTTTTTTACCCAAGGTCAAGGTCATTGGTCAAAGTTCAAGGTCAAAGATTTAAAAAAATTCTTAGTTCTTAAAAATAATTATTGGATCTCTCCAATTTCTTACGTGAAGTTACCCATGAGTATGGAGATCACCTGATTAGATTTTCAGCTTCCCACCGATAATCAAAATGGCCGCCACCTGTCGATGAATTTTTTTTTTTCGACGCGTGCAACTGAAAACGAGGCTATGGCGGCCATCTTTATTTTTTAATTACAAAATTCCTTGTTAGCGCAATAACTTGAAAAATAATTATTGGATCTTTCCAATTTTTTTTGTGATGTCGCCCATGAGTATGGAGATGACCTGATTAGATTTTTAGCTTTCAACCGAAAATCAAAATGGCCGCCACCTGGCGATTAAAAAATTTTTTTTACACAAAACCTGGTATATACCGGTATAGGTTTTCTTGGTCTGCGATTCTATTGGCAATGTCCGTTTTAGTGTGCGACTGAAAACGAGGCTATGGCAGCCATCTTGATTTTTTAATTTAAAAATTCCTTGTTAGCGCGATAACTTGAAAAAGAATTATTGGATCTCTCTAATTTTTTATGTGAAGTTACCCATGAGTATGGAGATGACCTGATTAGAATTTCAGCTTTCCACCGATAATCAAAATAGCCGCCACCTGGGGACTAATTTTTTTAAAACTTTTTTTTTCAGAATTTCCTCGAAACCTGGTATATATATAGGTTTTCGGGGTCCGCGAGTCTTAGTATTGTCCGTTTTGATGTGAGACTGAAAACGAGACTGTGGCGGCCATTTTGGTTTTATCAATTTTAATATATCGTTGTTATTTTCAATCAATTGCCTTGAAACCTGGCATATAGAGTCACTGCATGAGCCGATGCATGAGCCGATTGGGAATTTGAATGCTTGCACGGTATTTTTAATTGTCTTCTTCCCTTTGGTACTTTAGGGGTTGATGCGCCCTATAAACAAGTATCCATATTCATTGTTTACAAGCAACAGGTGACACACAGCTAAGTACGAGACGTTGACCCAATTTATAAAGTGACGCTGGTACAACGTTTGTAATGCTGGTCCAGCATTACCTCATCATTGGTTCATCGTCGCGTATTTGCTGGCAGGTGATGATGTGTTCAAGAGTAGATCCGGGTAAAGAAAACCAACAAAAGGGCAAAGGAAGATATAATATCCCTATACTTTTATAGTCTGATGACACGGATCATTTGTCATGTTTATCACTCGGAATATACCTGAACAGAAATATTTTGCTAATATAAAGCATGTTACTTTTACTCCTGATTCACCTGATCTGAGCGATTCTGTCACAGAATTAGCTAAGTATTTAATGCTGAAATCATTCATGCCACAAATGAGTATTGTCATTGAGGAGGAGAATATTCTTGTATATAGCAGTAGATATATTTATCGCAAAGTGTCGCGATCTTAAAAGAAATCAAATTATTACGTTCATCAAAGACATGTAATCACATGCAAGTTGTGAATGCTTCATGTTAATATTACATATATATGTCCCCGTTCGGCTACACCATGTACTGCGGGAAAACAATGAACACATTATTAACAATAATGGAAGGAGAAATAGAAAATTATTAATATTCAACTATGAATAAATTCATTTGTAATAAAAATGAACGTGTAAACCTTGTTTTCAAGATATCAGTATACAGTTCTTCCAATGTTTTGCCCTGATCTCCTTCGTGGTCGCTATGCTTGACCACATGTGTGCTCCCATTGTGTGCCCACATATTTGTGTACCGTACTTTCTGTACACAGCTCTTCTGTTATTTAAGGGAAGACATTTTAATCTCTAAAACTTTAGCATAATTAAAGATGACTTATCTGCTATATTAGCAGTTATTTTCATTTAAAAATAAATATTGCAGAGATATTGTCATAACTGTCAAACATAGAAAAACATTAGTTTTTTATTTGGAGGCTGAAGTGGTGAAATTATCTGGGCCATCATCGTCGGAGCCTAATCGGCACAAAGGCAACATTTGGCCAACAGCAAAGAACTTGTTGTACAACTACATGTATATACTAGTAGACTGAAAGCATGTGTGCCCACCAACGGTGATTAACACAGCCATATAATGACATACTGATTGTGACACTTGACTTGGCAAGAAACCCTTGTACTTTTCTTTATATTGGTGTATGTTATTAAAGTATTGGTAAGGTCTGATCATGGCGCCATGCTATGTAATAGCTTGACATTTTCAAATAATTCAAAATTAGGAATAATTGTACTATCTCCAGTAAACATGGCAAATTATTAAAAAGTGTTTAAAGTTGATCAGGTATTAAATATGGAAATTATTAGTACACATGTATATACATCTGCCACAATTACTGTTAAAGATGAAAAAATATGTTCAAGAATCAATTTAAGGATAGCAATTCAAAGACACAAATAAATGTGTGATTGAGCTGTAATTGAAATACAATTGACCAATTACCAATTGACTTTTTTCTCAATTACAATTATACTTACAATTATACATATTTATAAAAAACAATTATAATTACAATTATAATAAAATTATTGACATATTTCCATCAATTACAATTACGCCTTCAATTACACTAAAAATGGCTCAATTAAATTAATTACAATTATAATTGACCCCAACCATGCTCTCCACACATAGGACTAGTCTATCCGTCCAATAGGCTTTGGCCTACATGTATTATGAACCATACGCTCAGGCCTCCCACATAGCCTATTGAATATGCCTCGTTGTTTGCGCAGCGACGAGGCAAATGATCGATCCCTTTAAAACACGCATTATTACTGACTGACCACCTTCAAATGGTAATCATTTAACCTCGTTCACCTGTTTTAAAGGTGATCTATCCCCCCTTATATGGTATGAATAATTATGTCTTTATATGGGGGGATGTGACCCCCTGAGAGGGTCACATGATAGCTAATCACCCCATATATGGGGTCATTGGCTATCATGTGACCCTTGTGCAAAATATGTGGTAAACTGGTAAATGAAAACATGATATATTAGACTTGAAGATAATTATCAAGTAAATGGATTTCTATCATGACATATCGAGGAGAATATAAATGTTCACTGAGCACTGTTCATTTGGAACCCAGATACATGTATATGTTAACATATTTAGAACAATGCAATAAAGGTGAAAATTTGCTGAATGTGCTAGCTATGTGATAATAAATCTTTTTTTTTTTTACACCATCTTTGACAATTTTTTCCGGTATGCAGGAATTTATGCTGTGTAGAAAAGAAGAGGAAGATCCCCGCAAGTGTATTCCCGAAGGAAAAGAGGTGACACGTTGTGGTCTAAAATTCCTGCGAAAGCTGAAGCAGACCTGCGCAGAAGAGTTCACAACTTACTGGAATTGTATTGACCGTTCTGGAGAAGATATGAACTTTAAAAAGTAAGTTGTACTTACACAAATATTTGTCTTTTTCTGCTGAAATGTCCACTTTTTCACTCATTTGAAGTTGCTAACACCATTCCCAGCATGTTATTTTTTTTATTTTAATGAACAGTAGAAATTATGTCCCATTTAATTGCAATGTAGTAAACTTAGTTTAAGTGCTTAAACAAACAAAATATTTGTGATTCAAAATTTTGTGATTAGGAAATAATTTGTCTGCCTGTAATATAAATATTGTAATAAATATATGTTGTACTAAGGCCGAGTATTGAAATATTAATATGCCTACCACTGATGACTTATCTTTTCGATGTATGCTTATTTTTAGTTGCCGTAAGACACAAGGTGTCTATGATAAGTGTGTGCTGGCAAATTTTGGACAGGAGAGACCTGACTTGGGACACTTCACAAAAGTTCGCATCCATGATAGCAAGCGTACACAGCCAGAACATAAATTACCTTTACCAGAACCAACACCAGACCCTGTTGATCCCAAAACAGCACCTGTACCAGAATCTACCAAGTTGGGAAGTCGCTGGTGGTTTTTGCCTTGAAATTTTAATTTCGGTACTCTTTTATCCCTGGTATCAGTGCATGCTGTATCTCATAACTGATGCTATATACCATCACACCAGTTATTTAATTGATAGGTTGTTTACAATATTTTTGTCAATTGATGGAAAATAAAAAAAATATGTTGAATTTCTTCTCAACTTTTTTTATGTATACAACATGTCTTACCTGACATGATTTTTCTTTCAATGACAACTTGTAATAATGATAAAATACAGATATTTCACCTGCAGTAAAATTCCATGCACAATTTATTGAAATATAACGAGCTCATCTCAGCCTCTTATCTATGTTTAACTCTTACACTGCTGTATAAAATATGCAGCACGTGTGGTTTTGCCTACTAAGTAATATCTGCCACGTTATCTGATAACCAACCGATACTAAAAACCATTATAATATTAAAAAATCAATCAGTTAGCCATCTGTAAAACACAAACAGAAGTATTCCACGAAACAATAGTGAAAAAAAAATATTCATTTTTTTTATTTCAATTTTTTTTTAAATTATTTGGGCCATAACAGTGTAAGGGTTAAGTGAGAAAAACAGCCACACCTCAAATAAAGATGAAAATTGTGTGATTGCCAGCACAGGATCCCTTTGTTTTGTAGATAAATCTGATAACTTCACAAATTTGACGAGCTATATATCCTAGGCTCATCAATTTAAAATCTAGTCTTTTATTATACAATTTTTTTTCAGACATGTAAAAATAAAAGTGACAGACTTGACCTCAATTGCGCCATTTCATGTTGAAACTATCCCAGTTATTAGTAAAATACATTTGTGGTCGGAGCGATTCTCCCAAAACAGTTGAATGTATAATAAGAAAGAATGTACTTTTTTAAGTTGAGGTCTTACTGTAGGTCCTATTAGCTGATTAGTCCATGGGCCAATATCCAAAATTTCATCAACCGGTGCCATCTGGGTGGGCAAATTTTATTGTTGATTTTTTTGTAAGGTACATATCTGTGGATGATAACTGGGGGTGATAGACCTTCCAGATGAGTAGCTTAATTAGCCTGTTTTGACATGACCCCTAAATATAACAGATTATTTCACTGTACACACTACCTGATTATAGCTAAAAAAATATGTAAATAATGAAATATCCGCCAATTGGGATATTCGCTTATGTAAAGCGTTCTGCATTTTCTGATATAAACACATAATGGTACATTTTTTACATACGATGCCATCACAAAAAATTTGAGAACTGTGCAGGATTGCATTTAAATTTGCAATGACAGTTCTTAAGAAATTTTAGCGATACGGATAATGATTAACACAAATGTATTGAAAATAAACTTGTTTGGTACTTTTTTTACTACCCGTTTTGTTAGTCAACATTGAAACAAATACGTAGAGCCTACATAGTACATAGTGTAGGCCTAGCTTATTCTCATTTCATAAGCAATAGATTATATTATACCATCTTGTCCAGCTGTGATGAGGATTCCGGGGATAATGGACATTCTACGTTTGAAACTCAACATACTTATTATTCCATCCCAAATTCCAGCTATATCAGCCACTGGATTGATAAAAAGCATCAGAAAGTCTGGGAGAGCAAATTTAATATAAACGTACATTAATATACTTGAAGCTTTTACTACCGTAATACTTTTTCATCCACCAGACAGGGACAACTCAAGCTCGATGTAGAATACATAGGAGAGATAACATTATATCATATCAGAGATAACACACATCAATGTGTATATCGCAAGCTCTTAGCTGGTATGTCTTTCTGAACATACCTTCATGTACTCGTAGGCCCTACAATTCAAGGTTCGTACGGGGCCTTAAAAGCTTTGAATTTTAAATTATTTTTTCAAGGCCTTGAAAGTGCTTGAATTTTGCCAAAGGCCTTGAAAATGAACCATTTTGAAAGCCATTTAGCATTTTTTTTCAAATAGCCAAGAAGTTATTCCGTAGAGGATTTTTAATGACAGCCAAGATCCTAGTATATGTTTACTCTAATGAGCTTCCGTACGAAATCTGCTCACGCTCCGTAGTGACGAAGCCATCAGTGGCATCCATTCGTCCGGTCAGACACCTGGTTAAGTATATATATGTCAATGTGTTTCTGTGTCAGGTTCATATTGATTTTGAATTAATGTTTTTTTCCACTAATATACAACCCATAGATCAACAAAAAAACTGTTTCCATTTTTCCTCCAGTGGTTATATAAAGCCACGGTCAGACAGCACTTGACGGCTTAATCACGGCCAAAAAGTTATAAAATCTGTTGGACGTGGTCGTACGTGGTAATTATTGGTCAATTTTGTGCTTGGCCGTGCTTTGTAAGTGGTATGGCCGTCGGCGGCTGCTCCACTGCTGAAGCACTGTCTAAGCACGGGTGACCACGTCCAGCTACATGTAAGGCTAAATATAAGTTCGCACGTGTTCGAACGCGGGAAATAAACGGCAAGTTACCACGGCTAACTGCGGCCGCATCGCGTCTGTAGCACTGTGGAACACGTGTTGATCACGTACGTAAAACAGTCGTTCTGTAGGATCCTGACATCGCTTAGTCAATGTGGCGCTTATCCCCAGATTCCTGGACGCGGGCTGACGGGGATGACCGCCTCGTTTTCATACCGTGGTGACGTGCGCACACAGAGCAGTGTGGTGCGGCTTTGGTATTTTTCCCTCCACTTCAAGCGTAATACTCAGCGACTGCGGACGTGCCGCAGCTCGCTCTCGCTAAGTCCATAGAGACGTGCCGTGCGCGGATGGTTGTGCTTTGCTGTTATCGCATGTTAATCAAATAAACATGACAAGAGAGAAGACAGTTTCCTGGTTTGTTTAATACCGTCTACCAGACGGATGAGGAGGATATTTGAGTTTTGATGGCGAGATTGGGAGGAGTCCTTCGTCGGCCGTTGTGACCCCATAACGGAACTCCCGGTGTAGGTTTACCACGACATATTGGTTAATCCGACCTTCCCACACGCCATAGTTCCACTGCCATAGCACTGCCTTATCACGGGTAAACGCGGCTCGGCGTCGTCTGAAGCGCGGCATAAAAGTGGCCGCACACGGCTGGTCTTCACATTTGCCGACAACCATGTCAAAAATAAGAAATACGGGAATTTCGTCTCTATATCTAACTCGTAAATGTGCAGCACAAAAATTAAAAAAACTTCCTGATTTCTTTTTTTGGACAACCATGTCAAAAATGAGAAATACTGGAAATCCGTCTCTATATCTAGCCTAACTGGTAAATGAGCAGCACAAAAATTTAAAAACGTTTGCAGTTCTAAACTATGGACATATTTACATCATATGGTCATATTAAGAAGCCAACATAATGTCACCGATTTTTTATGATTTTAGCCTGAGCCAGTCCCTTTAAAGTAAATAAAATTGGAAATGAAAAGATGTTCCGTACCACCCTCTTCCTCCTTCTTCTTCTTCTCTCCCGAGGATATGTTGTGCCCGTATCAGTTGGTTCTGTTGGTGCTGGAGCATGAAGAAGAGGACATCACGGCGTTCAGGATTCATGTTCACCCTTTGACATCTAGACTGCAAGTGCCGAGGTCTTCAGAAAATTACGGTCTTTATATGCCGCAAATCAGAAGTAATTAGGAAGTGATCAATCGTATTTTGAACTTTTTTGAAACGTGCTTAGGTAGTGCTATGTGTCAGTGATAAGCAGCTAAACACACGCTATTTCCCGTGATACCAACGCGTAATACACGTCTGATAACCGTGCTTTGACCGTGACAGACCGCTAAACTTTGGCGTCTTACCACGTCTTACTGCTGGAACACGGATTATCACGTGTGTTTCACGTGTATTGTACGTCCTTACCACGTGTGCCGTCCGTGCTTGTCCGCGCTCTAAAGTTTTGAGCAGTTCAAAACTTTATTCCGCGTCCGACGCCGTTCCGATCTTTCCCCATGTCCTGCCACGTCTACAGCGCGGCTGTAGCTCGTCTTCAACGCGAACAACATCGGCTGTTTCACGTGAGACTACTTTTTGACGTTTTTTGACCGTGATTAAGCCGTCAAGTGCTGTCTGACCTTGGCTTTAAAAATCAAAATGGCAGCCACCGATGACAAAATTGTCAATAATCGACATGTATTTGGCCAGAAATGAAACACAGACACAAGCTTGGTTCTTTTTAAAGTTAAACACAGTTCATAGATACGTTCTACATATGTAAGCAGACAATACACTAGATATAATTATTGTATGTAGGGCTAAAGTGAGTTATCTTCATTATACTGTGTGATTTTAACGGCACCATACAATGTAAGGATATAGAATTTGTCACCGTGCACCCCCCCCCCTCCCCCACTACTCACCCCACACCAACTTTTGTTTATGTCCAAAGCATGATATGAGATGTTACCAGTAAAAAACATAAAAACAAACTTTATATTTTGACCGTTTTATGGGGGTAGGCCTACCCCAAACATGTCTAGAATTAGGGGGTAGGCTAAGCTAGGGTTACGTAAGCGTATATCATTGATTTTTTTACTAACCAATCTGCACAGCCGATATACCATATATATATAACAGATAATTAAATTCTCGTTTTAATAATACATCACATATTGCAGTAGAGTAAATTGTTTTTACATAATTTGTGGGTGCTTAATTCGAATCTGTCGGATAGCATTCTATATTTGATGACCAGCTCACCTTCAAATTACTAAAATACAAAATTGCCACTAAAATGCTGAGAAAAGCCCATAGTTTCTTAGTTTTGTCGCACACAAAACCACAATTTATGGTTTTTGCAAGTTTTTTAATTAGTAATTTTTTCCTGTGTCTTTGGAAAAAAATACCTTTATTTGACTTTTAAATCCAAGACATCCGCCGTTTTTTATGTATTTACTGTTACTATAAGTATACTGCTAAACATGTTGATGATAATATGACGCATTGCCAGTGACTTAAGGGATTGGGAATTACCGTTACTGACGAGTAAATTTGAAAGGAAAAATCAAAATGGCCGCGAAATTCATCTCCATATGAACAGGAAACAAAATGGCTACCAAAAAGTGATTTAAACCTCTTTTTCTTATGTGTAGCTCGGAATTGCTCAATTTATTTATTTTGTATGAATTGGGGGGTCGAAACAAACATTTATGATTTTTATTGTTTATCGTCTGAGCTATATTTTATCGTAAAATCCAACATGGACGTCATTTTACACATTTACTATTAAAAAAATGACGTCATTATAAATACTAAGCAAATCAAAGCATGTTAGCATACACTGTGCTTAAACACAGTTTCGAATGACTTGTAGCCTAATCTGCCATATTGCGTAGTTTATTTTCTAGATTTCTATTAAACAAATGCTGTTTATGATATTATAGTTCACATGCATAAAAATCGCTTTCATTTGTGTGTTGGTGGTAACCATTTTGAATTTGAAGGTCAAATATAGGTCATTTTGATCGAAAAACATGAGACATAAATTTATCAACTCAAAGTCATGCAGAAACCAGAAATCGTGCAAAAATGTTTAACAAAAATATAGAAAAGACGTGATTTTGCCGGCCATTTTTTGTTTTCCTTATTTGAAGGTGAAGAACACCAAATATAGAATGTTATCCGACCGAGTGGAGTTCAGCACACACAAATTATGTAAAAATAAGCAGGAGAAAAATAAAGACTAAAATTCCGAGCAAGGACTGACTTTTGCGTAGCCCTACCCCCTTATTTTTTTTGGAGGTATCCCCATATAAGCGGTCAAAATATATAGTTTGTCCCTATTTTTTTACCGTCTCATTTCATTGCTGGGAGACACTCCTGCAGGAATTATTATTCCGCTCCTGATGGAAAGTAGCCTATATAAAGAATACACTAGTTTATAGGTATTTTAATACGATTTAGTCCATAATTTAGTATTATCTAAATTAATTCATTGAAATATGATATTCTGGCTGTTTTCATGGATTATACACAAAAAATGACATTGATTTTGTGTTTTTATGTTCATTATTAGTGATAATATATAGCGGAAACTTGATTTTTGCCCACCAGTGGCGGCCATCTTGGATTTTTCATTAATGAGCGAAGGAAAAAAATGGCAACAGTGTTTTTTGGGTCAACTGGTATCTATTGATGTGAGAAATTATCATCAATCAAAATCAACATGAACCTGACACAGAATTTTGATATGCTACAACGACATACACTATCCACAGTGATCATGCATTTATTCTCTGGAGTCATTAAGTGGGCTTGCCACACATCTACATGCTTGCTATTAAACAACATAAGTTTTTTGAATGTTTGTATTAATGTTTTACTTGGTTTGCGCGAGGCCTGGAAAAACCTACTTTTGGGTCTTGAAAAGGCCTTGAATTTTGTTCTGCCCATGGTGTACTAACCCTGGTACATACTTATAGGTTGTTCTGACAGGAAAATCAAGCAGAAAACCCTTATGCATGCACACGTGTATATTTTTCCTATATATATGCTAAGACATCCGATGGATATGCAGTGTCTCTATGTATATCTCAGTATCGTCTAAGAAACTACGGAGGCTGGTGAAAATATATCCAGAATGCAGAAGGCGTGAACAGATACGCGTAAATGAGTTTCAAAAATGCCATAAGAGGAAGAATAGTTCTGTTGTGTTATCTTGTGTGCTGACCGAGCTGCAAATACAAATTCGACATTAGAAAACTACTTTGCAACACCATTAACTGGTGTATTATGCACTGGTCCATGTGAAAATGTAAACACATTACAGTAATGTCGCTATGAAGACGCACGTGAATAATGTTTCACATCTCTGACATATGTTGAGGACAAGATAAAGTGTTGATAGGAACCACACAATGACCTGTAGGTGATATCTGGCGAGAGAATTAGTCGTTTGTGGACAGAACATTGAAAATGAGAGATACTGACCAATATCACACCAGTGATGAACTCAAAAAGAAACTCGAAAAAGGGATCCCGAACTCCGAGGCCCGGCTTGGGTCTGCCTGAGTGCTATAGACAAAAAACAGTGTATTGATCTTTCTTATGGGCCACAATCCTAAATGTCTTTGACGTGTATTACTTCCATCGCCGGTGATAGCCAACATTCATTCAATACTTGCCTACGGTGGTAACCTGCTAGCAAGGAATATAGAATATTCCTTGCTGATATAGAGCAAAACCCTCCCCCCCCCCCCCCTGGGGATTTTTGAAGACAGTGATTTTTGGACACCATGTTATATGACTATTCAATAGCTGCTTGTTTGCACTAAAAATATTGGGGCATAAAAAAATACTGGGTCATCAAACATATGCACCCCCTTGAATTTTAAGCGGTAAATTTAATTTTATAAAAGTCATGTTGTGTATATTTTTTTCAACTGCGGGTATCTATTCTAATAAGTAATCACTAGTTATGTTACCAAAAGATGCTATGTGAAACGAAAAAAATAAATAAAAAATAATATGGGGTTCATTATTATATGTAATAACCCTTTAAATCCCAAATTCCACATATCGCTTGCTACGTTTACATGCCAATCTAATATGAAAACCCTCTCCACCCCCCTCCTCAAGGGTGAGATATTTGAAAACGATAATTTTAAGACAGCTTATTCAATATCCATTAAATATCTGCTTGTTTGCACTCAAAATATTGCGACAGGAAAAAATACTGGGTCATCAAACATATGTACCCCTTTGAATTTTAGGCGGTAAATATAATTTACTGAAAGGCATGTTGTATATATTTTTTCAACTACAGTTATTTATTCTGATAATTAAACACTAGTTATGTTACAAGAAGATGCTATGTGAGACGAAAATTAAAAAATTAAAATATTATGGAGCTCATTAATATATGAAATAACCCTTTAAATCCCAAATTCCACATATCGCTTGCTACGTTTACATAACAATCTAATATGAAAACCCTCTCCACCCCCCTTGTCAAGGGCGAGATATTTGAAAACGATAATTTTAAGACAGCTTATTCATTATCCAATCAATATTTGCTCGCTTATACTCGAAACATTGTGCCAGGAAGAAATATTGGGTCACCAAACATAATGTACCGCCTTGAATTTTAAGCGGTGAATTTAATTTACTAAAAGGCATGTTGTATATATTTTTTCAACTACAGGTAGTTATTTCGAGAATTAAACACTAGTATTGTTACAAGATGTTAATTGAAACTAAATTAAAAAAACAAAACAAATATGGGGTTTATTAAAACATTATTAATAACCCTTTAAATCCCAAATTGTACGCCTCCTATGCTACGTGTATATGAAAACCAGATAAACAAAACCCTCTCCACCCCCTCCACCTCGGCGGAATTTTTTAAGACAATAATTTTCCAGACACCTTATTGTTTATCTGTTCTATATCTGCGTGTTTGCACTCAAAATATTGGGGTTGGAAAAAATAACGAGTCATCAAACATATGTACCCCCTGAATTATAAGCGGTAAATTTAATTTCCTAGAAGACATGCTGTGATTGCTTTTTTAACTCCAGGTATATGTTCCATGGAATAAACAGTAGTTATGTTACCAGAAGATGTTTTGTAACAAGAAAATAAAATAGATTAATTAACAAATATGGGGTTCACTATAATATATAATGACTTTTTAAATCCCAAAATACACGTCTTTCGTGCTGTTATAAATTATTGGTGCTATGTGTATATGAAAACCAGAAATGAAAAACAACCCCTACCCCCTCACCATGGCCCGGATTTCTAAAGACAATCATTTTTAGACACCTTATTATTTATCTATAAAATATTGGGGCTGTAAAAAATATCGGTTCATCAAACATATGTACTCCCTGAATTTTAAGTGGTAAATTTAATTTCCTAGAAGACATGTTGTGATTGTTTTTTGACTCCAGGTATGTGTTCCACGAAATAAACACTAGTTATGTTACTAGAAGATGTTACGTGAAGTGAAAATTAAAACAAATGACAAATATGGGGTTCATTACAATATATAATGACCCTTCAAATCTCAAAGTACACTTCTTCCGTGCTATGTGTATATGAAAACCATATATATTTGTTCAACTCTAGTTATTTATCCCAAGGATTACACATTAAAATCACCCTAGTTATGTCAGTAGAAGATGTTATGTAAACCTCAACTTAAATGACTTAAATGAACAAATATGGGTTTATTATTACATCATACAGGTTATAACCAATTAACTCTTATATTAAAGGTCAGTTATATTTAACCAAGGTGTGTTAAAATAATTGTTTCATCATGTCAGTGGCATTTAGAAGGTATGGGCATAAAATAATCGCAGAAATCACGAAGGGCTTAAAAATGACTTTGGTCACTTTTGAGTTCATGTGACTCAAACCCAAAGCATGTTCCGACATATATCACTGATTAATAATTAGCAGGTGCAACGCTAGGTGCTGATAAATGGGTCTAAACATTTTTTTCGTATCCTAATAAACATGTTGATATCCCTAATATTCATATTTCGAAGCTTGGTAACTAACTTAGCGGTAGGCCTATATGTGGGCAACCTTTTATCAACATTAGGTTCTAAATTAACTTTTACACATTATTTGAACTATATTTAAGAAGCCCACACTTCTGAATTGGCACCAGAATGAAAATAAATGCTACAGGCACATGCTTATTTTATTGGTCACTTTGTGTATGTATTATCGGACAATCATGTAACTATAGGTTCAGGTACCCTATACCATGCTGGAAACCATAAAAAAAATAAAGTAAGAAAATCACAATCAAAAGCACATTTTGTTATTATCGTATAAGTATAGTTGCCCAAACCCGAATAATTATACAGTAAATAGGTGTCATTTTAATTAAAAGTAATTTTCACGAGATCTGGGCTATAGGGTTACCCTAATATAGTAAAGAAAACAAAGTAGGGTCTACTGCTGCATTAAAAAATATGAAAAATAAACGTTTAAACTGATCGTGGGTATTAGCTGAGTGATCAAGGGGCTTATTGAGAGGTCGTGTGTGGCGATAATACGTCTTTGAGTTTTGTCTTTTTACACGAATTTCTATTTCACAACGCCTTAACTACATGTGTGTACACAATTACCAGTTGAAATGTTATATATTACCGGTACATGTAATGTGGACATTTCGGAAATCTTGAAATGTTTCCAGATGAGCGGTTGGGAGTGTAGATATTTTATGTTTTACTCTTTGGTTGTTTGGTCTTTGATATAGGCCTCTATTGCTTGAAACCAGATTTTCTATATTACTTTTTATTAGCTAATTTGCATATTTCATGCTAATATGTTTTCATGATGTTGATAACATATATTTTAATACAATATCTGTCCATGAAAACCATAGGGTAGACATTTTTTCAAGATTCTAACTGGATTAGTTTCTGAGATAGTGCTTGAAACTGGATTTTGCGTAATGGCTGCCAATTTGCATATTTTATGCTAATTTATTATTCTGATCCTAATTAGATATATTTTATTGCATTCGTTAACCATGAAAATCGTATGATAGACGCTGTTTTTTTTATTCTAACTTGATTAGTTGCTGAGATATTGCTTCAAACGGGATTTTCGGTAATAAATGGCTGCCTAATTTGCATATTTTATGCTAATTTATTATTCTGATCCTAATAAGATATATTTTATTGCATTCGTAGACCATGAAAACCGTATGATAGATACTGTTTTTAGGATTCTAACTTGATTAGTTTCCGAGATATTGCTTGAAACTGGATTTTGCGTAATGGCTGCCCAATTTGCATATTTTATGCTAATTTATTATTCTGATCCTAATCAGATATATTTTATTGCATTCGTTGACCATGAAAATCGTATGATAGACACTGTTTTTAGGATTTTACCTTGATTAGCTGCCGAGATATTGTTTGAAACCGGATTTTCGGTAATGGCTGCCTAATTAGCATATTTTAGCATATTTAGCCCCAACAGCTTAAATGCAAACAACCAGATTTCAATAAGTCCATATTCAGAGGCTTCAAAAATAACCACAATTAAAAATCCTCAGGGGGAGGGACGTAGGGTGGTACGTAGTAGCCCATGCCCTATATGGAAAATGTGCTCCGACTAGCTCGAGGAAACTCAGATGGGATTCTCTAAAAAATGGGAAGTTGAATTTTATGGTGAATATTCATAAAAATTTATAGATATTTCTATTTTGGCGGCGGCCATCTTAGATTTTTACATATTACGGGCGCTACAGAAGAAAATAGCTAGCACTATTAAATGTGAATTATTACTGACTTATGAAGTTTATCCATGGTGCCCATTTTGAATTTCAGTTAAGATTTAAAAAAATCACCTGCACATCTCTATATCGTCGGGAATGTGACTTTAAATTTTGGAGTTTTTGCGCCCACAAAAAATTTGGAGTTGACCTCTGGCGCAATTTTGAATTTTGGTAGCATCTTTAAACTAGAAAGAGTTGTTCGGAAACGAGCACGAAAGCAGCTCTCTGTTATCGCCAGTCGGCCATTTCAAATTTGATATAGATCAGCAAACTTTCTCAAAGTTTATTTTATATTAGTTTTTATTAATGATATGCCTGATAGTGCAAAAAACTCAATATTAGCCATGTTTGCAGATGATGCTAAATGTTTTCGACAAATTGTCAACATTGACGACTCCAGAGAAGGATTTAGACGAACTTTATCGGTGGTCCAATTATTGGAAGCTTAATTTTAATTCGTCAAAATGTAAGATTATTTCATTTACTAGGAATCATAATCATATAAAGTAATATACGATAAAATGGTGAACCATTAGAAAATGTTTCCTCTTTCTGTGACCTGGGTGTTACTGTTGATTGTTTCTTAACACATACTATTATTAATAAATGTAATAAAGTAAATGGCATGATTAGGAGAGCAGATGGTTACAAGGCACCTGCATCAGTAACTTTAAATCTGTATAAAGCTTTAACAAGACCCATTGCTGAATACTCTTCTCCACTCTGGTCACTTTTTTATAAATCTCACATTGAATCGGCTGAGCGAATTCAGAGAAATTTTACACGGTATGCTATGCATTATCCTTTATTAAATTACAAAGAACGCTGTGAAATTATTAACCTTTTACCACTTTCGTTTCAAAGAGAAATGGCAGATATTAAATTACTTTACAAGTCCATGTATAAGACCATTTTTTCAAATAATGTTTCTGAACTAGTTAAAACCTATATACCAAACCCACGTCTTCGCTCAAGCCGTAAAGGTCTGCTTTTGCAACCTCAGCAGCTGAGAACAGAGACGTATAAGGGATTTTACACCAATATAATTGTTACATTATGGAACCAGTTACCACCAGCATTGCGAGTGGATCAGTTATTTAGGGTTTTTGTTAATGAACTAGAAGTTTTCTATTTAAAGAAGTTCAAGGACACTTTTATGTGCAATAATGTCTGTTCATGGACAAGCATTTGCCGTTGTCAGGCGTGTGCGTGTTTTTAATTTATGTTTATGATTTTAACTTTACTTATCACTGACATTTGTATTCAATTTACTTTTATTATCTTAATTTAATCTATCGCATACTTCTTTACATACATTTATTATCATACCTTTATGCTACTTTTATCTAAAATACTTTTTAAAGTACAGTACTTGTGTATATTACACATTTGTATACATATGTTTATTACCGTATTTTTTACTAGTTTAATATAGGCCTACTTTTTAAACATAGATGTATCTATTTGTATGGATGCCAGACGCATTGGGTGCTGATCACCTGTAGTGAAATCCCTTGAATATATTTTTACAGTATATATGTCATGTTACTATTATTTTGTAAGTGATATGTATTGTATGCATCAAGGTAAATAAATAAATAACAATTACCGCTTTAGATATTATGCAACATTTCCGAGATAATGAGAAAAAACAATTAAATATGACCGTCATATTTTAGATTTTATTTCTGCAAAATTTATCATGGGTTATCCTTGTGTGAGTCCTTACATTTTGTTCTATATGCATGGTCCAGCTATTTTGCTTTGATTTTGAGTTGCGTAAATATTACAAAATTACTCAAATGCAAAATGGCCGCTAGACCGCCATTTTAAAATTGTTTGCTCCCAAAAGTTAATCAGGTCATTGACTGACATTGCTGTGCATATTTGCCAAATAAAAAGAAAATCTGCTGGAAACTTTTCCCTGAAATCAAATGTGATAACAAGTTTGTCCTTGTTAGTGGCCCTAGTAATTGAAGGGTTGATAATATCGGAATCAAAATGTGACAAAAAATCCCCTGGTGTTATCTGATGGCTATGTGAAGTATGAGGAAGCAAAGTTCATAGATCAGCTATCATGTAAGATTTCCGAGATAATGAGAAGAAAAAATTAAAATGGCCGACTGGCGGCCATTTTAAATTTTATAACTGCGAAATTTGTCATGGGTTATCCTTGTGTGAGACATAACATTTTGTTTTATATTCATGGTCCAGTTATTTTGCATTTTTTGGCGTTAAGTAAATATCAAAAAATTATAAAAAATAAAAATGGCCACTAAACGACCATTTCGAAATTTTTTGCTCCCAAAAGGTAATCAGGTCATTGGCTGACATAGCTGAGCATATTTGCCAAATTAAAAGAAGATCTGATGGAAATATTTTCCAGAACAATTCTCCAGTGGTATGTGTTGGCTATGTGAAGAATAGTACTTAGCTATCTTGAAAACAAATAACTGCGGCGGCGGCGGACCGTGTGGAATAAAGTAAGCAGCCCGTCTCGGCGAGGGCTGCTTAAAAATCACTTGCACATCCCTATGTCTTAGGAATGTGATGTTTAAATTTCAAAAAAATGACCAAACTTTTTTTGGAGTTTTTTGCGCCCCCCCCCCCAAAAAAAAATAATTAGAAGTTTATCTGTGGCGGCCATTTTGAATTTCGGTAAAACCTTGAAAAGTCACCTGCACATCTCCATATCGTGGGGAATATGATTGTACAATTTGAATAATTTCTGACTTTCAGTTTAATTTTTTGGCGCCCACAACCCGTCCATGACCAGATGACACGAAATGTGCCAATTTTGGTGCTTTCGCCACAAAACCCAATAATTATATATATTAGCACAGGAAATGATTGCATCGGCTCCTTTTTATGCCTATATATGCCTATAGAACTTGACTTTTCAAGTTTCTCATTTAAAATACATGTACGTTATATTTTAACCGAAGCATGACCACATTCTTGCAAGCCACTACCACACATCTTGCATTCATATTCCTATTGCAATTATCGACATAAGACAAACATAATAAAACTGTTTGCAGTCGGTATCTTTATTGTATCTGCTAAAATAACAAAAAATCAACAAAATTACTCACATTGTAAGTATCAATGCTGCATGTGAAATGATGACATCAACATACCGGTATTCAAAATGTAAAGTAAAACACTCTTATCCAGTCTTTTTAGTAGGTGATATAAGTGATATAATCCACCACAAGTGATTATATCTCACAGAAGAAGACGCACGATTCGCAAGCTCAAATGTGAGATTATTCCAGTTAGGCCCTATAGGTTCGTATTCAATATATATATATAGATATAAATAAATGAAGATGAAATGAGTTATTCAAAAATATTTTAAAACCAAATTTAACAATCTGTAGGCGCTAGTCACCGAACTCGTAGTTGTGGTCATGGTAAAAAAAACTTAAAACACGCCAAATTAGTGAAATATTACCACTTTTGAATATAAGTATAATGGAAGATTTAAAATAACAGCTTGATTTAGGTATCGCACTGTCTGATTACCCAGCAAATAGTAAACGGTAAACTCAATACTAAGCCAGCGTCATCATTCATTTTTTTCATGGTATCAAGTTTCACGTGATACATATTAAAATATGCATTCAAAGCAAATATACACAATAAATGACCTTTTTTCCACATGTTAATTGTAGCTATCAAATAAAAAACACTCAATCTCATTTTGCGAAAAAAATCTGTCCATGTGGACATCAAGTAAATTAAACAAGCCTATATCCCGTATGGTTATTTTCTTTATAACAAACAAATGGCTCGCACATCCAAAACAAACATAGCCTATGTAGGCTTGTACAAATAATAAATGGTCGTAAAGACATGAAAATAATGCTGTCATTATTCCCATAATGTCAACAGGGAAGTTCAAACTGTCTTAGATATATTAGAGTACGTTGGCCGTCATGATTCGCTGCATATTGTGGGCGCACAATGCAATGGCACGCATGCACAGCATGGTCAACGTCCACAGGAGTGGGGTTCGCAGCAATTTAAATATTATGGCCCAGTGAAACATAACGACACAGCTGCTTTTAAACTTTTTAACTCGTAAGGGGCAGCACTAAATTAGACGCTATTACCACTCTTGGGGACAAACACATGGGCCCGATATATTCCCACCATGCATCTCCAAAGGACAATCTCACAACTAGCCTACTATTGTTAGGTCATTTTCAAAAGGATCTCTATCGAATTCCTTTTTGACCCATAAATTGACTTCTAGGACAAGAGCTAAATTGTAGCAGAGCTTGGTGTCTACAATTTTTACAATGTTTGGGGTGTATAAAGTGCTATAACATTGTGTAGGTCCAGTAGATATTTCAAAACAAATGAGCATAAGTACACCAATCAGTACGACCTGTACATTTATCGTGACATTGCGGTCATTTTTTGTATTGGAACACAAATACAGATACATAAATTGTGGTGTTGCTTTAGTCTTTATGATAAACACGTCAAACCACTGACAATGGAAATATCATGTAAAGGTGAACTCTTAACTCTTTAAGTGCTTCATTACTACTTAACATTTTCCTTTCATTTGAAGTTGGCATTGCTCACGCAATTGCCAACTTCAAATGAAAGGAAAATACCTCCTCACTTAAAAATTAAACATGCTAAATTTCACAATGGGGGCTTTACTCAAGATTTATACATGCATATTTGTTCAATTTCTGTCAAATTTTAGTTGTGGAAAAACAGTATGAATGCGCTTGAAAGCGTCGCCCGCACTCAAAGGGTTAAAAGAAACAAACTAGAGAAACCTGTTGATTCCCAACATAACGTTAGGTCTACTTTTGATATAGGCATATTACATAATGCTCAATATTAGGTTGATGGTTGATCCCATTTTTTCTGCTTCTTGTACCTTTCCCAACATCAGAGATGGATGTTGAGCATTCATTTGTCATTTTGGGAAAGGTACAAGAAACAGAAAAAATGTCACAGACTGCCCCCTACAGGAGGTGCGTGATAGACATATCTGGTCATCGGACTAATAAATGGAATTACATGTACATGTATATCATAGGCCTATGGGGGCTAGTGATTTTTTTTAGTAATGTCCCATTCCATCGATAAATATTACAACCTTTTTTTAGTGCTTCAAGTCACAGTACCTCTTTTGGTCACATTATTTTTATCTTTTAAATCCAATTACTCTCTTCAAGGAAAGTCAAAGAAACACAATAGATTAGCTTGCTTGTTAGGCGATGCCAGTCAGCATTATTTCTATATGATTAAATTCACAATGGCTTATTCAGTAGGTATCCTTGGATAAAATGACATTTTGCCAGATTACAAAAAAAACACTTTTGAGATGTATTGTAAATTCTAACCAATATGCAATGTCCGAAGTGGAATCAACAGCTAAATGAAACTATGATAGTATCTTACAATGAGGTGTACTTGATACTACATTTACAAAAAAAATACAAATATTTAAATGCTGCAAGTTGGTGCATTTATCTGGTATATTTATCTGGTATATCACATAATAATACATTAATTTATCGTCATTAATTGCTTTGTTTTCTCCTATAGGACCTACACAGCAAACACGAAAGTAAACATTAAGTAAATGTATCTTGTCTGCAAGGTCCGTACATCATGTAGATGAAAATGTGGATAAACAATGTTCTGGGTCTGATCTGAAATATTGCACTTCATGAAGTACGCTCATGTGATTATATTACATCACATTATGCTGCAGAATTGTTTAAGACTATTTTTCGTTCACTTGAAGCTGGAATTGCTTACGCAATTTCAAGCTCCAAATGATGTAAAATAGTAAAATAAAAGAAAAAATATACTTCTTTAAAATGTAATTATTAGATTAACTAAGCATCTACCACACACTATTGTAGCAGCTTGAGTTGAATTTATTTGGTCTGAAATTTGCTTGAAAACAGATATATGATGCACCACGTGGTACCCTGGGGTACCAAATAGAAATACGCCATTTTGTTTGATTATTTATTTTATTTTTCAAGGCTGTACCCTGGGTACCAAAAAGTGTAAAATAATTTTAAAAGAGGGCAAAAATAGATTTGAAACGTTCTTATTTTTCAAAATATTCTTGTTTTTAAGGTCATTTTCGTCACTAAGGACTATTGGTAAAACATCTTTCAATGTCGGAACCTGTTGCAACACAAATTGCCGCCGCATTGACCAGGTGGCGCTGCAAATCCCGCGGTACAACGGTACCCCGGGTACAGCGTGTTGCATCATATACATGTATGGTCCCGGCAACATAAGGTTTAAGCTCTCGCGTTGGATTAACTATTGTGCTGCAGGGACCGTAGCCCTACATATACTGTAGATCTGGTCATATTCGCAAGGTTTGAATTTTTGCGAGGAGGAAAAATTCCAGAATCTCGCAAAAATTATTATTATAATAGCGCAACTAAAGAAAAATGAAAATTTATGAATTCTAAACTCTGTGAAAAGTCCGGAAATCAAAAATTCGCAAAAATTACCAGATCTACACTATATTAATTTACCGTTTTTAAAGAAGATTTAAACAATATAAAATTAAACAAAGTAAAATGCAGCTTAATTTATAACATGTTGCCGTAGATGCTTAATTAATTAAATTAATCAAATTTTGAGATACATGTATCTCTTTTTCATCGATGCAAACATTTTTCGCCATTTAAAGTTGGAAATTGCATTAGCAATTCTAGCTTTAAATGAAGAAAAAATAGAACCAAACAATTCACCAGGATATGGGTTAAGCTAACTCGTGGGATTATTGCACCACACAACATATTTGAATAACATTAATGGAATGACGAATCGCTTATTCTTATTCCATCAAAATCAAAACTTTTCTTTGAATAATAATTATGCTTAGATATTCAATAAAACCATGACATTTTCATTCATCTTGAGGTGTGAATCGCATTAACCTTTCAAGTTGAATGAAAATGGAGTGAATATCAGTGTGCTTAGACATGTTAGAGGGTTAAAACATATACATGAAATACTAGGACAAACATATATTTTAGTGTCAAGTCCTTTTAAACGCAATGATTCTAATCAAGGTGTCCATGATCATGGTTATTACATGGAATTAGCAGAGAAATATAAACTGTTTTGGCATATATTTTCACATCATGATGCAAAGTTATCTGTTATATTTTGCTAAATTATTAGGCCTACGGTACTTGAAATATTACATTGTGCTATTTGTCTTTTAAAAAAATTATGAAAATAATCTTTATGTGGGCTAAGCATTCCATAGTAAACTATATTTTTAGTTTGAAAACATACCCTTGTTAATGTGATTTCGTTGTTAACATGTTTAGTATGGCAGTATATTTAAATAAGTTTAAATTTGCAAAATCATGTCACTTGTAAGTTAGCAATATAAAGAGATCAAGGTGATGGTCTAGCATGGTTCCTACATGTGATGTAGCATACATCTCTAAGAATATACACAAATATTTAAATTTCTAAGAAAAAATTGACTTGGCTTCTAGAAAACACCATGGTTCCTACATGTGATGTAGCCTACATCTGTAAGAATATACATGTACACAAATATTCAAATTTCTAAAAAAAATTAACTTGGCTTCTAAAAAACACCGTGGTTCCTACATGTGATGTAGCATACATCTCTAAGAATATACACAAATACTCAAATTTCTAAAAAAAAATTGACTTGGCTTCTAGAAAACACCATGGTTCCTACATGTGATGTAGAATGCATCTGTAAGAATATACACAAATATTCAAATTTCTAAAAAAAAATTGACTTGCCTTTACTAAACCCTCTTTTTCGTGTTTTCTGATTGCATACATTATTGATGAGTATATCAAATTCTGTAATGTCGTTCTATACAATTCATATCACAACAAACGTGGCACAAAGATGAGATGTGATTGCATCACATCTATCGTTACTGCAATGTCACTAAAAATGTTACCATGGTTATGGCTGCTGAAAAAGTGTTTCTGGAAGCAATGGGACTATAGCAAGCAGTCATATCATCAGTCATATCACGCAATCTAAATAATAGTATCTGAAACATAAAAGAAACACGGAAGCCTTTAAAAATTCAGTGAGGAATTAGATACCGTCACACCAATTTGTTCTTTAAGTTCTGGTAGATGTACAGAAAATTGCACGGAACGGGTATAAATATTTCAAAAAATGTGTTCATGGATCTTAGGTCTATCACGCAGGAGAGTGCTCACGTTTATTTTTTTCTCTAAAAAACTAAATTTTATGTAATACCCTGTAATGGAAACAACTATAAATTATTTCTTGAAAACAAATTAAAAAAATTGTATTGAAAAGGACGATGATCAGTAAAAACATTGGGAATATTGAGGACCTGGTAACTCTTTCAGCGCTTTATACATCAGAAAGGCCACCATCTACGATGCTGGCCCAACATCAAACCAACATTGGCTTCATATGTCATGTTTGCCGGGCTAGGATTAAATACATTGCACTAGCCCCATCTACACTGCTTGTTTATACATGTTATGCAGTACATTGGATTATAGCAGATATTATAAAAGATGTACATGGATTCTCTGTCATAAGAAAATAAAAATTATGGCTACATCTCCTATATTTAAAAAAAAAAAAATTAACATATAATATCTCACCATGAACAATAATAAGGGAAATATTGCTTTTGGTAGAAAACATATCAGAAACCACTGAGAAATAAATTATACTCAGATAGGATAAACTGATGGAAAACACTGATATTAGGAACAAAATGTGTGTTTAAACAAATATCAATAATTTTCACTCACTTGAAGTTGTGGGTCGCGGTAGCGAGACACAAAGTTCAAGTTAGTAATTTTTCTAAAAATTAACTTAAGTAGCAGGATAAGAGTTGAGTACTAGCACTAGGCCTGCTATCCTATTGATTCTTGGAACTATGAAAAAATTATTTCCTACAAATCAATATTGCGTTTCTAATGTAGAAATAAATGACCAAAGGCTCAGAAAAATAAAATAAATTTTGTATTTACTGCGATATTTGTAGGCTACAAAATTATGTGATTCATAATATTTTTTATTCTAAATCCAGATATCCTTGAACACAGTCTTTAGATTTCACTGTCACTTAAAACATGAAATTGTACAAACTGACACATCAGTAGAACAAGGGCTAAATGTAATTCAAATCTGGGTACAAGTTTATAAAACCTAAGAGCTAAGCACAACTATTTTAGTTTTACATCATTGTATTAAGAGATTAAATCACAGTTCAGTGTTTCATCTACGATTCAGAATGGGCATGGCACCACCGGGCATTGGGGGCACCTTATCATGCACGCCGGGCACCCAGTTGGGCATTTCCAACACCCACACTCCTCAATTAAGGGTACAAACAGAATCAGTTAGGTGTGTAGAAATCGTCAGTTGTTACCACGATGTACACACAGCGTCATGGGACATCAGTGACTGAGGTGTTTTCTACTGTCACAATGAACTGGGTGAATTGAATATGATGTAACAAGACTTCAAAGAGGCACTTCATTGTCTGAATATTAGCAGGGCAGTGTGACACACATGAAGGGCAACATAGCGCACATCAAGGGCAACATGGCAATAGTTTGATGAAAAACTGACTGCTATTGCGAATAAAATGTGTTTCAACTTCAACATTGCAACTTTTTTGTTTCAAATTAAACAAACATGTGTAATTTCACACATTAGAAGTTGTGGGTTGCACTATCAAGTCAACTTCAAGTGGTTGAAAATTTAACCCTCACAGTGAGGGGATCAACTTTAGTCGTCAGAATCTGATGTCTGTAGACGTCAGAATCTGACGACCAAAGTCGATCTCCGCACTGTAAGAGTAAAAATATTTATAATTGCAGCTGGCCCATGATATAGGTATTCAAATGAAGCAGAAAGTCATTTATGGCGATTTCAAATAGAAAAAACCTGTTGGTCTCCATGGTTTATACAAAAATAATTATTCGTTTTAAGGGTTAAATAAGACAACTTAGCGGGTAGAATGTTAAAAGGTGAGAAACTTTATACATGCATCAGTGAAATAAGTAGTAAGGGCACATATATAGTTAACCTTTATGCTGCCGAGACCGTACATATGCATTTTCAAACAAATTTCAGAACAAATAATTCAACTCAAATTTCTAAAATCTTTTGTAGTACATGCTTAGTTAGTTTAATCATTTACATTTTAAAGACGTATAATTTTGCATAAATACAATTATTTTTTGTCAATTGGAGCTGTATAGTGCGTTAGCAATTCCAGCTTCAAATGAATGAAAAATAGTCCGAAACAATTTGGCAGTATGAAGGTTGTTAAGTGTGAGATAGAGGTTTAAACATGATAAATTTTTTTGGTATCCCACAAAAATAAACACCTTTTGATGAACTCGAACTGAGTGATAATCTCGAATTCCCAGATATTTGTTAAAAAATTAAATGATAAGAAAAAGCCATCAAAAATGAACTATAATGTTATATAAAACACCATGTTACATCAATATGCTCCGAATACTTAATCAAAGCCACAGTGTTCTAAGAGGAAAGACAAAAAGATAGGAGCACAGGAGTGTTTGTGCCAGTCAATTCTTCTTGTGCTAAATCATCTCTAGCAAACTTAATATATAATTACAATAATACATTTATCAGATGAGAATTTGTATATGTTTGTGGTTGTGCCCCGCCAGTGGAAAATTAAGGCTTGAAATTTACTCAGTTTAGCTAGACCAGTTCAACTGACATTTAAAGAAAACTTGACAACTATGTCTTCAACTCCTCAAGGGGCAAAGTCTTAGCCAAATTGAGAGATTATGACTGACACAGATTTTCACATAGCTGCGCATCATCTGAGGCAGTAACAGATTTTTCACCCTTGTCTTGCCATGGCTCTAGATAGAGTGTTTAAATGAGCAGATAAACATTTTTTTAATAATTCACATCAAATTGTAGATGACCATACTTTGCCAATTTCTTATTAATAAGACATTTAAGTTTTTAAATAATACTGACTTTCTTCCAAATGATAATGAAAAATGTTTTTCAAGTTGAAAAAAATGAATTAGTGCAGTAATCACAGGGTTACATACTGATAGGTAGACATGTACAGCTTAAAAGTGATTTCCAGTTTCATAAAATGAAAACTGATTTTCTGCTCATTTACACTTATATTTGTCAGCTTGTGTCTGTGAGAGTTAAGTATATTTCAGTGAACATAACTAACCCAGTAAACACAATACACCGACCCAATGTTGGGTCGGTGTATCGTGTTGACTGGGAGTGTACATGTAGCTACATAGCTTTTTCAAAAGAAATACCTGAGACCACGTTATTTCACTCTCCTTTCTGTGAATTGGAAGAGAACAAGAAAAATGATGTTAAATATTTGTATTAGATTTGGTTGAGACAAGTGTGCTGTTCAGTATGTAATTATCGTGCCCAATTTGAGGTGCTATATCTGCCAAATAAAAGAAAAATTCAGTAGATAATCAGATGTTGCTGTTGGTTTAATGTGGAAACATAATCTATGACATTGTTTTCTTCCATTTTAAATTTAATTTCTACAATTTACACAGAAACTAAAACTTGTAAAAACTCTCTCACGATTGTTGCTCATTATAAGTTACTATGGCTCACTCACAAGAGTGATGCATATAGGAATTTTCTCTACCTAAAATTCCCATCTGAAAATTACCCCACTTAATGCATGTTAAAAAGAGTAAGGTGACTTCACAACAAAAGTATTAAACAAAGATCAGTTAAAACAAACTGTTCTGCGAAGCTAAAATGGACAAACATCAGTGCCCCTTTGGCAATCCACGGCAGTATTATGTGTATGGGACAACATGTAGTAAAATATCAAGAGTTATTGCTTAGTTTACCCCGGTAAATACTTTCTTTGAATGTGAATATACTACAATGTACTAGACTATTTATAAAAAGTAAATCATGTAATTTTTGTAAAGTGATATGTCATGTACAATTTCTATATATTTAATATCAATCTTGTAGTCAACCAATTTGTAAAATTAATAAAAACAACAGTAAAATAATGATAACATAACAATTGTTTAGATTAAGCTTCTCTCTTCATTGTCATGTTTATGTAGTGTTTCTTGTGCAAGAATTTCTTGTGCAAGAATTTCTTGCTGCATAAGATCTACGTGTTTCCATGACAGGTTTTCCACTTTTCCTGTAATAGGGGCATCCTGACCTGTTTTCAAAAGATCTTCTATTGTGTCTGGCATTGGACGGCCCTGGGTTTCAGGCAGAAATAACGCCACCGCCCCAGCAGCAAATGAGAGCACAGCATACATCAGCAGGTCAAGATGAGGATGCACCTTACTCTGTTAGAGACAAGAGCATTACACTTTGGAAAATACTTTTTACTATATGCTTTTAATCATATTTTCAATGTGGAACATTTGGAATATGTGTTTCCAGTTGCACGTAAGGATAGGTAAGCTAGAAGTAACATGTAAACACTAAAGAAGGCCCCCCTCGCAATTTTCAAATAAAAGTTTAATTTTACCAGATAATCAATTTGTACATGTAATTATCAAGCAATACTATCAGGCAGAGGCTAGCAGCTTCAAGGTGACAAGGTGCTATTTTTACCCAAAAAGATTAAAGATGGCCACCATAAGCCGGTAAGTTTCTTAGCTTTCAAAAAAACTGACGCAGTCTAGGAATTAATACTAGCATGCAGTACGTTAAATATTGAGAGTACAGTATACTCTGGATAAGTGGCTTTGAAGTTATCAGGGTGACAAGGTTCTAATTTGATGAAAAAAAAGCAAAGCTGGCCGCAATGACCAGGATACATTTCCGAACTTTCTGAAAAATTGATGCAGTCTAGGAGTTGATACTACTATGTAGTATATTGAATATTCACTATATCAGATTAGCGGCTTTGAAGTTATCAGGGTGATACATGTAAGGTCCTAATTTGCTGAAAAAAGATTAAAGATGGCCGCCATGTCCCGGATATATTTCTGCACTTTCTGAAAAATTGATGCAGTCTAGGAAATAATACTACTATGCAGTATGTTGAATATTCCGTATATCGGATGAGCGGCTTCAAAGTTATCAGGATGACTAGGTCTTAATTTGCCAAAAAAGGTGGCCGCCATGACCCGGATATTTTTCTAAACTTTTTGAAAAATTGATGCGGTCTAGAAATTAATACCACTATGCTGTATGTCAATTATTGAGTATATCGGGCAAGTGGCTTTGAAATTATCAGGGTGGCAAGGTCCTAATTTGAATAAAAAAGATTAAGGTGGCCGCAATGACCCAGATTTTTATCAAAACTTTCTGAAAAATTGGGACGCTTCATCGCATATCATGTAGGTCAAATCCATAAATTTCAGGCGAAGGCGGCACACTAGCTGATTTGTCCCATTTAAAATCAACTAAAACTAAACACATAATAACCACTTTTAAATGTGAAAATAAGTTTGCTATGTTATAATTTTTCTCCAAATAAATTCACTCAGGGTTTAAAATATCTGACCTACATGTATTGTACAAAAGTATATTTTTGCAACAAAGATGATTATATTAATGTTAAAAGCCATTTCTATCATATTTGAATTTACAGAATGGTATCTGATTGGAATATATGATAGTGATATAAAATAGTGAAACATTATTTATGTCACATCTAAAGTATTCAGATTATACATACATGTATCAGCATAATTGCATAGTATATTATTTACAAATGCATTCCTGGAAATAAAATTACTTCCATGCTAGCATTACGTTTTTTGAAATTTACCAAATTTACCATAATTTCAATATGTATTTTCTAGTTATTAATCGACACAGTAATAATCACACTAAAACAAAACAACGTTTTTGCATAGCGATGAAGTAAATAAAAATTATGTGTTCAACAGCATTTATTTCAGGTTTGTGTAAGTAAAATTGTGTATGTGTACTATTTCAGAAAAGTAATTATTTGTATGTGATAAACCGTCATGAAATGCTGCTTATGTGTTAGAAACGGACATGGAATATTCTGTATGTTTAGGTTTTGGACAAGTAATACTGCATGTTGAAATTGTTTAGTCAATTCTCATTTTTCACCCTCAGTGTAGTATTAACGAGGTTGCTAAATTATCGATATTATCCCTAAAAAATTATATCAAGTCAATTAACCGACTTATGGCAGAAATAAACTTTTCCCAATTATCTCAAAATTGCCAAATTCCACATATGATACGCAGTATTACCTGGACAACAATGAATTAATATATATATATTCTCAGTTTTTTTAAAACATTTTTGATGATAAGAGATAAATAATACTGTACATATGGTAATTTTTGTGTTTAAATTTTCGTGAATTGCTGATTTTGGGATTTTTCACAAAGGTTAGAATTCGCGATTTTTATCTTTTCTTTAGTAGTGCTATTATAATAATAATTTTAGTGAGATTCCTAAATTTGTGAATTTGTCCTCCTCGCGACAATTAAAACCTGGCAAATATTACCAGATCTACAGTATTATAGGTCAATTAAAATATCATGATGCTTTCCTAATTACTTTCAAATATTTGTTTGTGCAAGAAACATTTTAAAAATAAACAAATTCTTACAAGAGCTAATATCATTGGAGAAGCCACAGCACCCACTCGTGAAGCACAATTAGATGCTCCAATAGCATTATTTCTGAAAAAAATAATGTTTTGTCAAATATACATCCAATACATTAAATAATTTTAATAAGTATGTAACAGCAAAATAATAGGATAATTCATTCGTTAAATTAGTACACTGCTTTGCAAAGCCAAAGGCATTATCTGCTTACTTGTAAAGTGAGCAGATGTAGATTAAAATTAATAATAAAAAAATTATTTATTTAGGGTAGAAATTACAGTGACATTAATACTGGTTGAGACTCCAGAGTTCATGATCAGACAGACCTGATATTTGTTGGGTACAGTTCAGCACAGTATACATAAGCGACAGAGAAAGATATTGAAATTCCAATTTTTCCAAACAGGGCCAATGCAGTAATGATATATGTGTGTTCTTAAACAGAGAAGCAAGAGATACATAAAAACACATTCAATTCAATTAAAGGTAAATCATAATGGGGATGGTAGAATAACATTGCCCTGTTGAGCTATCATATTATAAGGGCTTTTAAGTCCCTATACATGTAATATAATAATAAAAAAATTATCATTATTATGACAAAATTATTATGACAAAAATGAGAAATTGGGCATAATCATGAAGTTTATAAATTGAAAAATATTATTTTTCTAATTTTTAATTTTCGATTAAGATATGTATAATTATGAAAAATTCAAAAAATATCAAGACGATAATATTTCTCAACATATAATCTTCAGAGATGCCAGTGGGTCATGGGAAAAAATCCGGATTTACTCTATTTGAAGTCGAAAAAGGCCATTTTAAGTGAAAAAAAAACAATTTTAGGTTATACAGTATCATTAAAAATCTGAAAAAATCCGTGAATTTCCAGAAAACTGGCATCTCTAAATCTTCATAATTATAGCCAATTGCTCACTATTGTCGATAAGTTTTTGAGTTATCCATTTTTTATAATGATTCAGATAATTATTTAATTTTAAATGTTTAATTCCTTTAAACTCTGATATTCAAGAAATAATTACAACATAAAATAAATTTACCAGGAATAATGCAAACAACGAGTTAAGTCAGCTGATCTCAAACTTGATATCAAACTACCGGTACATGTATCAACGTTTACCCTTTGCCTTTCAGCCATAAGTATCTTTAACCCTTTAACCCTTATGCCGTCGGGACAGTATATATGCACTTTCAAGCGACTTTCAGACAAACTAAATTCAACTCAAATTTTTTAAATGTTTGATGGTAGATGCTTAGTTACTCTAATAATTACATTTTGAGAACGTATATTTTTGCACAATATTATTTTTCTTCGTCATTTGAAGCTGGAAATTGCGTTAGAAGTTCCAGCTTCAAATGAATGACAAATAGTGCGAAACAATTCGGCAGCATCGGGGTAATCACTAATCACAGCTATATATTTTTTAAATCTGTTTTATGAGCTGTTTAAATCACAGTCATTTGCAATGAAAAGAGTGGTTAAACATTCAGATTTTCAAATATTCGGTATTAAAATAAACAAATATTAGTATTTTTTCACCCACAGTGCTGGGACTGTCTCATACAACATAGGGTAATCTGATGTCTGTAGACGTCTAAAGACTGTCCCCGCCCTGAAAGGGTTAAGATAAGGAGAAATAGATTGTTACCAGGAACAAGAAAGTTAATCTACTGTCAGCTTGGTTAAAGTGAGAGAAATGATCATAATGTCATTAGAAAACAAAAATCATAAAAATATTTTTATTCAAGGGAATTTTAGATAGTTATTGATCGAGCAGGCCTAAATAATTTTAGATTTTTTTTCTACAGCCATTTACATCCAAGTCAAACACTATTTCTTACACCTGAAGTATACTGGACAGAACCATTTTAACCACAGATTAACAATTATACATGCAAGCCATTTATCAATTATCTAGATCACAGAATAAAAAGAGACACACCAGATGGAATGATGAGCATTAGAAAACAGCATAAACCAGCAAGAAACATGCTCCAAGAGTAGGTTTTCCTCCTCCCTAACCTGGTAAAAAATCACAGTTTATAATCTGACAAATCATGACAAGTTTTGATATAACGTATGCTTCGGATAGATCAAGATGGCCAGCCATCTCTAGACCAATCCGACTAATCTGAATCCTATGATATATATGTTTGTTGTTTTCTTAAATTACCATGTTTACCAATAACCCAAAAAGTAGGAGGAAAGGATACACAAATAAGAGTGATTTAATAATCATGATTATTAATTTAAATCATTTTTTAAAGTACACATTAATCAGTGATTCAGTCATAAATATCACTCACCCGGCACCACTTCAATATCTTTACTTGTGGTCCAACACTACATAGTAATTAGCACTATATTTATACAAACATTATCAAACCATAAAAAAAACATCAGAATTCACCAATTTATTTTTAAAAAATGGGCAAATCTTGTTGCATACAGTACAGCACAGGCAGTACAGTTTGGCAATTATGGTAATCTATTGTTCATAAAAAGAAACATTTCTCAGCATTTGAAGCTGGAAATTGCATCAGGCATTCCAGCTTCAAATGAATGAAAATAAAAACAAATAATTCAGCAGGATAGGAATATTAAGTATGAAGTTTAAAAACTTACCAATCCAGGATGAGCATGGTTCCCATATAGGCCGGAATCTCCACCAGTCCAGATAAGGCCACACTGACATACATATTGCTGCCTAGGTTGCCAGCACTCATTGTTAAACCATAGTACACTATACCATTTACAAACCTGAAAAGAAAACTTGTCAACTTAAAAAAAAAGCTTGCCTTTTACATTTACTAGTATAGAGTAAATATCAACTGTCAAAACAGTGTGCATCGATCTGGCCTTAAACTTTGTACTATATGCAGTTGAGACTTGCAGGTTAAATCTTGCTGATTATTTATTTCAATGATGCTGATTAACCTATTCAGCACAGGTAGACATGATTCCGACGTATAACGACGGTCCCGCACTGAAAATATTTCTAATGATCATAGAACCATAACAGACATGTAGGTGTTCAATTGGATGAGAGAGAGCTAACTGTGACATTTATGATGATCATTTCAAATTGAAAAAACCCATTGGTCTCTATGGTTTATACTAAATAATTCAGCATTGTAAGGCCTAAAGAGTTAAGACCAAAAATATCTCACGTGTGTGGAGTTATATCAGCCCTTAATCGTGCGAGAAAAAGCTGCATCTTTAGTACAGACCTCCTCATGATTTTCAAAGATAGATCGAGACTCGCAAATAAAAATTGATTAGGGCCTAATGCTAAGAAGGTATTGCACACGGAGATGCATTGGAGAATCAATGTGGAGATCGGCGGAAAGTACATCATGTATTTCGTTCACTTCCCACTTGATGAATTGTGTCTCCCCACTGATGAAAACCATTTCCCTGGTGGGGAAAAAAAATTATTATGGCAGGAAAAAATAGTCCACAAGCATAGGGTGGATTAACTTTTGTAACTTAGATTTTTAAAACCTCTACGGTGTCTGGAAAACATATTTTGATGTTAACAGCCCGAAATTTAACCAATGAGTGTTTTAGACTGCTAGTTATGGTGGTACCCCGGACCTGTCTGAAATTAGGTGTTAGGGTTACGCGAACGTCTGCCGTTGATGTTCTGGTTAATCAATCTGCACTTGCGATATAACTTAATAACAGATAATTAAATTCCCGTTCTAATAATATATCACACATTACATTTAAATAAGTAGTTGTCTCTCCATATATATGCTCACACATGATTTTTTTTACTACAAAATAATCAAAATGAACAGCATTTTATACAAACGATTCAACATGGTGAAAGGAAATGACCTGTATTTTCCGAACCCAGATGTGTGTACGCATCCCTGGGAAATGTTACAGTCTAGGCTTACTTGCAGTCTTGGGCTCTTACCGAAATTTCATCAATTCTAATGGGTGGGGTAATTAATTATCACAGAATGCATGGTTTGTAAATCTACATGTATTATAAGTAAATGCCTTAAGAACCTCGCCTCCTTATCAGTTTTATCTGTGTTTGAGAGCACAAATATTGAGTGCACATTAGTTTCCATTCATTCCTAGGTATTATAAAATTATGTAACATGATGGATGTGGAAATTTTAAGACTGTGGTTAAAAGGACACAGACAATGGCTATTCAATTCCCATCCTTGCGCCCACCCAGAACTTTGTGTGCTTAGTGGGAAGGTGAATAAAAAAGACCTGGGACTGAATTCTCCTACAAGCTGCAATATATATCACAGGTTTTGGATGGGTTGAGTCTTGACCAAAACGAAGCCTATGATAAATCGTAACCTGTACGAGAATACCGGCCCATATCTTAGGAAAAAAGCTCTCTAAGTGGATTACATGTATACTATTTTTCTATTAAATCAATTCTATTTAAAACATGAAACTTAGTGCATAAATGTGATAAGGGACTGCATTTATAACCATGCTTACAGGTAAATAACACAGGTTTCAGTAGTGGGGATAGACTTTTGGCAACAATTTCTTAAGTGAAAAGATTGATAAAATAGAGACCAGTTTGAAATCATCATAAATGTCTTAAGTAGTTAGTTACCATGTGAAGAAATTGTTGAGTGTGATTCTTCTGAGGACCTTGTATCGCAAAATATCAGAAACTCTGCCTTTTGTCTCAGATAATTTTGTTTCCTCTTTTAACTTGATAGATTCCTTTGGAAGGTGGCCTGTATTTTTCTTAACAATGAATTCCAATATTTCTTCTGCTTCTGTCAACCGACCTTGGCTGTAAAGCCATCTGGGACTTTCTATTAGTGACCTGAACAAAAAAGATATATACTGCAGTTACCAATTTAATAGTTCAATCAGGGAACTAATAAAAGTTATTGATATGTATGAGTGCATGTGAATATTTTGTCACACATAAACCTTGTGTAATCTACTTGCGTAAAACTTATTAAATTAATTAACAAACACACTACAGAAATAACGGATTCACCAAAAACGTCTTTAAAAATTAGAGAAGGTGCTACACTCACTGTATATTACTAGAAATGTTAAAGACAAATAAACTTTGAAAATGTAGACAAGTGGGTATTGATAAATAAAATGAATGCAACATCTAAAATCAATTGCTAACAACAAATAAAAGAGTCAATGTTGATAGTGTTCTGTTCTGTTCTGTATGTGAGCCGTGGCTTTTATTTGAACCTGCCATTAAAAAAGCTGCAAAATCAATACCCCCCCCCCCCGGTGTTATGTAATCATGGTAATTTATAACAAAAATCAAAGCATTAAAATATTTTAAATGGCCTGTTTGTCTTCCATCCATTTGAAGATTAAACAGGGTGTTAGCAAATTGAGATTCAAATGGATTAAAACAGTTTAATAATTCTGCTGTGAAAAATGTAATTATTAAGGGTATACTCACCAATACCAGTAAAAAACCATAAGAGCGGGTAGGCTAGTCACTACACTCAATACTCTCCAGTGACGTATTAAATATGCCAATATTGAGAAAATTAGGATGCCGACAGCAAACGCACCTGGCATGAGTAGTCCTACAAAACTTCGCTTTGATGATCCTAACATTTCACACAAGTATGTGAATGATACTAAACCAAATCCTGCAAATGCCACCCCCGCAAAAAATCTACACATGGCATAAAATGTAAAGTGCATGCTGAAAGCTCCCAAATTGGTGGAGATAAGTGCTCCAAAAAGAGCCACACAGATAGTTTTCCTACGACCATACTTGTCAGCCATCCAGCCGAAGAAGACATTGCCAATCATGTAGCCAGTCATGTAAATAGACTGCACCATGTTAGATAGGTATGCTTTGTCACATACTAAATCCCACTGCAAAAATAGCAAATACATTTATATCGTTAGTACTAAATAAGGAATAAATATATAGTTATATTGTGTACTGTATTGTATTTTTGGGTCATAATGTTCAACAAAAAAAAACTAATAGATTACTGAGATTATATATTCAATTTCATCCTGCTCATAGAACCATGATAGCTGGTAAAGGTAATAGCAAATAACAAGATAATGTATTTATTTTACGTGGGAGTAAATGTATTCCAATGTGGTAATTTTGTAACAGTGAGTTTTACCAGAAATTTATAGGTGCTGCTACAAACTTTAAAAACTAATCTAATTCCATGTGAATTTATTTCAATCTAATTACAGGCTGAATGATAGATGCTTTGATTTGAGACTTAGTTAAGTGGCATCGGCCTATCGCTTCATAATCATGATAATAAATAGCTTCAAAAATCATCACCACATTGTTCTAAAAACAAAATTCATATTATAAATGAATTAACAGTTAGGATATTTTATTCATTTAAATCCGGAAAAACTAAGTTACATAATTTTCGGCTTTAACTATTTACGAGACACTAAATCATGATAAAAATGTTAAATTTAATGTACATGCCATTTAATTTAACATGAATCACGTTATAGTGCTATGACCACAATTGCTTGACAACAATAGGCATCAAACAGAAATCATTCAATCAATCTTAATTTTAATCAACTAATTTTTCTTTTATTGGTAGAAATTCCAAGTGCATATACACAAGTTACAAATAATTCAAAAACACTATGTAGAGATGGCACATAATTATATATGTCTTAAACTAAAAGTAATCCCATTGATGCCTAAAACCTATTTCTTATACATTTATTCTGATGGGCCTGTACAGTATATATATATAGGCTTATTAATTTTCAAGCAAATTGCAAACATTATTGCCACTGACATTGTGGTAGGTGCTTAGTTATTAAAGCCATAATCCAAATTAAACCGTAATCCAAAAAAACATTTTTTGTTTTATCTCAATTTTAAATCAATAAAAAATATTAAAAATCTGACAACTCATGACATCAAGAAAAAATATAAACAAGAAATCCAGTAGCACAGGGATTAATAATAAAATTGTATTAGAAAGCTTTAACACAATTTAAATCTGTTTCCTTGTTGTTCTCTTTTGATTAGTTGACCCTTACAACACGGAAATATTTTAGTATAAACCATGGAGACAAAAGGGTTTTGTTCAATTTGAAATCATCATAAATGTATTAGTTAGCTCTTTCCACTTCATTTGAATACATGTACCTACATGTATGTTATGGGTCTACAGCCATTATGATTTTTAGAATTTCTTTCAGTGCAGGGACCGACTTTAGACCTGATGCATACATGACGTCAAAAACTGGTTCCAGCACTGAAAGGGTTAATGAGAATGGTAGAGCAGGATGTCAGAAGTAGCTGGTCAGTGAAAGTACAAGTACCTCTGAGACAACTGTTGTGAAATCTTTTCCAGGAAATAAATATGCATCGCACGTCTGTGTATCACCAGCTGGACAGGTGTAATCCTCTTGTCTGGCACCATCCTTCAAACAATGAAATTCTGGTTCAGCACCGATGTAAACATGGTGCAAGTTATGGAATGCCTGGACAGCTGAGACTATCACAAATGCCCACATAACACGTCTCTGATGAGGTCCAAACTCGCCATGTTTTGCAAAGAAGTCATCAATATTCATCTTGAATTAAGAAGGGTTTTCTCATTGATGCATCTCTGTAACACATTGATATTCGAATCAAGATTATGTTTTATGAGGAGCATTTTAAAACCAGAAACTAGAAATAAACGTTATTTACTCCTTTTCATGATGCGATAACCCCTGGGATTAAGTACATGTAGTTTGGTTGATTGATCAATTAATTAACCCTGGCAATGCTGAATTATTTGTGAGTATTTTTCATTTATTTGAAGTTAAATTGATATAATTTATGATGAATAGACATCTCCTGAGTTCAATACAAGTGTGATTGACTGAGCATCTGCCATAGGATGCTTAACCCTTAAAGCGCTGAATAATTTGTAAAAAAACATCGGTACCAAAATTTTTTTTCAATTTAAAATCATCATAACTGTCTTAGTTAGGTCTTTTCGATTAATTTGAATACCTATGTTATGGGTCTATGGTCATTAGATATATTTGTACTCTTACAATGCAGGAATCGACTTCAGTCCTCGTCATACTCTGATATCTACAGACGTCAGATTCTGACGACTGACTAAAGGTGATCCCCGCGCTGTAAGGGTTAGGACCAGTGTTCAGCACAGACAAGAAATGGGTTGGGACATTTGTCTCACTACCCTGGGAAAAAAGGAGACATTTGACCTCTAAGTGCGTAATTGACGCGATATCGCGGCCTGTGCTGAACACTGTAGGACCAAATATAAATACGGTCTTAGCAGCAAATTAGGTTAATACATGTTTGCTGGAATACACGGCAATGATCAGACTGTACAAGGTGTAAGTATAATATACATACAACATGTACAGTCCGATCATTGAAACAATTGAAACTTGTCGGGGGAGGGGAAATGAAAGGGAACTTTAGGGAATTCACGTTTCCCTGCGAATTCCCTTTTTCTTTTCTTCACAGGAGTTTTCACCAGATTTCACAGTAGCCACTGGATAAATCAGGAGAATTAGAATTCCCCAAGAGGGAAATGCATTTCACACCTGGGAAAATAAGTGAAAAAAAATGAAAAGCTTTTCATTTGATTTCCCCAGAATTCCTCTGAATTTCCCAAGATTTTTAATTCTTTGTCTCGCATAATGAGGAATCCTCATTTTCAAAGATACATGTATTATGCATAAAATAGGCCTATGCTCAGAGACAATGTACACTTGTGAAGCTGTATTGAGAAATTGGGGGAAAATTGGGGAATTGTGTTTCCCCAATGGGGAAACAGAATCCCCTGGCGGGGAAATCAATTTCCCCACATCTGGGAAAAATGAGGGAAAACTGTCTCATCAAAATTCCCATCTGGGGAATTCGTGTGAAACAGGTGGGTCAAATGAAAGGGAAATGAAATTTCGTTTTCACGTCAATTTTTATTTCCACAGTACTGTATGTGTACCGAATGATAATTTAACGTTCAACTACTCCAGCAGCACCTCCTATGTGGAGTATCAGGCTGGAGGAGGGAAGAGGCTGGTGGACTCTTGAACGTCGAGCGCTGCCACAGGAGCGGTAATATATAAGATCAAATAATTTAGATCTTATATATTACTGTTACTCCTGTTTTAAGCCCATTTCAATGTTCAATACCCACTCAAATGGGCTTAAAACAGGAGTAATGAATAAGGATCGAATAATTTGGATCTTATGTATTACTCCTGTTTTAAGCCTATTTCAATGTTAAGTATACCAAGTCAAATGGGTTTAAAACAGGAGTAATATATTATTAGATCCAAATTATTCGATCCTTATATTACTCCTGTTTCAAGCCCATTTGACTGAGTCTCTAACATTGAAGTGGGCTTAAAAGGGGAGTAATAATAAGGATGGCAGGCCATTTTTTTTCTTTTAGTGCTAGAGACCTGAAATTTCGTTCACATAAGGTGCATTATATTCATGACTGCATGAATAAAAAAAAATTATACAAAAATTCAAATTATTGACAAAGTTATGATACATTTTGTATAGCAAGGTCAAATCCATAAATGGTCATCAACAGTGACAAAAAATAAATTAAACGCTAAACTTTTTTTGTGTTTTTAGGAGAATAGTACACCCCCTGTGGCATATTTTTTTGTATAATTCGCTCTGTTTTTGAAGGTTAAGCACTGTAGAATTTTATGTTTCATCATCTCCTTGAATGAAACTGTGGTGATGGGATGGAAATCATTTTCTCCTTGCCATGGTTTTATTCCAAATTAGAGATCAGGTGAAAAATATACAGTGAAGTTGTGCTTTGCGTTGGTATAACCTGGCATGGTTGAAGCTTAGAAAAGGTCTTGATTATAATATATCTATTGAGTTTTTGAAAAATAATTTCGTCCCATCACTTTTTTGGTTGATTATTTAAATTTACATATAGAATGGAAAGATATATTTAAAGCTGCCCCTTGGGATGAGAATTTTCAATTTTATCAATTTTGAAAGTTTAATTTATATGAGGCTGTATAACCTACTGATATTAAATAAAATATAAAAATGTAACAAAAACAATGTTAAGGCACTGAAAAAGACTAAACAATCTCTATTTCCAAGACATCTATTGATGTGTAAACAAGTTTGCTTACAGTGGTGTTAATGATCTACACAGACCCTGTGCACACTATGGAATCACACAATGCGTTATTAGAGTATACGTTTTATAACAAATACGCTACTCTATTTCGTGTCAAAAATTAGGTGTATTCTTAGAACTGATTGAAAGGTATAATGAGAGGGTGGGATTTGAAAACAAGGCGTTGAGAATCGACAAGATTTGTTTGAATTATATCGCTACTCTATGATCCACTATCGGCTTAAGGCTGGTACAGCGTCGTATGAAGTGGGCCAGCATTGATACAATATTGATCAATACACTGTGTGCAGATGTGTACTGGTAGCTTCAAATCACCGTACCAGATAGCTATAGCCTTCTGAAGATACGCCTTTTTGAAATTTACTGTTCACAGACTGTGTCACGTCTGCAGATGTCTGCCGGTCCTGCATTGACAAGATACGACTTTTTCATGTTTCCAGCCGACTAAATGTATAACTCAGATTATAGTGGCTGAAAATGTTTTACGATGATATAACTATTTTAACTGTATCTTAAATACTTTTTAGCTTGTCTGTTATTAATTTAAAACCATGTTTAAATGGGGTTTACAATGTATATATATTTTTATATGCGGTGGATTAACATCTAGTGCGCCCTTGGCTTTACAAGGTGCTTCACACCACTAATTGGTAGGGGACGTCAGCGGTGTCAGGGTGTTGGCTAGTTGTGATAATCATTGCACTACAAATTACTACTTTTTCACCTAAATATCTACTAAATATCACCAGAAAGCATATTCAACGCTGAAAATAATGATATAAACTAGATAATGATAGCTCCTAAACTCTCAAAGTTATGGATTTGGGAAATGAGGCAGGATATAGCATCACGGGGGATAAACGTGAACGGGGCACACGCCGCCACGAGACGCCAAGCCGATGCCGCCAATGACGCGGGGGCCCAGCATTAGAACAACACTGCACCGATGTTTCACGCCAACCATATTCACAGCCACGTTTATTACAGTGCCTCAGAGTGTATGCACTTGAAGATAATGTCTGTGTGTGTGCGTGCGTGGTGTTGTCCGTGTTGTCTGCCACGGCAGTGCAATATGATCGTCATATATCATGTATTTAGCGCTGGAACAATAATAATATCAATAATACAGCGGTATACCAAGATCGTCAAATAGCCTACCGCGGTATAATAAGGTCGTGATATAGCATGGTATAACAGAATCATCATAGGACCTATACCGTGGATCGTTACTTTTTATTTGATTATGAACAGTAGCAGTCAAAAGGTCAATCCGAGGCGTCGTTAGTAGTCGCGCCTGTCTACAGTGTGGCCACAAATACGGAGGTGTGCAATGATCACTGCATGATTGGATGACTGGTTAGCACATGTGAACGTGAACGAGCGCTTTAAAACAGACGCGCGCGTGATCAAGACTAAAAAATACAGGCACTTTTAGTTATTAGGTCAAATTCCACCTGGAAAAAACGGGATCCATGCGCGGACCGCGTTATAACCGATATCGCGGTGTAACGATTCGCGTTATAACAGGATTCTACTTTATTACATTTTGAACCATCACTACCCTAATGGCACGATTCTGAACCTATGCAAAGAAATAGAAAAAGTCTCAATAAAGAAATTAGGAAGGGGGAAAAACACCTACAAAAAGAAAGTGACAAAAATTCAATACAGCAAATTTTATGACTGTGTCCACCCAGCTGATCAGTTAAGACACAGAATTAACGACAAAACCTATTTCTATTGTAAAATTGCCCTGACAAAAATGTTTCGTAAACCCAACCACTAGTTCACCCACTAAAAAAAAAAAAAATCTTCAGTAACTTGGTGTAGGCGGCTCAGGCATCTGACGCCATTACCACCACATTTTAAAATTTTCCTCTATAGCATTTATAAGCATCGACAGAAAATGTCCGGTAGTTCAGCGTAGGCGGCTCAGGCAGCTGACGCCATTACCAACACATTAGCTTTCGGTAATCATCACAGATCGGTAATCTGGTGTAGGGTTTTCAGCAATCACCACAGCGTAGGCAGCACAGGCAGCTGACGCCCCGGTAAACTGTTTGCCTTAACTCTATAGCACAAACATTGACAGAAAATGTTCGGTAATTCAGCGTAGGCGGCTCAGGCAGCTGACGCCATTACCAACAAATTGTTCCTGTTTTCAACTCGCCATATCACAAATCACTCCATCACACAAATACAATAGTTCCAAACAAAATGGCTAGCACTAGAAAAACTTCGAAAGCAAAAAAGACAACGGAAAAGGGAGAAGACGAAGAAAAAGGTGAAACATGGGAATGCAAAAATTGCGAAACACCATGCGATAAGCAAGAAAAAATGCTAGAATGTGAGTATTGCGGGGAAAACTTTTGTATAAAGTGCCTCAAAATAACGGAGCAAGTCTACAAAATGCTGAATAATGCCGGAAATATGTTCCACTGGTACTGCACAGATTGTAACGAGAAAGTAAAACGCACCCCGAACGTGGAAAGAGACATAGAAGAGAGATGTAGGGAATACTGTGCAAGTGTAGAGGGAAGACTTAAAGACATTGAAGAAAAGCTAGAGACTAATACAAATGAGGAGCAAGTTAAAGAGATTGTAAAAAAGTGCCTAAAAACCGAGGAAAAGAGCGAAGAAACAATCGAGAAAGAAAAAGATAACATCACTGACACAATAAATAAATTAATGGATGAAAGAAGCACAGAGACAAAGGAACGCGAAACACGAAGAAATAACGTGATAATATTTGGACAAAAAGAATGTGGAGAAACTCTAAAGTAGAACAGACATATAAAAGATATAGAGGAGCTAGTGGGAACGCGTAACGATACACTAAATGTAGAGCTGAAAACGGACGACTGTGTGAACTCGATCAGATTCGGCAAAATAATCAATGGAAAACCAAGACCACTCAAAGTGACGTTTAAATAAGCAGGAACAAAGCGAAAAATATTCACGAACCTACACAAACTAAGACAAGCACAGAAAGATGAGGATGAGAAACTAAGCATTGTACACGACCTGACACCACAACAAAGAGAAGAAATCAAGCAACTTGAAAAAGAAGCTGAAGATAAAACAAAAGAATCGGGGGGGGGGAAACACATATACAGAGTGAGAGGCCCAACGTGGAATTGGCACATAAAGAAAATGGAGAAAAAACAAAACGAAGACCATTAGTAGAAGACAGCAGGCGCAACATGAAGGATATAGATATGCAACATGAAGGATATAGATATGGTAAAAACTCGGAAACTAACTTTGACAAAACAAAACCAGCATACCTCAACCCAAAAAATTCAAAACAACCTTAAGTGTATGTACATACTAATCAGCTAATGCAGACTCATTATTAAACAAAATGGATGAATTAAGAAGAGATATTCAGGCGAAAGACCAAGATATTATAGCAATCACAGAAGTTAAACAAAAAAATTCAGATTTCCAATAACAAAGGCAGAAATTAATATTCAAGGCTATGAAACCCACACAAATGACTTAGGAACGAAGAAAGGAAGTGGAATTTTAATTTATGTGAAAAACAACGTGGAGAGCAATGCAATATTATTTAAAACTGAATTTCAAGAATCATTATGGATAACCATCAAAATGAACCGCAATGATAACCTACTCTTTGGATGCATTTACAGAAGTGAGAGTCTACAAAAAAAAAACAATGACGCATTGTGTGCACTACTGAGAGAAGCTTGTATCTAGGAAACAATAACAAGAAATTTGATCAATGCATCATAGTGGGGGACTTTAACTACAAAGATATAAATTGGAATAGCTTATCTACGCCATCAAAGAATATGGAACAAAAAAAGGACAAATTCCTAGAAACAGTTAAAGATACATATCTATATCAGCATGTTGACAAACCGACTAGGGGTAGAGGATCAGATATACCATCACTAATCATGCTAATAGACCTCATTTTTACAAGAGAAGAAGGTAATGTGACCAATATCTCATACAACAGCCCATACGGTAGAGGGGATCATTGTGTACTCGAGTTCAGCTTTAGATGTTATCATAACCCTAAGTCGAGAAAGAATAAAAAAACTCTGTACCACAAAGGTAACAATGAAGATATAAGGGTAGCACTAAAGAAAGTAGACTGGAAAAAAATCTTAGAAGATAAAAATACTAACGTCGTAACGAGCAATGGGAAGCATTCTGCGGCATAATAAAGAGCTTGGAGAAGGAATATATACCAGCTCACGAAATAACGCTGGGCAAAACAAAGAGGAACATCCCACTGCCATCATAGTATCACGGGTCACTCACTATCAGGTTCTGAATAGAATGTTATTGACTCGCTGCGAGCTAATTCCGTAGCTGTCTGTGGTGACCTGCTCCACAGATCTCCAGTGACTCCAAGCCTCCACGGACCTGGAGAAGCGAGCATCCACCTATTTCCCCACTCCCGTACCCCTCCCACTTTCTAATTTTTATATTTAACTTACCCCCCCCCCAACCCCCGGTTACATTGCATTGATGGGGTCCACACCCTTGGATCAGTCCCTCTCCCACTTCTTTGTTTCTTCCCTGCCCCTGGTCATGAGTTGTACCCTCAGTTAACCTGAGAGTCCGCATTGCACCTGGTAAATTTGGGTACAGGACTCCCACGGCCTGGCGAGTGCTTGAATAGAACAGAATATAATCTTATCGACCCGCTGCGAGCTAATTCCGCAGCTGTCTGAAAATGTGAAATGCCAAATCATCAATTCAAATGGGCGATAATGGATCTAAAAGAAAAGTTGAAATCAATTATCGCGTAGTTTACTATCTTCCGTCGCATAATTATATTCAAAAAAACAACAGTTGAGATAATATTAAGAGCAACAAATGAAATGCAACAACTCACTCTCACAATATAATTTCTTGACAGATTTTATGGACGTTATTTATTTAGTTATTTTGTAAAATGCGACGTGTAGTATTTTGGTGTTACAGTATCACTTTTACAGTAGCAATGTTGGAATCTGAATTGCAAAGCAATTTGCATAGAAATGCATAGCCATGGGCAGCGATACCGGGGTTACCTTCACAACCCCCTCGACCCCTCACCCACAACCCTCGACCCTCAACCCACAAGCCCCTCGATTGGGGATTGGAATCAAACCTCAATATCGTCAGACGTTTCTCGGCTGATTCACGATTTAGAACCATTTCACCATTTAGAACCACTTGACTGTTGCTCCCTAATCTAAATTATTAAGGCAGTGGCTAATCGTACGTGATTCTTCACGCATTTTAAACCTGTGTTGAAGCTACAAATTAACAAATTATCTTATTTTTTCGATCCTAAAATTGTAAATTTTTGGTCTTTATTGAGACGTTTTCGCTAGCTCATTTTCCTGTAGGCCTACATCTTAAATCAAAATAGCGAATCACTTTTAAAACAATCTGCGATGCTTCGCCGTCATCAAGCACTTTCTGGTTGTTTTAGCAGCCAGCTTAGTCCTCACTCAAATTGAGTCAGAGGACGTTTAGGCGTGAATTACCCTCACAAAATCCCCTTTCATGATTACACTCTGTACAGGGAACATGATATACTTTTTACCTTACTGGCATTTTATTTCGGCCCGCCGGCAATACATGTTCATGTTTTTCTAAATTCTCAAATTTTTCTTCGGGTAAAACCGATTTTCAGGCTATGTCCTAGTCTTGTGTAAAGTCAGCCTACCCCACCTAAATTAGATTTTGGTTCAGCCTTATTTTAAATTTTACTTTCTGGCCAGGTTGAACTAAATACGGTTGAACTAAATACAGGTCCCCCGGCCATGTCTGGAAGTCTAAATTTGTCATCAATCTTCCCATGTGGCTATTGCGAAGACCCGGTCACATGGAAGCAGCGTAGAATTTGCTGAGAGCATAGTCAATTTATGGGGGGGGGGGGGGGGGATGGTGGATCGATCGTGTTGCTGACATGAATATGTTGAAATGTTACGTTCCACCATCTTCCATCAACTCCTCCGTCGGGACGACGGGGTTAAATAATTCTCATTAAATCATTCTTCAGGTATTTCTCACTTTATTGAAGTCTAGACATTCACATAGCACACAGTTCCCAAGCGGAGTGCGTCGATCGGTGCATGCAGCTGAGCCCCTGAGCTAACGACGGGACGTCCGCCTGCTTCAGTGGCAACGAGTTAACTGGAGGCGCGCTTGGCTGAAGGCACGCTCGATTCGTGGCGTGAGCTAGTCAGAACGAGGCTTGGCGGTCCCTGGCCATTCGTCAGTGGTCGGGGAACGCCGAGCAGTCCCGAACGGTGAGACGCTAACCCAACATTACCCCCGGGTTAAGTGTGAGCGTATGAACCAAGCCAACTTGTGGTGGTAGCGTCAGTTAGTCGCTCCATCTGGGAAACACACAAAACCAAAATACAGTAATCAAACAGTAAAACAGTCAGTTGTGAAAATACAGCGTTGTTGGTTGATAACATCGCAGGCGCAGCATAACGAGTTAATATGTAGTAATTATATCTGAGTTCCCATCCTCTTAACACCATTGTTCCAATCCTCTTAACACCAATGTTCCAATCCTCTTGACACCAATGTTCCAATCCTCTTGACGCCAATGTTCCATGTTTACGAATTATGCTGCTGCGCTACGGGTAACGGCCAACATTTATAAATCTAATTAATACATTTGTACTCAATAATAAAATTATTTCTATAAGTAACTTAATTAAGTAACATTTCACATTATTATTTTAATTACGCCAGGCCTGGCAAACTTTATATTTACAAATTATGATTGTTAAGCTCGTGCAGCTGGTATTGCAGTAGATGTCGTTAGGCGCTACTAAAGCGTTGACCATCTGTACGTAACGTGCGGGAGTGTGAATTTTTCGTCCAACTCTGGTTTGTTTTGCGTTTGCGTCTGGTACAATTTAGTCGCTGTTGGCGATATTCGAATTGTTTTTAACATTTGGTGGTTTGGTCGTTTCGTTTGAATTAGGGGTTTTATCCCCTAAGTGTAAAGGTACACGTGAATACATTCGCAAACCGCCGCCGCTCCCGTTAGCGTGGGACACGACGGGGGTTACTCTATTAGCATTATGCTGTGAAGTAGTAGCCAAATTCGTACCATTTTGAACCACCACAGACTGTGTCTGTGTTTTCGCTTTTGGTTCAGCTCTCTTCTTTTCGGAATTGTGTTTGAGAGCCAGTGCCCTTCGAACTGTTGCAGTATTTTTCGAATTCTTTGTATTATTTTGCGTTTTACGCTGTTTCTCTGTACCTATATCGGGCTCGTTGTCTGAGTGTGCAGGTTTAACTCGATCAAGGGAGACCATTTCTACCTTGCCTTTAATTAGAATTTTCATGACTCTGCCACTTCTCACGATGACCTTATATGGGCCGTCGTAAGTGGCGGCCAGAGGCGGTGCAATTGCGATTCGTCACAAAAATACATGTGAGCATGTGTCGATTTCTTTATATTGGAAAATTTTGTTCTGAGGTGAGTCGCACGGTGGGCAAAGACGGAGACGCGAAATGGCTACGCGGAGCTTTTCAGAATAGTTATCTAAGTCTGTATGTGCGTCAACAATGTACTTCTGTGAAAACTCGCCCAGTAATCTGAGTGTCGTTCCGTAAACGATTTCGGCGGCTGACCTACCCAATAATTCTTTAACGGCGGAACGTGCGCCTAGTAATACAGCAGGTAGTGTTGTAGTCCATGGATTCGGTGATTTGTGTGCCATAATGGCTGCTTTAAGCTGACAGTGTAAACGTTCGACCATGCCGCTCGATTGGGGGTGGTAGCTCGTTGTGCGGTTTCGTACTATCCCGAACTGGTTACATAAACCACCCCATAATTTTGATTCGAATTGGGCACCCCTATCCGTGGTGATAGTTGAGGGAGTCCCGAACTGTGCTATCCACCCATTAAAGAAGGCATCGGCGACCGTTTCAGCTCTTACATCCACTAGCGGTATGTCTTCTGGCCAATGTGTGAAACGATCTACACAAGTCAGTAAATATCTGAAACCATCGGCATATGGCAGGGGTCCGAATATATCTATATGTATGTGGTCAAATCGCCAGTGGGTTCGTCGAATTTGCCAAAAACTGGCTTTTTATTATTTTAATTAAGCCAGGCCTGGCAATTGTCGGGGTCACCAATATGGGGGGGTGGTGGATCGATCGTGTTGCTGACATGAATATGTTGAAGTGTTACGTTCCACCATCTGCCATCAACTTCTCCGTCAGGACGACGGGATTAAATAATTCTCATTAAATCATTCTTCAGGTATTTCTCACTTTATTGAAGTCTAGACATTCACATAACACACAGTTCCCAAGTGGAGCGCGACGATCGGTGCCATGCGGCTAAGCCCCTGAGCTCACGACGGGACGTCTGCCTGCTTCAGTGGCAACGAGTTAACTGGAGGCCCGCTTGGCTGAAGGCGCGCTCAATTTGTGGCGTGAGCTAGTCAGAATGAGGCTTGGCGGTCCCTGGCCACTCGTCAGTGGTCGGGGAGCGCCGAGCAGTCCCGAACGGTGAGACTGACCCCACAAATTCCCCAAATTGAATAGTTTTAGCAGCCAGCTTAGTCCTCACTCGAATTGAGTCAGAGAACGTTAGAGGTGTGAATTACCCTCACAAAAACCCCTTTCATGATTACACTCTGTACAGGGAACATGATATACTTTTTACCTTACTGTCATTTTATTTCGGCCCGCCGGCAATACATGTTCATATTCTAGTGGCTCTGAGAACGTAGTCAATTCACCAAATTCAGATTTTGCTCCCACACAGCACAGTAGTCCGATTCCCCCCTTTAGGCCTTAAAACCGTCAAAGAAACTTTCATACTTTATTGATAAATTGTAGAAGCCTAAAGGGGAAAGTAGCACATTTTTTAGCATTTCTAAATTATTACCAGCCTGATTGCATCCTCGGCACTGAATCTTGGCTTGACAAGGATACTACTACCAGCGAAATTTTCTCTCCTGAATACCAAGTTTTACGTAGAGATCGAAATTCAAAAGCCCGTGGAGGAGGAGTCTTTATTGCTGTCAAAAAACATTATGACATGACCCTCCTCCCTGATTTACAACCTAACTGCGAAATTTTATGGGCTAAAGTTCAGATACCGGCATCAAAATCATTAACCCTCGGTTGTTTTTCTAGACCTCCTGACTCCAAAATTAGTACTTAAGAAGACTTGTGAAATCTTTAGACCTGATGCCGAAAAAATCAAAGCAGACCATTGTCCTGGGAGGTGATTTCAACCTACCTGGAATTGACTGGGACAATAGGATGATAAATCCTAAAGCGGCAAACAAATCCCATTACGAGCTGCTTTTGTCAAGCCTAGATACACATGCCTTGGCCCAAATTCCTAAAGAACCTACTAGAGAAGGAAATATTTTGGACCTCTTGATCACAAATAAACCTGGTTTAATTAAATCTTCTCATAGTGTACCTTAGATCTCAGATCACTGTGCTGTGGTGACTGAACTGGATATTGACCCGCCCTACCGCCGTACAAAACACCGCCCAGTGCATCAGTTCAAAAATGCTAGTTGGGAAGCTATCAGGCAACAAATTAGGGGCTGCTGGACCTCCTGTTCAAAAAATAGTCCTGGCCGTTCTGTAAATGAGGATTGGTTGAAACTAAAATCCATCCTAAATCAATGCCTGGACAAATATATACCAAACAAAATGACTTCCCCTCGGGAAAATCTACCTTGGCTATCCAAATCACTTCTCGCATCTATTCGAAAAAATGCATATCTATATAGTATAGCCAAGCGTACGAATAAAGCTGACTTTTGGGCAAAGTACAAATTATATAAATGGCAGACAATATGACATTGTGCCAGCAGGTCTACCAGGTGGTCTTTTTTGAAAAACAAACTTTCTGAATCTTTAGAACAAAAAAAATCATTACCACTCTGGCGTTATATTAAATCTAAACGTCGGGATGAAAATGGTACATTGAGTTCATGTGAGCGCACCATGATCTCACAGTGAACACAGATAATGATCTCATACCATGAGTTCAGTGTGATAACATTGTGAGTTCATGTGAGCTAACTATGATCTCACAGTGAGATCAAATTATGATCTCATACTGTGAGTCTAGTCAGATAAATCTGTGAGTTCATGTGAGCTCACTATGATCTCACAGTGATGTCATATGTATGATCTCATACTGTGAGTCCACCATGATATCACTGTGAGCTCATCGTGAGCTCACATGCAGACTGGGGTGTCTCTCCTTTGAAGGAAAACGGCCAGCTGCATTCGAATAGCAGACGTAAGGCAAAAATATTAAACAACCAATCTTGCTCAGTTTTTACCTCGGAAGACACCACAAATATATCAAAACCACCCGGACCACTGAATATTGAAATGTCTAAATTTGAAATTACTGTTCAAGGTGTAACTAAATTACTCGAGGGTTTAAAGGGCGGGAAAGCACCCGAACCAGACGAGCTCCCGAATCTAATTCTGAAGAATGCTGCCAACGAAATATCTCCCTTTCTTAGAATTATTTTTGATCAATCTCTACAGACGGGCAAATTACCAGATGACTGGGTAGAGGTTAATGTTGCCCCAGTCTTCAAAAAAGGGAATCTGCACTCTACAGCAAACTACAGGCCGATATCCCTCACATGTGTTTGTGCCAGAGCATGGTGGGTTTTTGAGAGTGGTTTCCTTCACTTGCCCGATAACGGTTCTGGGCATGTCTAGAGGATTTACCACCAGATATGCCCAGACGTTCGGAAACCTGGATTTAGCTATACAAACCACAGCTCCGCTATCCTCGGCTCTGATAGACCCCAGAGTAGTAATGGCTGAGGGTAACTTCATTTATCCCACATGGTAGTCTTAGACCTAATGTCGAACACTCTAATGCTGATAGTTTAAGGCCTTACCACGGCCAACATCAGATCCTGTGCTGATGCGCCGGTTGCATTGGCACCGTTGTTAAGCGTAGGAAGCAGGGTATGCCACTGGCATTCTGCCCGAAGATTATAACCATACACGTGGAGGCTTCAGCGACCCTTGGATAATGGCTGTATACTGGGGCATGTAACAGACGGAACAGATACGTAATGACCTTCCCCAGGTGTAGCAATATAGGATCAAATTGGACCAAATATAACGCTAACGTGTGTAATATTAAAGCATTGATGAGGGAAAACTATGCCAATATCTATGTGATATTGTGTTTATATGTTTTTGTTCAATAAATATTTTATTTATCATTGTCCGTGTCATTATCATGACCATTATGTATTTGTGAAGTTGTTTCCACAATTTTATCACCATTGTAGAGACAAAAAATTGTGAATGAATGATTAGCATTTTTGCAGATACATCTTTTACTTCTGTGTGGTAGGTCGTGCTACTTTTTATAACCTCTTGCACTGCACGGGGAAATAAATCTACATTTGTGGAACAATAATTGGTAACAATTTTGCGAGCCAAAGTTGGGTAAATATTAAGAGGAAATTACAGAGCACATTTTCAAAGCTGTACCTGTAGATGAGCTGTTCTAACGTTTTTCTGTGAAGGCATCCGTTGTCGGAGGCAATGAACACAGTTATGGGACAGAGGTCAGGTGCTTGCTTGCCAGCCGACTAATTGTGCCTACGCCTACCTTCAGTCATGGTAGACTATTGTGGCTCATCATATCGTCGGCTTAAAGGTGAAAGGTGCCAACTGTTAAAATGTGTTTTGAGAAAACAGGATGTTGGTGAACGTGTTTAGTTCTCTGAAAATCACCTGGGTTATATATTTTGTGTCACTTAAACTAGTGATCATGTATTTTGCTTAACAGATAAAAAGAATAATATACTACAGAATAAAGTTTTTTCTGGAAATATCAACTTTAATTGAATTACCTTGTTACAACTGTTGTCAGCACTTGAAACTAAACTCGTTGAATAACAATGCGAAAGGTTAAATTTAGTTATCCCCTTTCAACACCAAGATAATATAATATATGCCCAGCAGTGCAAAACGCCAACTGTATTTGTCATCTTACACTGTAACAATAAACACCCATTTCTACTAACAAGTTTTACTTACAGAAACATACTTCTCCAGTTAAAGGTGTGCTCGACTGTCAAAATTCGCGGGACAAGGGTCCCCCAGAAGGCAATAGTGCCCGTGGGTAGGTCAAGTCCCTATTCCATAATAATACTAAATATGCGTCTCATACCCAAAGCCTCATTAAGAGCAAGTTCTCAAATCACAGCAAGTTCATATATACTTGAGCGACATATATGAGTTTATAATGCAAAGCTCTTGGCACTTACTCCTACTTGGACGCTGGCTTGTAAACAAACTGACTGTATCACTGCGGGGATGTTGAAACTGCCTGACCCAAGCTTGTATTGACATGCCCAGTAAACACAAAACATTTGTATGACTTTATGCAATGTTGGACCAACGTCGAAGATAAATGTTATACAAATGTCTTGTGTTTGCTGGGCAGGAGGACTTTCTCTCAAACATTGTACATATATTCAATGTTGGTTCAATGTTGGGCCAGCGTCGCAGACGTTGGCCTAGCAATGAAACAGCATTGGATCAATGTCCAGTTTAAGTAGTATCTTGTAATCAGTTCAGTGGCTATATTAATGCCGTCAATCTGTACTCAATAGGCCACTGTTGGCCTACACTTGACCGTCCCAGGCATGCGCGTTTTGCAGTTGAATCATTCTTTAACTGCTTTCATCATGGCTTATAGCATTTTAAATTAGAAGCAGCGAGAGTCGTCAAATCAAGTTAGCTCTTTTCTCCTCTGCTACTTTTGAAACATACACCACAACTAAAAGAAGCCAACTGGTGTTTCATATTATTTCTGTTTTCTTCAAATCCAGTTGTAAGTATGTGGTGTAACATAATAAATGATTTGAAAGAAATGACCTAAAATGCCACCATAAAATGTCGTGGTAATTATGTACCAATTGTCCACGGGATCTTCATCCGACCGGAGTGGATACAACTTTTTTCGACGAGGCATTTTTTTTTAAATATCACACTTTATTAGTGCACCTTATAACTGATATGGTTATTCCTGTACACAATGATAAAATAAACTGTATATGTTGTCTTATTGTTTCAATTGGATGTACCAGTCATGGATTGTATACGACTATATCAAATGATGAGTACGATTTGGTAAACTAAAATGCTTCCAGATCTGAAGTTCCACCTTCTGATAGTGACGACGAGTCGATGGAAGTGAACCCGTTGCAAAAGTCATCCATAGGCCTAGCTGATGCTGAGCTTGCCTGATTTTTTTTTAATTATTAATCAAGTATTTTTAAATTTAAATTTTACATTGCTAGCTGTCTCTGTTGTCATTTCACTTGTAGCGAGCCGTCCGTTTATAATCGTTTCTATTTGCAAAATTACATCATTTTTTGTGGCCTACGTACATCACTTCTTACTTCAACCATCTCAAATAATCAACATTTTATTCATGTTACAATGCATGTTCTCTCCCTTGTGGCGAAGAACCGTCCTCAACTGTGCTGTGGTTAACCGTCCAAAGCTGTGGCGAACCGTCCATTATTATTGCTTCCTTTTAGTTTGGCGGCTACTTTTTCTGTGACTCACTTTTGAGTTCGCTTACACTATTTTTTCATGGACACAACCGATTGTACTTTATCTAGCATACATCTGAGCACATTTTAAGACCAGTTGTAATCCTATGATGTGTGCTGGAGAACAATATGACGTTTTAAGGGGGGAAAAAAAAAAAAAAAAACACTTAAAAATATTCTATCCTGGAAAACAAATTCTGATCTATGAAACGTAGCAGATGTGATACTAAACCCTAAAAATGAAAACGAATTGAAAAAAATATACTTATACAAATTACACAAAAACGCGATATTTTTCAAAATAAAAAATTGCAGAAATAATTTGAAATTTACCATTTGACAACTTAATTTTCAGATAAAATATTCAAAAATCACCAAATCATATTATTAAGTAGTAATATTTATTAAGTAGTAATATTTTTTATTTGACTATCAACGGCTCTCCTATTGCCGAAATAAAGACACCGCCCACCTTACTTTCGTAATTCTCAGAATATTATACTATTCTAAAAGCATATTAATCAAGGAAAAGAATTCTGATCAATAAAATACTGCACATATATGTGATACTATGCCGTAGAGGGAACAAGTAATATAAATAATAATGATAAATGTGATCATAAAGTGATAAAATGCCTAATATCCCAGACAGAAACGTACATAGGCCTAATGGTGGGCCACAAGTGGCCCATCATCGAAAGCCACAAGTTGCCAGTGGTGGCCCATCACACGCCGTATGTCCAGCTGATAGCGGGTGGCCCACTAGCTACATTGTTTGCCGGTGGGCCATCAGTGGCAAATTCCACCCTCTGATTGCCGCTTGCGTGCCACTGGTGATTTACCAGTGGCTTCTATGTTGCTCATAGCCACTGGTGGACCACTGGAGTGATGATGTCTGGGTAGTTACAATAATAAAAACGAGATTTTTTTTAAACTGGACAAATCGAAAAATAGCCCATACATATGACAGTTACTATTTTGCAATTAAGTGTTCGGACACAAATATCTACAAATTACGCAGGAACATGCTAGAAGCAATATTTTTATTAGGCTATCCTGATGATACTGATGATACTGTTCATTAAAAAAATCCGGACGATAATTATAATTTATAAAGAGCTAGTATTACTTAGAGCAACGATTCCAGATGCGGATAACTTTCACATTTAATTGCTGAAAAAACTGATAACTGGATAAGTCATATGATACCAGTAATAATGTCTGGAATTGTAATCACTAATTATGTGAAATTATCATATGTGTGCAGACAAAGCAAGTTTAATTCGCAATGACTCTAGATGTTACACGTAACACACTGAGTGTCAGGCTCTCATCAAACACGTGTATATAGTTTACACCAGGAACACATGGTCACACTTGGACTTTGAGCAGCCACACTTCACCAGCTGGATGGCCGCGTTTGATGCAGAATGTTCCTTATTCATAATTTGAAACCATGCATTGTCTTTCCTGTTCCAGCCATAACCCTGTGGAGATGGTAACTCTGGGTTTTTAACAGTGTTAATGTGGATGATTGCTTGGTAGCGTGCCCGCATGATTAGTTGTTGCAGTGCATCTCGTGCATACATGGCAACCTCTCAATCTCTGACTTGCCATGTTTCTTTCTAAACTCCACATCGCAGCTTTTCCACCCTTGGCAGTCTTTGTGAGCAGGGGCCCTAGGGTAGTGGCTAGCGCCGCTGCTTTTCACGCCAGAGTTAGGGGTTCTTTTCCCGGTCTTGGCGGTTTGAAAGAAAAAAAAGTTTATTTCCACTCATAAATCTCAGTATTGTGGGGAGCCTCCGTGACCGAGAGGGAGCGTGCTCGACCTCAGACATCCAGGGTTTGAATTTCGAATCCTGTGTCTGGAGGGCAGTGTCATCTTACCATCCTCAGGAGGCTCTCTTGTCCCGATTTAGCCTGTATGTGCACAAAAGTGGCCTAAAGCCCAGTTTATTTCATTTGATTTGGCAGTCTTGGTACCTGCCAGTATGCCTTGTATAGGCAAATATGGCATCAGTTGACCTTGCCATGATTCTTGGACTTGTCAGTACTTATTTCATTTATGTTATCTTTCATGCACAGAAGACTTTCAGAAAGCACGTTTGCACCTGCCAGCAAAGCCTTATAGGGTCCTTTTGTGCTATTGTCTCCGTTAAATAGTGTTAAGGCCAGATTTTCTTAAGTGTCAACTTTTCAATCAAGAAACTGAAGGAAATACACTCATCAGCTATGTACCTGTTGTGCTTAACATCTGAAATAATGGGTATCGCCAAGGCTTATACGAAAAAATTAGCATCCCAGCTGCTTCGTTTCATATTTTTTTCATTGACTGAATAAAGGCACTGTTTGTTTATATGTATTATCCTTTACAAATTGATTGTGTCTCAGAGAAAATGGGTACATAAAAAATAAAACTGAAATTCATCAAAATGTTAATGAATTTGCCAAATAGGAATACCAGCAAATAGAAATCCACAATCAGTTTTTGTAAACCATGAATGGAGCTACTTATAAACGGCCAAATACCCTTTGTGAACAATGGCAAATAAAATTGGTATGGAATAATCAAACTAACAATAAGCATCACTTGGTTTAATGCGTTTCGATATTTACGTATTTCTCTATTTATGATTTATTTAAAATAGTCACTATATTGTCTGTCCATACTGATGTAATCCCTCGGCCATTTAACACATAATAGCCGCATACATCAATTATACATCTTCCTCTGCAAGGCTGGCTATTCCTGAGGTCGTAGACCGACCTTGCTGAAACAGGGTTGAATCCGCCTATTGGAGTGGGGACTTTCAAAAAATATTTTTTCTGTTTGACCCAAGTTTGACCTCTGCCATGAGTGTTGTTTTAATGTGGGGCCACTGTCTACGACACCGGCCCTACATTAAACAACACATGTCTGCTGGCCGAGTAGCTCACCGGAAACGTCTCAGACACAGACCACCACATCTCACCGCAACGTGCATGAGGGTTGAATTAATGGTAAGCCAACGTCGCAGACAGCGGGCCAACATTAAAAAGACATTTTTTGAAAAACTAATGAATATTCAATATCTTAATCTCCCTCCCTACCCCAATAGGTGGATGGTATGGCTAATTCAGCAAGGCTTGGCCTGACGGCCTCGCTGTGTCAAGACTTGCTGCCAGGAGGATGCAATTATACAGTATGGACTATAAAGTAAAGGAGAACATATAGTATTGTAAAGGAGAAAACAATAATTTAATAAAAATAAATAACCATTAACATATGTATATTTACAACAGGAAACGTTTTATCCCAATTAATTGAACTAAATTCATTCCCTGTTAGCAAAAGGCTCGTAGCAAACAATGAGTGAACAAGGCCATGGTACACTTAGGCTTTGCACATGCATATCTCAGCTGAAGCATGTAAGTACATCACTTTGCAAAGTCGTAAACACTAGCAAGACATTAGTTATAACAATTTCAAAGTATAAAGACGTTGCCCATAACATAATTTGTAAAATATTTTTTGCTCAGTAAATACAAACTTAAAGTGGAGACTCAAATCGCTTACTCTCTCAATATGTTTACTAATTCTCTGATTGCTTTTGTGTTTTCTTTCATGCTTTTGTGTTTTTCCCATATCCGCCATTTACTCATTTAATTTCGTATTTATTTTCGCAACTTTGATGTAGCATGACTGATTATCTTTCTAGATATAGCTTTAATAGAGCTGCACTTACACAACTACCTGTTGGTGTAAAATTACGCCAAGTCAAAATTCATCACCATGGCACCTCTAGTTTAATATAGTGTATGGTGCCGCATGGTCCCTCGCAATCAGGGTTTATTCCAGTGGGTCGTCTTCTAGGTGTAAGTCATGTCGTTCACATCGTAATATTATACATCAACTTTAGCTGACCTCTTTTTACATCTTTATTCTCGCATTGCTAATTTTACTATCTTGCACTTTCTAACAACTTGTTTATTTGGCAATATTTCTGTTGTAATATAGGCATTTTCCCCCTCTGTGCTTCTTTTTTTCAGAAAAAGTTTGCCCTTATAATTCGTTCTTTATGGGATAGTATCTTAGCTGAAGACTTTGTTTACCGTCCGCCATATGAACAAAAAACGATCACTATAAAGCATGTAATGACATACCATTTAAAAATAGTTAAGCTATAACAAACACCATAGCGGTGAACTCCTTTACGTTCAGAATCATATCATTAAAGTCAGTCATACCACTGTGTAAATATTTAAGAAATTTGTATTTATCTATTTCACTACTTGACAAATTATGATGTATCATGGTTAAGTTATACAATTATATACTTGTTTATGGAGCCACACACAAGGAATTCACATAAAAATACAATTTTGCATGATCAATATTTTCCAGTCCAGCTTTCCATTTCACTTCGTCTGAATTTCTCGCATTTGAATATCTAGAATATCCATAATATTCACATGTTATTTAACCATTACAACATCAATTATCAGTGCAGTTAAGGCGAACACGTAAAGGAGTTCACCCCATTACGCATTTGACCTCAGAACCACGTTTTCATTATTTTTTAGAACCATGTTAAGTGACTAGTCTGGTGCAGGAGTATGACTGCACTGTATGTCGCACTATGGCAAAGTGAAATTATATAGGCTTGCTTAGTGATTTTGCGTAAAGGAGTTCACATGCTTATAGCATCTCTATGTGTTTGCACTGAATTCATACACAATATCACACATGAAATATTTTACTAAAGGCACCTCGAATCAATCCAGCGAGTCCTCTGCTTAATGGTTAATCGTATTTGTGTTATATAATGATGTGGATTTACTTTTTGTTATAAACTAATATAATTTCTAAGGATATGTAAAGGAGAACACATAATTCTGGCGACATTAATTTTTTGATTTTTTACAGCTAGGAAATGCACAGAAAATTTAGCTGATGACGTTTTTCCAAACAATACTGTTTGCTACTTCCTTGCAAAATACAATATAATTATCATATTTACATTTGTATGCCTCTTCTGTAGCCATGAACTCAATATTTGGTTCGGAGACATGCATTGTTGGTGAAAAATGTGTATAATGTCAGAGTTTGCATGCTTTGTTCGTTAGAAACCAACATTAAAACTATGCTGGAGACAAGAAATGGCTATAATATGGCCACTTAAGAAAATCTGGCCCTTAAATGCGTGTCGATAGGAAGAGGCTGACACCAATCTTCTGAAGCAACTGTTAGTGTGGCTTGAGTTGTCAACACTCATTCACCTACCGATGTTTTCGATATCACCAACTTGTGTTCGTGCGAAGCGACGGTCGTGTTGTTCTTCTGGGCGTGGATGTGATAACACAGGAGGCTTTGTTGGCAGGGGCAAATTTGCTTTCTCGGCCTTCAGTGACGTAAAGGATGACATCAGCTGTACATCTGCACTGACAAGTTTAAGAGCCATGCCAAGTCATATCTGATGGTCTCGAGGATTTTTTTCTGCAAGGTCTACTTGTCTGGCACCAAGAATAACAAGGTGGCAGCTGAGATGGCTGCTATTTATAAAGAAACTAGCCAAGTCAGAGAGGTTGCCACTAACACAAGATACACTGCAACGATCAATTCTGCTGACACACTATACATGCAATCTTCTGGAACAATTCTAAATCCAGTACTACCTCCCCCAGTCTATGGCTCTAACATTGAAGACGACGTATTATATGGCAAAGACAATGCACACTGTCTTTGATATGGTTTTGCAGTGATGACGTGTACCAAGCGCGGTCATTCAGCTGGTAAACGGCTTTCAAATTCCAAATTGACAATGCGAGGCGCTCCTGTTATGTGCCTGTGACCTCGGTAGGGGTGTGACAGTCCTGAGCGGCCCACCACATCACTCAATGATGAAGAGGATGAAGACTCTTGAGATGACGATCGAGGACTATGGTGAAAAATTCATGCAAACTACGTTCTAGAAAACACAAGGGGAAATAACACGATTTTTGAACATAAAAAACAGAAAAAAGAGAAAGAACTAAACAAAACTCAATATGTTAACATAATAATAATAAAAAAAGAACAACCATAAATAGTATAGTCTTAACAAAGCAGTAGCATAAGTTATAAATGTCCTGGTAATTGTAAAGATAAGTATTGAATCGAACACTTTTCATTTTATTTTTATTCAGTTGATACAAGTTAAGAAAAGCAAGTGTTGCATATATACACAATTAATTAAAATTAATTTAAACAAAATTATAGGTCTATACTTTATTACTGACAATATCTTTGCTTGGAAGACAATCAGTTGTACTTGGGCGTGGCTTAAATAATAATGAAGTCAGGTATTTAATAATATCTATGATTATAAACGTCTAAGCTTTGTATCTCTGGTGAAAAATAATGAATATAGATTAATACAACCTATTAAGCGTTAAGCGATAAGACTTGTCCACTCTAGAAGTTGTGTCTCGCACAACTTCAAGTGGGTAAAAATTATTTACATTTTGTAAAATTTGATCCAAAACATATGCCAATATAACAAATTTAATGCCTTAATATTCTTCATTCGAATGTTCTTGTTTGAAGGCCAGAACAAAAAGGACGAAAACGGCTATACACGTGATTAACTAACTCTTTAACCCTTTAACCGCCGGTGCCGAATATATTAGGGTTTACATTTTGTAGTAGCACATTAAGTACCACCTTTTAAACATTTTGCCAAATCTGAATAATTTTCACTTACTTAAAGTTGTGGATCGCGTCACAACTTCAAATAATTTGGCGGTTAAAGGGTGAATGGTTAGCATACGCGACCAGTGATCCCACAATAATATACATTGTCATAGTTATATATCTTCTCTTCGAAACTGTCAGTCCCGTACTGCGCTATTCTTTGTTGGTGAAATTGTGTTGATTGATGTCACGTCGTATTGTCTTTAACATGTTCAAATGATGGTATTTAACCCTTTCAAGCCCGCATTCACCTTTGTCATCTTAATCCACTACAAGTCGGCTTGTAGTGGATGACGATGAGTAAAAGTGGGTGGCAAATGAAAAAAAGGTTATGTTATTAGTAAACAGCTCTATGAAAATTTTGCTACGAAAACCTAGGGGTTTTAGGGATATTAGTCATTTTTCATAGAATATTATATAATCAGATAATATCTTCTGCATTATTTTTAGTTGAATTTGCGGTGTCATCAGCATTGGAAGGCTGACTCATTAAGTTACATTTAGCAGAATATACGTTTAAAAACGTTTAAATCACGTTTAAATACGTGAATATAATATATATATATACAAAAATAATATATAGGACGTAGTTATAATTATAATCCGCCATTTTGTTTTTGATGATGACATTTCTGGTTGAATAGACAAATAGTACGGTAGCCTATTGTTGATGATCATCATAAGAATATGAAATTTGGCAAAATTCAATCCATTCCCTAATTTGTTTTCGTAGCAATATGAGCCTATACATATTTGCTACAACTGATAAAATCCCCCTTAAAAAAGGAAGAGAAATACATGTATACCAAATATAGATAATAGTTCAGAATTATACTAAATTTGCACGGACGTATATAAAAAATAAAGATGATTTTGCACGCTCATTAAATAATTTGATTTAGTTAAACATTAATTTTGTTTGGTCGAGTCTACATTTTTGCCCACTCGAAGTCCCCTAAGAGAGAAGGTCTAGAGAAACAGAAAATGAAGCAATAAGCTTTGGTTATGTCCAAAGTCAAAGATGGCAAAGTTAACTTAAAACATATGGAAATGACCATAATCCAAAAAAATGGGTTAAAATGAGTTCAAATTAAACTGTGTTGCGATGATGACAGTTTCCGTGCATTTGGTCAGTTTTATATTCAGCTAATGACCGTTAGGCCGCCTTACAAAACAGAAAGGTAGAAATTGATAACTTTTCAAGCAATCATAATTTTATTTTTTTATAAAGTATAGTACACCATTACCATGATTACACATGATGTTCTGCGTATTTACTTTGTGTAATCAATTATTCTGTTAATGCTATGCATAAAAGGTGAAAATTAGGTAATTCGATAGTGAACTGCTCGTTAATCCGTTGATAAACACCGTAGGCGCGATGGCCCACCAAACTAGATCTTAGGAGGGCCTATGAAAATGGCCATCTCAACCAAATAATTACCTAGTCAACCAACCGACCTATGCCAGCAACTGAGAATAATTGGTATTCTACAGATGTTTAACCCCTTAATCGCCAAAAATTGTAATTGGAATTTTCACCCATTTGAAGTTGTATCTCGCTAACGCGGTACACAGCTTCATGTGAGTGAAAATTATTCATCGATTTTTAAATTTTGTTGACTGGCTTCACTTTTTATTATTTTTGACGTGTCAAAAAGTGGGTGGCCCGCTAGCGATATATATGTGTCCTAATGAGGGTCTCCCCGTCACCTTTATTTTTCCCATTTATGTTATGATTGTACATGTTTTGACAAAATAAATAAAGGGTAAATTGTGATGACATTCCTCTATTGAATATTCTGATACTTCAAGCGTTTTTCCACCAATATTCATAATTAATGAAGACAAGGTATATAATTATTCTATGTTAACCCCATAAGCATTGATTAATATGACATTGATAAAATTGTGTCGAATTTAAACGACATTACCCATAATTTTCAAATGCTAACTAGGCCTACTATAATCTATTCATATAAAATGTGCTTTACACATTTTTTATTGATTGTCATCAATGTGCGACTTGTTCATTGTAGAATGGGTCTTGTAGAGGTGTGGATGTTTTCATGTACGGAATAATCACCAGGATGACTAGGTAGGCCACCAATGTGACCAGAAGGAATAACCAGAATAAAAGCCTATCTACCACTGCAGCGATGGTCTGCCATTCTACAGCCACAGACTTCCGCCAAGCCAACGCCTCAGCTTTACGACAACGTGAAGTAAGGGGAGCGTCAAATGTGACGTCAGAACTTGTAGACGCGAGGTTGGCACCATTTGACAGGGGCGTGCATGGTACGATGTCATGTACCCGGGCCACGTCCGGTACCTCCAGTAAGGGCGTACAGCCAGTCGTCTTGTGATTGGCACTGGCAGATTTATCTGGCAAGCGAAATGAAATCCTACGTTGCCAGATATCCGCTTGGTTGTTATCCTCGTCTGAGTCTGACGATGAGTAGTCACTTGTAAGAGCGGCTGGACTAAAAGGGGACAAAAATCGATTGTCTATCTGTTGACGACTGATCACGTTCAGATTGTTTGCTTTGGTGGTCGAGTCCTGTCTACGTAGCCTTCCTGAACCTCTTTGATTTACACCTGTCCTTTCTGGTTGTGATCTGGTAGCTTGCATCAGACATGCGGCCTGCTCAAGCTGTTCTGCTTTACGTATGATCATTTCCTGTCTCTTTCTGCGCATGCTCGGGGTCGGCAGGGGTGACCGACAGCGCAGGAGTCCTTCTATGTTATTCTCGTGTATTTTACAATGATATTTGGCCTCCTCAGCATCTCCCTAGAAATAACAAGAAGTACAATGTTAAATAATAAAAAAATCATAATCAGCAGATTATAAAATTGTGCACCACCTCCAAAAGTTAAGGGTAGGTCTACACCTAGATCACCGCATGTTCAAATTCAACAGTCAGTTAAACCCATAGATATATATATATATCTATGGTAAAACCATGGAAACTGTTGTCAAATTAGGGACCGTTTTAAAGCGCTGCTATACCACATAATTATATAAGGTAAGAGACTTAGGCTATTATTCTGATTGTGTGCTAAGATTTTGGTAAATATAGAGTATCAGCTATTCACAGGCGCTGTACTTGAAGCGGCTGATCTCATAGGCTCATGATTGGTTGAAATAGCGATATCGCTCAATTAAGTTTCTAATAAGAACTTTCATGAGTACCATCTCCGTCTATGGAACTAACTGATGCGCAAAGGCAGACAATCAATATCTTGTTATTTTTCAAGTAAACAGGTACTGCTGTTGACACCACACCATGACATCACACTTACCAGGCTGATGGTTTGTGCCAGACACTCCATCTGATGGGACATGCAGACAAGTTTACACAACCACCCAAGGATCAGCTTCTTCATTATTTTCGGAGGTTTCAAAGCTTTCTGACTGCGGTTGTAGACGTTGATGACCATAACGGCCATTATGACAGACACTGATGTCATTGTCATCACCGTCGTCAAGTATATACCTATAAACAACAGTTCAGAACAAAATATATTATCTTATAATATGTTGGAAACAGTGAAGGGGTGAAATGAAACTAAATAGTAGCTTATATTTGACATTGGCACGCAAAGCCTGTTTGACAGTGTCCATAGGCCTAATTTGTTTTAACTCAACAATCAGGCTTCGTGGTTCACTAGAGTCTGGATATATTTTGGGTGATGGCCCACAATATTTATTCATAAGTAAAAAACAAATAGGAGAAAAATATATACATAAATGTAGTAGTTGTATCTCGCTACCGCGACCCACAACTCCAAGTGGATGAAAATTATTCATATTTATTTCGAGAAAAAAACATTTGTAAATCTTGATATTTAAACACTCATTTCTTTTCCATTTATTTGATAGCTAATAAAACATATTTAAAACAATTACAATCGTGATCAGTGCTTAAATTGTTAAGGGGGTAAAGTAAACCAGACAACTTACCTATCAGTGGTACAGATTCCGAGGTGGCCGGAACCTCTTCAGCAATGAGCAGCATGAACATGGAGAACGCCAGGAACACTGACAGACCCAGGCTGACTTTCTCTCCAGAAGTAGGAGGTAGCCAGAATGTAAGTAGGGTGAGCACAGACAGCATGATACAAGGCACGATGATATTCCAGACGTAATAGAACGTCTTCCGGCGTATATGAAGATAGAATGTGAGATCTGGATGAGAGTGAGGGCTGAAAGCGTGGAAGCGGTCCTTCTTCTCGAACCTGATACCCCTCAGGCTCCACTCGCTGTTGTCGATGTAGGACTCGAGGTCCACGTGGCTGGATGAGCTCTCGAAATCCATCCAGCGGTTGGAGTAAATCCAAGACCCGAACCGCAGTACGCAGAGCTGGTCGTCAAACGGGAAGTAGCGGATGTCCACCTTACATGAGCTTTGGAGCTTCAGTGGTACCGGCCATGACACGGTACCATTGCTGGTCAGTAACACGTGGATTCCCTGTACAAACCCGCTGGATCCGTCATTAGCACTGCAGAATAGGGACAAAATAGAAAGAGAGGAAAAATATTCCCATTAGCTGTAGAACTAGGCGACCCTACAGATTTTTATTTTACGATTGACATACTGCTTTCTTCAACATTGGTAGGGAAAACAAAAAAATAAAAGAATAATTTAGATGTTTTAGTATTTAGTTATTTAAATAATCAAATTTACTTATAATTATTAGTCCTTTGAAAAAAAATGTAGTCATACATGTTATATTCCGCAATTTGTAGCCTATCAAAAACACTCTCATCTTGCTTCGACTTTTATAGTTTGAGAACATATTGTATGATTACAGAAGCATTGTCACTCACTTATTAAAGACAAAGGTATCCGGCAGCCACACATAGCTTGCTGGGAGTCGCAATGTGCGGATTCCATTGTAGTTATTGGAGTCCCACTGTAGATGTTCATCTACCCATACCTGACAATGCAATTATATCATCGAAGTACAATTCGATCAGCTTATAAAACTTAATGATAATTTCTGTACACATACTATCGAAGCAAAGGTTGATATAATATTATGACTATGTAATAACGTTTCAATGTTTCAGTACTGCACTTCTGTGCAAAATCAAAAGTTACAGCATTTTGACTATGCACGCAAGCATTGAGGCTCTACAAGGTGTGTTTAAAGCCAGCAAACGTGAGGGGTTGACCCAGTGTTGGTGCAATGACGGTAGACTTACATTAAAGCAGCATCGTGCCAACGTATGTCTCACGTGTGCTGGAATACATACATGTACCATAGTAAATTACTGAAACATTGTTCGTATAAAAAATATTCTTTCTTAATAAAACATTGCATGATTGGGTACATTTTTTAAAATACAATGGCAGTGGTATGACATTTCACTGAGGAGAGACGCAATACAATGTACACTTACGTATTTTTTGTATTTAGGTTTTAAGACGATATGTCTATGTACACTATGTATAATTTATGATATGTCATTAAATCTGGAAAATTCGTGAATCAGCATGAACAATCGATTGAAATTTTAAATTAGTTAGTAATATAGCCTAATGAAGTCACATTTTTACTATATATTTTATATTTTAGAGTATGAAATCGTCAAAACCCAGCCTGACGTAAAATTGATTCGGATTCAGCGCCTCCAGAGTAAATTACTTGTATGTCATCACAATGAATACGGCAAGCCTAAAAATAGTTACCTGTTTGATGAAAACATTTGTTGTCAACACTTGTTTGCGCTCGTCCTGAAAATAAACATTCGCCGCATCGTCAAAGCATGGGAATGTAATGTATGTACACGCTTACATGGTTTAGAGTATTGTAAACTAGTTCAATTATTTAAGACCTAATCCCTGTAATAGTTTGAGTAAAAGTGTAGATTATAATCCATTACTTGATGTATTATCAACTGCGGAATACCATCCCACTGTGATTACATAATTCTATGATGTATTATATATTATCAGTGACACACACACACCTTGTTCTGAAGATTAAATAATTCTCCATTTTTACCGCAAATTCCGGACTGAAATGAAGAGGAAGGGCGGGCAAAGGGGGCCACTTAACGTGTCAATGGTATTTAAGGAGAATATTCGAACTATTTTAAAACCAATGACTGTTCTGTGTTAGGTACATGCAATGTAGATACATATAACAGACTTACTTCATGTTTCAAGTATATCTTATTTTAATTGTAAACCAAATAGATTTGCTCTCAAAGCTTGGGCAAAGGGGGCCACCCCACCTTAGTACTTTTTATTATTTTGATACACAAGTGTGTACATTGAAGTGAGCCTAATAAAACAGATATGTATATGGTGACATGCTTTGTTGGACATAATACTAAGTAATACACTAAATACTTTCGTTCACTGTAATTAGTGTGTGAAATATGTACCCATTGAAAGTTGGCGGACAAAGGGGCCCATGCTGTATGGTCTTTATATTGAAATGGCCTGGCCCCCTTTGCCCTGGCTCCCTTTGCCCAAGGGGTAGAGGTGGGGAATTTAGCCTATTATCTCTCCCAAAAGTGATCTCCTGACTAAAGTAATGACTAGAAAACAAAGACAATATAATGTACCACACAAAACAAAAGATTTTCAGAATAAATCACATAAATTCATCAAGAGATTCATACAAATATATAAGCTTACATTCATAAGATTGTTGCAAAAAACTCCATTTCGTCTATTATTTCCATCTAAGATATGTATGAGATGTCTCTTTATGTTTTTTGTATACATATGCTCATAATTCATAACTATGACGTCATTAATATTTCATACAAAACGTCACAATTAAAATACCATTGATGGCCCCCTTTGCCCACCGGCCCCCTTTGTCCGCCTCTCCCCTACAATCCAGATGTCCCACAAGAAAGAGCGTATGGCCCATACACCAGTAATCTCTGATTCTTGGAAGGCTTTGAGAAATCTAAAGCTTCTTATCAGAAGCAGATATCAGAGGATTACATTACAGACTGTAATGCTTGTTTTGTTATGTATGCGTGTGCACCTGAGCAATTGTGTTGTAATATTATATATTCAAGCGTTATCTTTATAGCAGGTTTGTCACTTTGCTGAATGAATATTTTTTTTTTATAATTTACGTGATCTTGCATGAAATAAAATGTACTTTTAAAACTTCAAATAAAAAAGATAAGTGAACATGATTATAACTAACAAAACAGACAGTGTTTTGAATCATCTTAAACATAGCACGTTATATGAATCGTGCTGTTTAATAGTATAACGACACATCAAACATTGTATACGAGTCGAATTTTTTTAGTGACTTGTTTTATGATTTGCGAAGAAAACAATTGTCATGACAGCCATATTTTAGAATGGTAACATCCATTACCCTGTTTCGCATTTTATCTTTAAAATACCTAAAAATCCACTCCTGTTCACCCACCAATAATATTGGCGTCATCATGTTACACAACCATCATGACATACACAACAGTGATGTATACAAAACAAAGGTAAGTGCTCTTAACAGTGAGTAAGTAGTGAGCGTCTTTGGCTTTGCAGGACAGCAAAGCTATTTGGAAATGCTTACCAGATCAACAATTTGATTCAGAGTTAGCTTGAACGAGATCACCAACGTGTCGGATGTGTTCCGCACTGGTCTGACAGCGCTCTCGTAGTTTGGCATCAAATTCTCGTAGAGGCGCTGTTCATCCGGCACTTCTCCAGCCCCACGAATAAGACCGACACCCCTGTCTGAAACAAAAATATACCATCAATCGATAGGGAGAGAAACAATCAAAATCGGATCGAGGGTTTTTCTGCTGCTATACCTACGATATGGGTGTATCTTCCTCTTCGAATCGAGGCAGCTAAAGCAAAGAGGCTGGACGCTAGATTGGACATAATTTATTATGGACAAACTAGTGCGGATTATTTTCAAAGAATATTGTTTTTAAATAATGTTTACCCCCCCCCCCCACATAATCGAAATCATTTCACGAGAAAAACCTCGAAACCTACATGTCTTTAAATCCAAACCATAATAAGGGAATTGAAGAATCCTTCAAGTTGTGTGCGCTGCTGCTTAAGCTGGTGCTTCAAGGGTGCCCTTGTGAGAGAGCTGCGTATCGTTTTACTCCCTTTTCGTGCAATCACCACATAATAATGCAATTATTCTGTCCTGGGAACCACACCAGATGCGCACCCCTCCATCAGACGCTGTCCACATTGTTTTTACCGTACCACTGAGCAAAGCCGAACTGGCCTAACTGCTTGCTTGTAAAGTGAGCAGTTACTGCCTTTTGATTTTATATAGCAGCATATTACAGGAGAGAAGGACAATGCGACAATGTGATATGCCTAATACCCGATGTGAGATAACATAAACATTCGAAATTGCTTTAGTATTTCTTATATTTTATGATATAAGATGTCGTGAGCGATTCTCATCTTGTTTGAGATTTAAATGACGTGAGTAATATTAATATTGAATGGGATGAAAATAATAATCTTATTGTAAGGAATGAAAATAACGTGGGCAAAATCATCATGAATGAAATAAAGCTATGCAATTCATTCTCATCTTGCCTGGAATGAAAATGACGTGACTATTAATCATCATGCATGGAATAAACACTAAATGAGCCATTATTATATTGTATGAAATACTGATTATGTTTACTTTATGCGATAACTATTTTTTTTTAATATTGCATGGTTATCAAACACGTTTATGTAAATAAGCTTGTGTAATATTAATTATTAATATCCTTGAATAAATATGTAAAGATTTCATTTCACTTGAGATTCGACGCTTTCCCTGTGCCTTTTTTGACAATGTTTACAATAAGGTGTTATTATTTTATGTGTGATGGGAATGTCGTTTTAGCCCTCACATAGCTGAAATATTTTGTTCCTTGTATAAACCATGGAGATCAATTTTTTTTTAAATTTTAAATCATCCTAATAGCCTCAGTTAGCTCATGCCGCTTAATTAGACTATATAACTATTTTATTCTTTCAGGGCGGGGATCGACTTCACGTCCACAGACGTCAGATTCTGACGCACAAATACGGTCCCCGCGCTGAAAGGGTTACATTGCTTTTAACCCTTGTGCTGCTAACACCGCATACATTATATGTAAATAAAGTACTTCTAAGATTTGTAACATATGTTGTGGTAGGAGCTCAGTTAATCAAATAATTCAAATAGGCAGATGCTTTTTTTTTAAATTAATATTTTTTATTCATTTGAAGCTGGAAATTGCGTTAGCAATTTCCAGCTTCAAATGAATAAAAACTACTCACAAATAATTTAGCAGTACAAGGGCTAAGTGTAGTTATATTATATATATTAAAAACAATTATGTGCTTTCAGCAAACATATCCTGATAATGTAAATTACCTTGGTTTTAAGCCCATCTACCATGTATATTTTTAGTTTATGTGTACCTCTGCCAAACTAACCTTCTTGTAGAATACCTGTATTATATGCAATGTATGGAGGCCTATTTTTTGACAAATAAGTCCGCGATGTCATTTATGGTGTTGCCAATAAACATAATTTTATGTTTGTGATTCATAGACAAATATAAAAATAATTTATGTTGAAATTCAACAGTTCAATGTAATGTAAAATGTTTTAATTGCTTGAGTACATGATGAAATCATAAGACTCAGACGTTATTTATATTCGTCACAGATACACAAATGAAACTATTATTTAATATACAATATATAATCGCCAGGTGTCCCCTATAATTATATTTGTGGCTCTAATCAATTTGTTTAGTTTTGATCATGCATATGATATACATTGACCTCTGATTTTTCTTTTAATTTATGCCATTACAATCAAATAGTCAAATTTGTGACAATGTGATACTTCACTCAATTTAACAATAATGGAAACACATACAATTTTGCGAATGGCTGGATACCATTAGAAATCTCCATTCATATTTAGCGGCATGAACACGATCATAGTCTTGCTGTCCAAATACAGATATGAAAGCCAGATAAGCAGATAAGGGCCAGGCATATACTCAACACACAAAAATAATCAACACAATGTTGTTTTAATGCTGACCCATCGTCTTCGACGCTGGCCCAGCATTAATCCAGCATTGTGTTAACGCCCCGTTTTTATACTGAGATGTTGACCACGACCTCGTGTCCGATGTGAAGTAATAAGCCGTCAATAAAATACAATGTGAAGCACTGGGATACGGACAGTGAGGCACTTACCAACCATGAGACGTTGACCCAATGTTGGTTTATTGTTGGTCCACCATCTTTGGCGCTTGCCCAACATTAAACCAACATTTGGCCAACGTCTCATGTTTGCTGAGTGGTTGTCAGTTCTGATTGATTATGTTCGCGGCAGCCGAACACAAGTGCGTTTTTTCAACTGTTCAATGCAGCAGGAGGTGCACAACATCGTGCTGAAAATGAAGGTCTTCTTGACCGCGAAAGTCAATCTCACACGGCTTAGCAAGAATATACAGGTATTAAAAGGCAAACAACAGTGGCTGTTTCCATGCAAAGTAAGCAGTCACTGCTTTTTGGTTTTGTAAGGCAGGACATTTTTTTAGAAATATCATAAATTATGAACTTGCATCTGATTTGGTCACCAGATTACCACAACTCGAATTAGTTACCGAGAAATAAAATGAAATGAATCGGGCTTTAGGCCACCTTTGTGCACATGTAGTCTAAACTGGGCCAGGAGAAGCTCTTGAGGATGGTGAGATGATTGAGATGACACTGTCCTCCAGACACAGGATTCGAAATTCGAGCCTTGGCGGTCTGAGGCCGAGCACGTTACCTCTCGGTCACGGAGGCTCCTCACAATACTGACTTTCACACGTTGATGGGGAAGAAACATTTTTTGTTTCTTTCAAACCGCCGAGACCGGGAACCGAACCCCGAACTCTGGCGTGAAAGGCAGCGGTGCTAATCACTACCCTAGGGCCCCCGCCCAGTTACAGAGAAAAGGTCGAAGCCGGGTCACTTGCAACCTTTAAAGAAACACTATCACATAAATATGTCCCTTTGGGGTCAAATAATCTTTTTTTACTTCATGAAGTGGCAGATATGACCCTTTATTACCAAGGTGACGTGAACATAGGGATTGAAGGCATTGAACCAGTGTTATTTTAACGTTGATCCAGCGTCTGCAACGCTGGTCCAACATTAAAACAACACTGGCTCAACGCCTCATTTTTCCTGGGAATGCCTTAGCAACAACAAAACACGAGCCTGCATCATTAGTGCCAGAATCATTTTAAATCAGTTTCACAGCTAATACACTTACCTTTACATATATTTTTGACAATAAATTATTGGATAGCAAGTCAAGTCTATTCACAAATGTTACACTGTGTTTGCAAAATACAGGGTTATAACAATACATAAAACAATTTATCAGTAATTATACACCCGTCTGATATTACTGAAGCAAGATTATGAATTGAATGGCTTAGAGATAAAATGATCCGCATTTTCTCATTTTCCTATAGAAGTTTTTAAAGTTAAAATCAATTTTAAAAATATGTATTTTGTTTTTAATGCAATATTGTTACGTCCATAATTAGAAATATAACGGCAGTTTTGCATTGGTGTTTTTTATTCATTCCTACTCGCAGGTTTATAGTTATCAATGTCGTAAATCCCATTTCTGGCAATTTTTCTTTCACTTTATTTTATTAATAAACCTTGAAATTTAGAAATATATATTTATTTTTAAAAGTCACAAACTTGCATAGAAACTATTTAGTATCTCATCATCTTGCTCCAGTAAAAAATTGGTAATGATTGGCAAAACACAAACTAATATATAGAAGGGGTGTTTTATAACATTTCAGCAGCCATTTTCTGTATATCTCAGAGGTAAACTGATCCAAGTAAAAATGTCCCTATATAAACTGATGGACTTGGATCATTTTACCATTTTACCATTTAAAGGATTCTATTTGTTCACATTTGAAATTCATAAAAGGTCAAACTGAGGTCGTTTTTAAGGTCAAGGTCAAATTAAGCTTTAATTTATATATATTTTTTAATAAATCGCTATCGTTTCAGAACTAAACATATCGTAGATACACATATAATATGTTTTTTCGCATTATTTTTCCAAGGGATTCTATTTGCTTACATTTCAGTTTTTCTAAGAGGTCAAATTGAGGACATTTTCAAAGTCAAGGTCTAATTAAACTCAAGAATGTGAACAATTTGCATTTTTTAGGTGCAAAAAAATGCCAAATGCCAAAATATTTAAATGACAAAAATGTTAACAAATGCTTCTCAACATAATTTGACTCGGTTGAAACAACACATAAAACCCCATCAGAATTCTTCTTAGGAAAAGTCTCGTTTTCGGGTAAAATCCAAAATGGCCGCCATTATTAAACCAGCAATCTACATATTTTTTAAAATCGCTATTATTTCAGAACTAAGCATCGTAGAGCCACATATAAATTATAATATGTTTTTTTAAGGGATTCTATTTATTTACATTTCAAATTTCTAAAAGGTCAAACTGAGGCCATTTTCAAGGTTAAGGTCATATTAGTCCTAAAAATGTGAACAATTAACATTTTTAAGTGCACAAGTGCCAAAATATTTTATTTACAAGAATGTTAACAAATGTTTTTCAACATAATTTTACTCGTTGGTGCTATGTGAAGAACACATAAAACCCCACCCAAATCAACCTTGGGAAAAGCCTCGTTTTCTGGTAAAATCTAAAATGGCCGCCATTATGCCAGTAATTAGTGTATTTTTTTAATAAATCTCTATCTTTTTGGAAACTAAGCATGGTAGAGCCACATATAATATGTCTTTACGCACTATTTTTTTCTGGGATTCTACTTGGTCACATCTCAAATTCCTAGGAAGTCAAACTGAGGTCATTTCAAAGTCAATGTCAAATTAGACCTAAAATATAAATTATTCACATTTTTAAGTTTTCAAATGCAGAAATATTTAATGGACAAAACGTTAACAAATGCTATTCATCATAAATTGACTCGGTGTGGCTATTTAAAAACACACTTAAAACCTCACCTGAATGCAAAATGCCCCCATTTCAACCAGTAATTGAGCAAAATCCATATAATTTGGTCAGTCAGTCAATGATACAGTATTGGATTACGTTGGATTGCTTTACACTGCTTTAGTAGTGTATGTGTAGTGTAGTATGTACTAAAGACGAAGAACATAATCTCAGAATGGGAAATTATGTTGGTGCATCAGTCTCAGTATCTGCACAACTGAGCCTGATCATGAGTATAAAACATTTCCGGTGAATTTGTCCAATAAACAGGCCTTAATAAACCTTTTGCTGAATACATGGCCAATGTTGACTTTACTGTCCAGCATGCAGAAGGTGATTCAAATTATAAGATATGTACCGTGGCCAGCAGGTCAGCACAAGCAGGTGTTATCGCAGACGATACGGATATTTTTCTGTCAAGTTTGGCTATCATGCTCATGGTCGTTTCAGACATTGCCTATCGCCGCTTGAAGCTGAGCCCGCAATATATAATTATGAAATTAAAAGCTAGTCTGATGATGAATGCATTCAACAACCAGACATACTTTTCAACCTGAACTCAGAAAGGGAAACACTGGCATGGCCTTGACTACGCTGTTAATTTGTATTGTCAATAGAGTTGGCGACAAAATGTTGTGGAACACCTTTCTCCTGCAACTTCTGAACTAGTCAACTAGTGAAGTGTAAGTGTTATCTCATTTGACACAAATATCCGACCTTTATACATTTATTAGAAAATAGAGGTGGTGTACCCCTTAGACATGAACGTGTTTTATACTTTCAGGTGGTGTTATAGGCGTGTTCTGTATCAAAACATATTACCACTATGTGTTGATATTTACAAAACCTTAACGGATATGCACATCTAAACTAACCTTATGATCTGTATGTGTTTTTACATTTTTAAAACCCAGCACTGTGTGGAGTGTAGATTTGTTAATGCGCGACTTGTTCTCACTTGCATATATGTGCCTCTATATTGTCTTCTTGTCGTCTATTATCATACATGTACATGTCACGAAAATATATAAAATTGCACAATAAGTGGACTGGACTAACAAAAGGGCACAATAAGTACCTAGGCTAGAAAATGACACAATAAGGGAGCTGGACTACATCGAGGGCGGGGAGGGGGGGGGGGGCACGTGACCCCTTGGTCCGCCCCAAATTATACTACACAAGCGCTCGTTGGTGGTTGGTTTATTGCTGTCACTTCGTCGCAATGATACGGGAAACGTTACGGGATCCTGAAGGAGCGACCACATTGGCGGCAGCAGGTTATGTAGATTTATTGAACAAAATACTTTTGGCTTTATATTTCCAAGATTTGAAATGATTGTATTCATGGTTTCATTCTATTCACTCGACAAGTTTAAATTTAATATATGTCATCGTCTAAAATGACATAGAATAAGATTTGTAAGGGCATTAATGCCTAAAATGAAATATTATGGATATCAGAAATAGATGGTGTGCCTCACAATAAGTAGCCAAAAGGGACATATTGCAATATACTTTTATTTCGCGCGGAATTAATTTTCGCGCTAGGACCGTGAGCGCGAAATCATATTCCCAGAATACTGTTCACTACATAGTGTTTCGTGAACTTTGAGACTGGGTTTTAAAGGGTGTGACTGCCGCTGTGCAGTCGACCGTGGTTATGCAATCAATTTGTGTGATTGTCACGTTAACCTGTGAAAGTTTAAATCCTAGGATTTATATTTAAATTAATGAATGACAACGACTGAATGACAACATATGAAATATATTTTTATTATGACAAAAAACATAAATTGATACTAATATTTTTTAATTTATTCCCCTTTTATTCTAAACCTGCTTGCACAAAATCCTTGGTAATACAGTATGTTTTCTGTGTGATTTCTTCGATGACTGCTATTTACCAGCGGGCACGAATGGGTTCAATGATAGATGTCTTGATGTCAACGTTGATCTTTCTTTTATATCAGCAGCAGGATAATAATTAATTAAATGATAACTTGTTGGATTGATAGGGTTAATGAGCAACGCGTGTCCAATGCATTAGACTCAATGGGCAGTCACCCCCCGCCCTCCAGTTAATTGATGATCATAGCATTATGTTTACTTACGATGTTGCTCTATAGTGATTACTAGTCGGGAAGGGTGATGATAGTCGTTACGGCGAGATAACAATTACATGTCTCCAAACCAAAAAAATAAACTTAAAAAAATATTTTTGCGTGCAATTAAAAGACGATGTGGTCAAAAATCGGGTTTGAGCTAAAATTCATACCCGCGAAATTAAAGTATATTACAGTATCACATGTAACTATTGGACCACTAGTAAAAAAATCACTATATAATTTCTGTACTGATCATTTGTGACCTTCGTGTGATTCTTGAAGGTCACAGAAGCTTATGATTGTAATTTGATGAACATAAATGGGCTCTTCGTCCCAATATTAGTCAGAAATGACATATTACAGTTGATTAGGGGTTTTTTAAGTAAAAATGTATTTTGTGCAAAATGCCGTTGGCGACCATCTTGGATTGAAATGCATCTTTTAAAATAAAAACTGGTGACCTCCATAAATCTATTTTCTACCTAAATGCATTAAAAAATCAGGTCCACTGGGAGACCACTGGTTGAAATAAGTGAATACTTGCTTTTCACTTGTGATCGATGGTGGCCATTTTGAATTTTGCGCTCTACAAAATTCCGCCCACCTTTTCTAAAGAGCCGTAGAAGGTTATTGTTTGTCAAATATCTTACTTGCCTAGGTTGGTCACGGAATCATGGTTTTGGAAACTGCTATTATATGATTTTTTTAGTAATTTAACCTCTGTGCGCCCTTTCAAACTACATTTAGGACACTTCCACCCCTTGCACACCTTGCCTTTTGATATGTTGCTTGTCATACTTCTAACAAACTGAAATTTTCAGCTTGTTACGAATTTGTTCCACGTATTAGGTTAATTTTCCTGGACTATAATATCTATGTCGACGTCGGTCCCAATATAATGGCTTAGAGCTGGATTGGAAACTGTATAATGACCGAAGTAATCTTTTCTCAAAGTAAAACTTTTAAACCATAAAATAGTATCCTAGCCAGTGTAGGTGGGTTATACGTAGTTTCATTCGAGATCAATTAATCCACAAACCAGTCAACTTCAGATTTAAAAATATTAAATCATGGCAAAAAGTATTATTTATCAACTTATAGGCCTACCATGAAATAAAAGTAGCAACTATCTCAGGTTGTATTTTTTGGCATTTGCGCAACAGATTTAATCCATTTCTAGGTCTAATTTGACCTTAATCTTGAAAATGACATCAGCATGACCTCCTATGAATTAAAATGTGAAAAAATAGAATCCCTGATTTTTGTGCGAAATATCTTATGTAGTACTATGTTGATTAGTTTTAAATTATATGAATTTTGATCAATTACTGGTGGAACTGGGGGCCATTTTGGATTTTACCCGAAAATGAGGCTTACCCCAATGAGGATTCGGGTGGAGTTTTATGTGTGACTACAATGTTTAGTTCTTAAATGATAGTGATTTTTCTAAATACATAAATTACTGCTTTAAGGGCAGCCAATTTGGATACTTCTGCATTTGAGAACCTAAACAATGCGATTATTTATATTTTAGGTCTAATTTGATATTGACCTTGAAAATGAACTCAGTTTGAACTCTAAGGAATTTGAGATGTGAAAAAATAGAATTAAAAAAAAATAGTGTGGAAAGACATATTATATGTGGCTCACGATGTTTAGTTCTGAAATGATAGCGATTTTTTAAACAATATATAAATTACTGGTTTAATGGCGGCCATTTTGGATTTCACCCGTAAACGAGGCTTTCCCCAAGAGGATTCGGCTAGGGTTTCATGTGTTGTTTTAAATAGCTCGACCGAGTCAAACTATGTTGAAAAACATTTTTTAACATTTGTGTCAAATAAATACTCTGGCACTTAAAATTACAAATTATTCACATTTTTTAGGTCTAATTTGACCTCGACCTTGCAAATGACCTCAGTTTCGCCTCTTATGATTTTTAATTGTGTGCGAAAAGACATATTATATGTGGCTCTACGATGTTTAGTTCTCAAATAATACCGATTTATTAAAAAAAATACATAACATACTGGTGTAATGACGGCCTTTTTGGATTTGCCAGAAAACGAGGCTTTCCCCCAAGGAGGATTTGGGTGGGGTTTTCTGTATGTTTTTATATAGCCCCACCGAGTCAAATTATGTTGAAAGACTTCTACTAACATTTATTTCCATTAAATATTTGAGAATTTTTCACTTAAAACCTTTCTGGTGACGTCAGTTGACCTCTTATAAATATGAAATGTGAACAAATGGAATCCCTTGAAAAAGTTGTGCGAAAAAAACATATTATATGTGGCTCTACGATGTTTAGTTCTCAATTACATAAATTACTGGTTTAATGGCGGCCATTTTGGATTTTACCCGAAAACGAGGCTTTCTCCGAGGTGGGTTCGGGTGAGGCTTATAAGGGGTTTTACATAGCCTCACTGAGTCAAATTCCGTTGAAATACCTTTGTTAACATTTTTGTCCATTTCAATGGTCCGCGATTGCTAGTGGGTGATACATCACGTGGGCAGGACGTCTCAGACAATGCTGGAGAACCACCCAGTAAACACAAAACATTTGTAGAATGTTGGGCTAGCGTCGGAGACGTTGGACCGACGTTGTACAAATGTTATTCAAATGATATGTGTTGGTAATCATCCATCTTCTGTGACCATCTTTCAAACAGTTTCGTGTCACAATAACCATGATAACCAATACCTTTTCTACATATTTTCAAGCTCCCCCACGAAATATAAAATAGGTCATGGAACGTGATTTGCAAGATTTCAGGGAGTCTGAAAATATCCGATTCAAAGTACAATTTACCTTTTAATCCAGTGGGCTCGTATACTTGTAGTTAGGATATATCGTAGGCCTCGAATTGTGCCGAAGCCTACAATATGACATAGTAATTTGTACGAGAATACGGGCCGATGTACCAGAATGAACACTGTACGGGGGAAATCGAGCACATTGTGAAATCTCATGCAGAGTAATAGTTCAGGGCCCGTATTCTCGTACAAGTTACGATAAATCGTAGGCTTTGGATTGGTCGAGATGGCCATCTCGACCAATCCAAAGCCTACGATTTATCGTAACTTGTACGAGAATACGGGCCCAGGCAATTAAGTCACTGATGAAGTGAGTAATTTCAGATTCCTTCCCGCTCGTTCAAAATAACTTTATAAAAGATACAAGTTGACACATTATTGTTTAGGGGCTATGTCCATGATATATAGCCTATATATAAAATAAAAAGAAAATAAAGAATACATATGAAATATTTTAATCGTGATATAGTGTTTTCTCCTGGACCAGCACTTGTCGTAGTTGTACTAAACACACCTGAGTTGAATTCTATTTCAACATGTTGGCGAAATTAAGTTCTACGAACGACAGTAACATCGATGGAGTGTTTCGAATACACCAAAACAGGGGAATAATAAATAATAAAATCTTATTTACCAGCCCGCCACATACCACCACAACCCGAAACGCGTATGCTACACTGCTTTAAAGCACAATACACTGAAATGTCTCTATTCTAATAGATATATTTTCAAATAAAAATGAAATGAAATGAATCGGGCTTTAGGCCACCTTTGTGCACATATAGGCTAAACTGGGCCAGGAGAACCTCCTGAGGATGGTGAGATGAGAGAGATGACACTGTCCTCCAGACACAAGATTCGAAATTGGAGCCCTGGCGGTCTGAGGCCGAGCACGCTACCTCTTGGTCACGGAGGCTCCCCACAATACTAACTTTCACACGTGGATGGGGAAGAAACAATTTTGTTTCTTTCAAACCGCCGAGACCGGGAACCGAACCCCGGACTCCGGCGTGAAAGGCAGCGGTGCTAACCACTACCCTAGGGCCCCCGCCCATATATTTTCAAATAATGAAGCAGTTTATGTTTGAATCTTGGTGGAACTTTATTTATTAGATATATTTCATGCAATTACCGAATAATACTATTGCATAACATTAAAAAAAACTGTTGTAGTATGTAACATAATTATAACGACTAAAATACTATCTGTAATATGTGGTAACCCATCATTCGAATGTGAAAGTAGCCGTGCACTGAACAAGCAGACAAGAAGAGAGGGGGATTATGCGGAGCTATATTTCCTTGTAAGGTTTCACCACAATGGTCTGAGTCGCTCAGCAAATACAACACATCGACCCAATGTTAGGCCAATGTTGGCCCATTGTCCACGCCTTCGGCCCAACACTGGTACAATATTGTGTCGCATTTCCTAAATTGCTCCTGTAAATTCTAGAGGGGATCGTACGGACTGGCAGCACGGTCAATTTACCGACTGGCAGCACTCTGCCAATGTAGATTTTTTGCCTATCTGACTGGGTTATTCTGCCTCAATGGAGATTGGATGGAACCCTGCAAACACGAGATGCTGCACAAATGCATTGATGATGGGCCACCGTCGTAGGTGGCTCAACGTCGTGTGTTTCCTGGAATATCTCTACTGCACTCTGTCGGGCTTTGTATCTTGGGCACTCTCTGTCGGCACAGGATATCAACCCGATGCTGCTTCAATGACTGACCAGTGCCGTAGACGGTGGCTCGACATTGAAGCAGCATTAGGGTAGTGTGGCTTATTCGCTGGGAGCTGCATCAAATAGTTTTTACTTCATCTACATACAGATTCTTCATAGATCTACTATCCGCAGCCATGCACTGGTTTATTGGGGGGGGGGGGGGCAACGTTTTTAGATGGGTTATTTAATTTATAATCTATGTATAGTCCCATAAGATTTATTTTAGCGCTATAACCCCTTCAGTGCGGGAACCGTCTTTAGACGTCAGAACGTTAGATTCTGACATCTAAAGACGGTCCCCGCACTGAAAAAAATCTAAAAAGAACTAGAAAAGGAGTTCCCGAACTCCGAGGCCCGGCTTTAGTCTGTTGAGTGTATATAATAGACAATAAATCAGTGTAGGCCTATTGGTCTTCCTCATGGGCCAGAATCCTAAATGTCCAGGATATAATTAAGGAAAGAACCATGGAGACAAGTTCAAATATATCTTCGACGTGCATTCCTTCCCCACCATCACCGGTGCTGGCCAACGTTCATTCAATACTTGTCTACGATGTACCTGGTACAGAGGATGTAGGGCTACCCGCCAAATTCCGGTTCAATGCTGGGCCAGCGTTGCGGCCCATTGCTGGTTCAATGCCGGTCAATCGTCTACGATGCTAGCCCAACACTAATCACCATCGGTTCTGTTGTATACATTGCGCAGAGACTGGCATTCAACCAATGCAGTTTCTATGTTAACCAACAGTCTTCGACGCTAGCCCGTCATTGAAATAACATTGGGTGATTGTACCGTGTTTTCTGACGGCTGCATTTTGGTGACGCTTTTGCATCCCGGCGCCAGAAACACCAGATAACACGAGACATTGGCTCAATGCTGATGTACTGCTGGGCCGTATGCAACGCTGAGCCAACATTATTCCAACCAAAACCCTTTAAGCTCTTAACCACAAATATAATTGTGAATATTTTCTCATTGTTTTTCTGGATCATCCTAATTTATTATACAATGGTTGGTTGGTTGGTTGGTTGGTTGGTTGGTTGGTTGGTTGGTTGGTTGGTTGGATGGTTGGCTGGTTGGTTGGTTGGTCGGTCGGTTGGCTGGCTGGTTGGCTGGCTGGCTGGCTGGCTGGCTGGCTGGTTGTTTGGTTGGTTGGTTGGTTTTGTGGTCAGGGTGAGAGTTAGGGTCCATGGTTTGGGACGGGTAAGGGTTCCAGTACCTGGTTCCCCATAAAACCCGGTATCAACCTGTCAACCGTACTCTCATCATACCCTAAAAGGTCTGACTTTCGTCACCCCTTCAAGGGCATGCCTTTCCATGTTCCCAACCTAGTGCACTGACCGAGGAGAAGTATAGCCTGATTTATAAAAAGGAAAACAATAATACTAATTGATATAAATTATACCTCATCTAATGCATTTACTAATGTAGTCAGATCCTGATTTGAGTCGGATCCGGTAACCGTTGGGTTGTCCAGTGGGGCTTTCCCCAATCTACTTCTCACCAAGAGATCACGTAGATTTTGTCCCCTTTTAAATGCTGTTACACACCGTTTATATAGGATGTTTGGATGTTTTGCTTTAAGTTTATTGAAGGAAGTCTTCACTAATTTAGCTGCCTCCACCGCAGTTGCAGAGTAGGTGATAACAAAGGGGGTCACGCCACTATCCTTAGGGGAAGGTACCGTATTTAAGCCGAATGGAGAATACGTTTTCAGGGCTAATTGTCACTTCCTTGCCGCTTCAAGTCGCCCAATCTTATCTAGAGTTATGTCTCCTGTATTCTTCAATACTTCAAGATACAACACTCTCAGATGGGTCGCCCTGCAGCTCCCGGAATTGAAGTGTGTGGCAACTGCCGTGTCCTTCTTAAGCCGTACATCCGAACGATGTATGTTTATCCTTTTCCTGAAGGAGAGCTCAGTATCTCCCACATAAATTTTTTTGCATTTCGAACAAACTATACAGTAAATACCGTTAGTTGAATCACAATTTTGTGTGGTAGGAATTTGAATTTGATTCCCAGCATCCTGTACGCCCCCCATTGTCTTACCACTCTCTACAACTACTTGTGTCGAACATAGTTTACAGTTCCTAGTAGTGCATCTTTGAGAAGACCCCTTGTTCGGGTTTTTTCTCAATTCACACAATGTTTTATCTTTGATCTTTCGCAAAAAACGTTCCGAGTAACCTCTCTCAACTAGTGCTGCAAAGAGTTTCCTACACGCTATCATTACATCTTGTTTGTTATTACATATTCTAACATATCTAAGGATTTGTAACTTAATTAATCCCTCAAAAGTATGGTTTGGGTAATGCGATTTCTTGTGTAACAGTTCCAAAGTATCTGTTGGTTTAAAATAAACTTTGGTATCAAATGTATACCTATCTCCTTAAAGCTGTTTCCTTTGTAAACCACTGTGTCTAAAAAATGCATTGATTCCGAGCTCAACTCTGCCTTCACAGTAATCGAAGGGTGATGGGTATTCACAATTTTTCACAAATTTGTAAAAGTCTTCCTTGTAGTGTTCCCAGATCATAAAAATATCATCTAGGAACCTCTAGTACACTGAGGGTTTTAGGACGCATTTTTCTAATGCTTTTTCCTCCCACTCTGCCAAAAACAAATCAGCATAATTTGGTGCAAATTTCTTACCCATCGAAGTTCCCCACGTTTGTAGGTACCATTGGCTGCTAAACTCAAAATCATTGTTTTCTAAATAATTGTTTAATAATTTTAAAATTTCTTTATCCGGCCTATTCGGGTCTGGATTCTTATTAAATATTTGTTTGACAGCCTCTAACCCATTGGTATTATATATGTTTGTATAAAGACTGTCAACATCTATTGTGGCTATAAATGCCCCTTCCTTCGCTTTAATTTCCGCAATTTTGTTAATAAAGTCATTAGTATCCTTTAGATATGATTTACGTTGTTTTGCAAGCGGTGCTAAAAAATGATCTATATATCCGGCTGACGCATAACTTTCACTACCGCAATCCGCTATTATTGGTCTGCCCGGTGGGACTTTTCCCTCTCCCGGCCACACTTGTCTATCTTTATGTATTTTCGGTAATAAATACATTCTACGTGGTGCAGGGTCTTCTTTCAAATAAGATAGTTGTGCTGCATTAATAAATCGGCGGTTAGCCAAACTTTAAAAAAATATCGTTTATTTTTGGTATCGACTTGGGGAAAACTGGTTCCTCTAAGCGTTTGTAGTGGACCTGGTTTGCTAGTTGCCTTTCGGCTTCACCTACATAATCCGTTTTGTCCATTACTACAATTGCCGCGCCCTTATCCGCCGGTTTAATTATTATATCCTTATTCTGTTTAAGAGTTTTTATTGCTGTACGTTCCTCTCTGTCTAAATTATCCGGTGTTTTTTTTGAGTTCTAGAGACCCCAAGCTAAGCTCCAGATGGTTCAACTTCAGCTTCAACACTGGGTTAATCAGGCCAGTAGGATTGAAATTAGACTTAGGTCTGAACTTCTGATCTCTAGTTCTCGATTTTTTTTATGAAAAAAGAATGATAGTTTCAATCGGCGCGCCAAGTTTGAGTAGGCCTCCTCTACTTCAATCCTCTTGGTCACTCTCGGCGCCGGGATATATTTGATACCTTTTGCCAAAAGACTTTTACAACTTGCATTTAATTTATATTTTGATAAATTTAGTCGGCCTGAAGCCGACGAGGAGGGAGGGCTACTGACAATCGGTAAACTGTCTTGGTTGCTCTCACTCCCGTCATTTAGTTTAAACATTTCTTAAGTGTGTATAATGCCACTTTGGTTGCATGATCACTGCACCAGTGAATCACATCATTTGGTCCACTCGGGTCACATCTCAGACCTAATTTATTAATATAGGAAACAACAGGTGTATTATCCTTTACAGCTTTCCTATAAATGTCATTGACTCCGCAGACTTTAAGTGCGTACATAGGGTCAATGGCATGTGTGTTGTAGATCCCTGTGTAGTGGATCTTAGCACCACCGAATTTCCTCTTAGCCAATAGGAGACAGTCCTGCATATCTCGACCAATAAAAGAGTTTAAAACTGTCCCTTTTCTCTGCAATACGTCATTAAGTCCAAACATTATAATGACATTTTTTAATTTTGTACAGTCCTTTCTCCTGTAATTTTGCAAAACCTGGGTCAGATGCTGTATCCTTCCCCCAGGAAAAACATGAATTTGAACATGTTTGTATGGCTTAACGTCGTTAATTCTACCGACCATAGAATCACCTATAATCAACGTTTCCGTCGAATTCTCAACCGAAAGACTCAAATTTTTACCTACTTCTGCATCAGTCAAGCCACTCTGATGTTTTACAAACAGCTCAGGCACCCTGTTTACTTGGGTACTCGCCCTAGCTTTTATTGGTGGGGATGTAGTGTCTGAAAGTGCACCATCCACAGACGTAGAGCCTGCTAACTGTAGTTCATCTTGTTGATGGATAACACTCCGAAGCGAGAATTATGGCTATCCAAGGGGTCGATCAAGGAAATTTCCCCCTCACTAGCCTCAGTGACCAGTTTCACTGGTGACACTGGGGCAGTGCTGGGTGCCTCCTTCTCACTAGCATTCTCCAGGGTATCAGATAGTGCCAAAATGACACTTCCACTAGGGAATCCCGACATGTTCCAGTCTCCATTAGCCCTGGAAATAAAGACATTCTGCGGATCTAAGAGGTCTGTGCCTCCGAGGGAGTAATAATTTGTGGGATTTGGTTGTTGTTGGTTTAAAATAAACTTTGGTATCAAATGTATACCTATCTCCTTAAAGCTGTTTCCTTTGTAAACCACTGTGTCTAAAAAATGCATTGATTCCGAGCTCAACTCTGCCTTCACAGTAATCGAAGGGTGATGGGTATTCACAATTTTTCACAAATTTGTAAAAGTCTTCCTTGTAGTGTTCCCAGATCATAAAAATATCATCTAGGAACCTCTAGTACACTGAGGGTTTTAGGACGCATTTTTCTAATGCTTTTTCCTCCCACTCTGCCAAAAACAAATCAGCATAATTTGGTGCAAATTTCTTACCCATCGAAGTTCCCCACGTTTGTAGGTACCATTGGCTGCTAAACTCAAAATCATTGTTTTCTAAATAATTTTTTAATAATTTTAAAATTTCTTTATCCGGCCTATTCGGGTCTGGATTCTTATTAAATATTTGTTTGACAGCCTCTAACCCATTGGTATTATATATGTTTGTATAAAGACTGTCAACATCTATTGTGGCTATAAATGCCCCTTCCTTCGCTTTAATTTCCGCAATTTTGTTAATAAAGTCATTAGTATCCTTTAGATATGATTTACGTTGTTTTGCAAGCGGTGCTAAAAAATGATCTATATATCCGGCTGACGCATAACTTTCACTACCGCAATCCGCTATTATTGGTCTGCCCGGTGGGACTTTTCCCTCTCCCGGCCACACTTGTCTATCTTTATGTATTTTCGGTAATAAATACATTCTACGTGGTGCAGGGTCTTCTTTCAAATAAGATAGTTGTGCTGCATTAATAAATCGGCGGTTAGCCAAACTTTAAAAAATATCGTTTATTTTTGGTATCGACTTGGGGAAAACTGGTTCCTCTAAGCGTTTGTAGTGGACCTGGTTTGCTAGTTGCCTTTCGGCTTCACCTACATAATCCGTTTTGTCCATTACTACAATTGCCGCGCCCTTATCTGCCGGTTTAATTATTATATCCTTATTCTGTTTAAGAGTTTTTATTGCTGTACGTTCCTCTCTGTCTAAATTATCCGGTGTTTTTTTTGAGTTCTAGAGACCCCAAGCTAAGCTCCAGATGGTTCAACTTCAGCTTCAACACTGGGTTAATCAGGCCAGTAGGATTGAAATTAGACTTAGGTCTGAACTTCTGATCTCTAGTTCTCGATTTTTTTTATGAAAAAAGAATGATAGTTTCAATCGGCGCGCCAAGTTTGAGTAGGCCTCCTCTACTTCAATCCTCTTGGTCACTCTCGGCGCCGGGATATATTTGATACCTTTTGCCAAAAGACTTTTACAACTTGCATTTAATTTATATTTTGATAAATTTAGTCGGCCTGAAGCCGACGAGGAGGGAGGGCTACTGACAATCGGTAAACTGTCTTGGTTGCTCTCACTCCCGTCATTTAGTTTAAACATTTCTTAAGTGTGTATAATGCCACTTTGGTTGCATGATCACTGCACCAGTGAATCACATCATTTGGTCCACTCGGGTCACATCTCAGACCTAATTTATTAATATAGGAAACAACAGGTGTATTATCCTTTACAGCTTTCCTATAAATGTCATTGACTCCGCAGACTTTAAGTGCGTACATAGGGTCAATGGCATGTGTGTTGTAGATCCCTGTGTAGTGGATCTTAGCACCACCGAATTTCCTCTTAGCCAATAGGAGACAGTCCTGCATATCTCGACCAATAAAAGAGTTTAAAACTGTCCCTTTTCTCTGCAATACGTCATTAAGTCCAAACATTATAATGACATTTTTTAATTTTGTACAGTCCTTTCTCCTGTAATTTTGCAAAACCTGGGTCAGATGCTGTATCCTTCCCCCAGGAAAAACATGAATTTGAACATGTTTGTATGGCTTAACGTCGTTAATTCTACCGACCATAGAATCACCTAAAATCAACGTTTCCGTCGAATTCTCAACCGAAAGACTCAAATTTTTACCTACTTCTGCATCAGTCAAGCCACTCTGATGTTTTACAAACAGCTCAGGCACCCTGTTTACTTGGGTACTCGCCCTAGCTTTTATTGGTGGGGATGTAGTGTCTGAAAGTGCACCATCCACAGACGTAGAGCCTGCTAACTGTAGTTCATCTTGTTGATGGATAACACTCCGAAGCGAGAATTATGGCTATCCAAGGGGTCAATCAAGGGAATTTCCCCCTCACTAGCCTCAGTGACCAGTTTCACTGGTGACACTGGGGCAGTGCTGGGTGCCTCCTTCTCACTAGCATTCTCCAGGGTATCAGATAGTGCCAAAATGACACTTCCACTAGGGAATCCCGACATGTTCCAGTCTCCATTAGCCCTGGAAATAAAGACATTCTGCGGATCTAAGAGGTCTGTGCTTCCGAGGGAGTAATAATTTGTGGGATTTACCCGACTCTGCTCTGGTGATGTTTGTCCGAGAGGCAGGAAGCCTGATACATTCAGGGTATCACTATACCCGTCTAAATTAGGAATTTTGCTTATCTCATCAGGTGCTCGTTCTGTCACTATGGGTGACAGAGCTGGGCTCCCTGCTTGGTTGGTTGTTTTAGTTAGTGTTAATTAGTTAGTTAGTTAGTTAGTTAGTTATTTAGTTAGTTAGTTAGTTAGTTAGTTAGTTAGTTAGTTATGGGCTAACTAACCAACGGGGCGGGAACCAGGGTCTTCAGGTTGGATGTAAACCAGTGGCTCCCTAGCACTGTCCAGAATGTACCACTGAGGGTTATACTCATTCGTGAAGCATCCTGCCACCCACATCATAATACTTAAGGCCGAATTCGACTAATCGTATCTACTGAGTGTACCGAGCACAAACCACTCTGCTGAATCAACCAGGTTAAACAACCAACTTTATAGGCCTCAACCTAATTTTTGGTCGGTGTCATTTTTAGAAAAACCCTTTAATCAAGCATGTAATAGTTGGCGTCTCATAGAAAAAAACACATGGCTACATTTATCATGTAGCCTACATACGGAATCATGTTATATTTGGAAAAAAAACTTTTAAATTGATTAGTCCACACATCAAATTGTTACTTTGAAGAAAAATGTAGCCAGCCCCCGGGGATGTCGGGGTTAACTGCCCAGACCCGGGATTGAACCGGGGACCTTTAGATCTTCAGTCTAACGCTCTTCCAACTGAGCTATCTAGGCTGGCGAAAGCATAAAGCATCAGAAATCAGCGTGATGTATAATGAATGGGTTATCGGATTAATTATTGGACTTCAACCTGAACACTGTCAAGCACAATAGGCCAACCTAATCTTGATTTAATGCTGAGCCACCGTTTCCGACGATGTCCCAGCATTAAAACATAACATGCATACATACACGTAGCAATATGCGGAAGTATAAACACATATCTGGCGGCACGAGAAACAAACATATTTGCTTCTATAATGGTAATGCTAGGCCTACTTATAGCTTGATATTATGCAGATTTTCAAGAATAGCCTTTTTAACGAGCCCTTTTGTACTTATACAGGGTCTATACATATATCTATAGTTTATTTTGCCTGGGTTTGTATCCTATTTAGAGAGGGGTGCTGTGTGTGGGAAACGGTTGACATTTCTGCACATCAGTCCTTATGAACATGTGCAATATAACGTTTCAAGTCCTTAGGTTAAACAAGTGTTCAGAAATAATAATATTCACGATTATATTTGTCGTTAAGTCTACAATAGGAGCTTAAGAGAGAGGGGGGAATATATTTGGTTAAAATAATGTTGGCCCAGCGTCACAAATTGGCCAATGTATTTGGGTAGTGGACTTACTGGCAATCGGGGATGAAATTGTCACCCTTAGAGCAATTTCCGCAAAGTAACATATTTAAACATAATGCTGGGTTGTTGTTGGGCCATCGTCAGACACGTTGGACCAACATTGGTCAGCCGTCCAGTAGTTGCTGTAGACGCTGGTGTATAAGAATGATGCGTTCGGTCAGTGTTGGAGTAGTGTTGAGCAAGCGTCGTACACGATTGACCGGCATTAAACCAGCAATGGGCTGCGACTCTAGCCAACGTTGAACCGGAATTGGGTGGGTAGGCCTACATCGTGTCCGCATTGTCAAGTTGTGATGTGGATATGAGCCTGAGAGCCACAAGCAGGGATGAGGTCAAATACGTATTTGTATTTGTATTTGCGTATTTGTATTTGATTCTTCCGCATTTGTTTTTGTATTTTCTAAAAGGCCTGTATTGTATTTGTATTTGATCCCTGTATTTGATATTACAGCCAAGAGCCTGGTTGACAGAGGTGAGAGGACCTGTGATCATGGTGACACGGTTGACCAGTCCAGTGTTCATCTGATGGCACCAGAATCTGATGTCACAGTTTGGTAGTGTTTGATGATGTGTGTGTGATTGTATGTGTGTAACATTTAAATTAGATAAAAGTGAGATATCATACCGTTCGGGCTCCGGTATTATCAGGATCTCTTTAACAAATACGAGTAATTTTCATCCACTTGATGTTGTGGGTCACGGTATCCCAAATACTTATCTCTATTACACTAAACGTGAACGGTGTACGGTTGTTGTCACAGAGGCCGTGTTTTCAGATGACCTTAACCGTTATGAGCTTCGTTGGTTATTCACTGCATGAATGTGGACGAGAAAGATTTTATTATCGAGATATCCATAGCTTAGCAACCCACCACCCTCGTAACTCTATGGTCAGGGATGTCGGTAACCTTTAATTATTTATTAATATTTAATGATTTGTTTTTATCACTGCTGCGTAATTTCAACTGCAAATGTTAAACAATCAACAAAAACAAATATTTCATGAACACAATAACTGGTACCACTAACATTTCTCACAGTAGTACGGAATACGGCGTTCGCTCAACGGTTTGGGCTCGATCACTGTTCATAATTGGATGGGTGACCGCCTGGGACTGCCAGGTGCTGGCTCGTCTGACTGACTTTGAGTTGGACGTAAAAGAACCTCAATGGACGTAGGCGCAGTTTCCATCCGGCGAGACCCCCAAATCCACAACATGGATTACTTGGCACATATATAAGGCCATGAATGATATCATGAATGATAACAGGCCTTGCTAAGTTACTCCCGTGGCGCGATTACCCTTTTCGGATAATTTTGACAAAGGTAACCCGTCTAGATATTTTGCTAGGATGTTTATCTGGGTTTTTGTATTAGGAAAACTTATTATGAGTGGAGTTCGATGAGATTTTGTTTATGAAAAATAGCCCACAGACTAGATAGGCCTATAATTATTGAAAGAACCAAGGAGATAATTATATATTCAACGTGTAGGTCTGTTCCTTCCACCACCATCGCCGTACGCGTCTATACGATGTACCTTGTACACACAATGTAGGCCTACCCACCCACTACCGGTTCAATCGTCTACTGACCTACGACGCTGGCCCAACACTAATCCATAACTGGGTCTGCCGTAGACTTTGGGCACTCACGTGGCATTCACCCAATGCTGTCTCGATGTTGACCCGCAGTCTTCAACGTTGGCCCGTTATTGAAACAGCATTGGGTGATTGTACTGTTTTTGTATGATTGTTGCATTATACGGGTGAGGCTTTCTATCCCGGCGCCAGAAACACCAGATAATTCGATGCATTGGCCCAATGCTGATGTAATGCTGGGCCAACGTCTGCGACGCTGGGTCAACATTATTCCAACCAAAACTCTTTAAGCTTCTTACCATATTCGTGAATATTTTTTTTCTGAACACTTGCTAAAGACAAAAGTACTTAACCTAAGGACCTGAAACGTTATATTAGATATGTTCACAAGTACTGTTGTACAGAGATATGAACCGTTTCCCACACACAGCACCCCTCTTTCCCCTAAATAGAACACAAACTCAGGCAAAATAAACTTAATAGGAAAAGGCCTACGGCCGAGCATAATAATGTTCTCAGGCCCATGACATAGGTATTCGAATGAAGCAGAAGGAAAACTAATATATTTACTACGACTTCAGATTGAAAAACTCTTTGGTTTATGCAAAAATAATTCAGCGTTGTAAGGGGCAAGGGTTATTTTGAATCCCTTCTTGTACATATTGAGGCCCACCAGGATCATTTGATCCTGAGGCTCAAAGTCCACAAGTCAGGCATTAAGAAATAAACACACTGCTCTCCAAATACACGAAGCTCTTCTTAGATGATCAGTAATATCATAGAATAACCATAGGCTATGGTTGAAGCGACACAAACAGGATAAGATCATAAAAAAATCAGTATTTTTATTTTGGCTTCTTAATATGGCCATAAGATGTGATGTAAGATGTCCATATACTAGAATTGCGTCTTTTAATTTTCGGGTTGCTGTGGCAACGTAACAAGTTTGCCGAAAGCTCCATTTATCAGTTATTCCCGTATTTCTTACTATGGACATGCATACCCGAAATTAAATTCAGTTCTTGTTTCTCGCTATGCTGGAAAATGCGTAACACAAAATTAAAAAAAACTTACGCAGTTCTAGTCAGTCATGTTCACATCTTATATTATCTTCATTTTAAGCCCAAATAAAAAATACTGCTTTTTGATGATTTTAGTCCGATTGTGTCGCTAAATCTCTTATCCAGTATCTTCGGAAATCAGCGCAAGTTTAATATAAAAAATGGACTGTCTAAGATACGCTGGTTATTCCTGGCGCGAAGTGAATCTGCATGACGCCGATGTCTCCTCTGGGTGATGAGGCGGATATATCCGTATAATCCCTGCCAACTGGACCAGCAGTTCTGCTCTGCAAAGCCAAAAGGCAGTAACTGCTTACTTGAAAAGTAAGCAGTTACTGCCTTTTGGCTTTGCGCGGCAGAGCCGGGACTCGTCCTCAGACGGGGCTGTTTATTTCAATAGGCCATTCAGCGATAATCGGCTGATATTCCATGCTGAATTCTGGCACTCGGCCGTAAACAAACCTGATAGTGTGGTGAGCTTCACGACATGTGCAGCGCATTAGCATCTCCAGAACTGGAGAAAGGAGATGGATATTTCTAGAGACAATGGTGAAAATCTTTCATGTAATTTTTCTGTAAAATACACGTAATTATTAAAGAAATGCAGATAAACTGTAAAACTTAAAAAGAATATTATATATGGAAAAAAACACGTACACTCTAGCCTCGTTAAATTGTTGAACGCACTTCCCAGCAAACACGATATTGATGTTGACCTGTTGCTAGTCCATCATCTACGACGCTGACCTAACATAAATACTGCAACATCGGGTCAGAGTATTGTGTCTGTAGATTCTGCTTTATAATATTATATGCACTATCAAGATTCTGTGATTTCTTGGTACTATTCATAAAATAAGCCCAGGCAAATCTAATATCTAATTCGTCTATATTATGAATGAAATACATTAGCCAACCCAGGAAACATGAGACGTTGGCCCAACGCTGGCTTACTTTTGGCCCACCGTCTACGACAATGGACATTGACCCAGCAGTAAACCAAAGTTGGGCCAACGTCTCATGTTTTTAAATATGTTTTATTAACCGATCAAATCACTGTTATTGGTGATGGAATGTATGTCTAAACATCAAAATTTGCAAATATTTGTGCTCAAATTAAACAAATAATTTTCAATTAATTTTCACCCACTTGAAGTTGTGGGTCGCGGTAGCGAGACACAACTTGAAGTTGGTGAAAATTTAAATAAATTAACTTACCAGATCAGGGTTAAATTAGAATCTAATCTTATGGGCACTGATAGTCACCTGCATGACACGTATCCATTTGTATTTTCTGAAAGCAGCCTCACTTCACAATATCCAATAATGTCAAGGATAAAGGAATGATAACTTACCGGTGAGCCATCCCAGCATAGCGATCACGTAAACGGCCAGCATCTGTGTGCAGTCCTGTCCAATCACCTGACGCATCTCTGAAACACGTGACCGTAAGCTAATTGAACATCAAAGTTATGTAATTATTTTTTGAAGTAGGCTACCATTTGAATCAAATGATAGACCAATGTAGCAAATGTAATTCTAATCACTCCGTCACATTGCTTGGTTTGAAGAGTTTTGATGGAGATGTGACTACGTACTTTAACCCTTTCGACCCCGAAATTACCATTGTTATCTTAATCCTCTACGACACGAATTGCTCTCGTAATTCTCGACTTGTATTGGATGAAGATGACTTGAAAATGTAGAAGTGGGTTGCAAATGAAAAAAAATCTTTAAAAGAGTTCCACGAAAAAATTGTACTAGGTCGTACTAAATCTAAAATTATTTTGCTTACATTTTCTAATACCCGTCAAAACTAGTAATCAAATACGGATACCACAACCCTTTCAGCGCGGGGACCGTCTTTAGACGTCAAAATCTGACGTCTCTAGACGACGTCTCTAGACGTTAGATTTTGACGTCCAAAAACGATCCCCGCAATAAAATAGCCGTAGTCACGTAACATAGGTATTCAATTGAAGCGAACAGAACTAACTAAGGCATTGTTTTATGGTGATATAAAATTAAAAAAAAAATGGTGTCCATGGTTTTTACAAAAATATTTCACGATAATTCGTAGCGCAATCAATCGGTGAACACGATAAAGACTACAGACTCTATATCGCGTGTATCTCAGACTAATCTGCTTATTATATCTATGATCGATCTTACTTTTTGTCGCAAGGAAGAGATAATCCCACGGCATGCAGCAAACTCAGCTTGTGTTGAAATATCACAGAACGGAATATAGAGCGACGTATTCACGATCAATCCTGTGAAACCTCACCATGCCTTAAAGGATCATTTTGCATCCCTTAAAAAAGACTTAATTCGAAGGGTTTTGGATTTAAAAGAATCGTATTTTTTTTTTAAATTGAAAATTTATTTAATTTGTCATCTATTTCAAGTCATTTTATGCACTACAATTCGGGAATTGCGACAGCAATTCGTAGCTTGTAGTGAATGAAGATGTTAGACTTGAAATGGGTGAATCCAGAGTCGCAAACAGCCAAAAAATCCATGACAAACCCATCGTGAACAAGATTTAGGCATGGTGTGACAGTGGTATAGGACTGAATACGTGACCGTTGACATATCACTGAAAATGTTGCATGTCTATATCTGGGATTTAGAGGGTTAACCCTTTAACTATCAGAAATGTGGTCATTATTATCTTCATTCGCTGTGAAGTCTGCATTGCTAGCATGCCCGACCCCACCTTCAATTTTATTGTCCAAGTTTAATATGTTAACCTGAGACAGACGCTGTGATTTAAATTGGCATAGTGGCATTTTGAGAATAAATAATTTTATTCAAAGTGTGATCTGTGACTCGTAATTATATGCATCACCAGCAGGAAAAAGGTCAACAGACATGGGACGTGGCTGGAGTAAAACATTTCCATTCACTTCTGTCAGTAGATGTTAACCCAGGCGCCTAACACGATCCTCACGTATCCATGGAGACTCCCGGGGGGTGCTATGTGGTCCATGCAGACTAGTCTCCTGTTGTCTGCTGTCTGCTGGTCTGCCGCGCAGATAGAGGCAAAAAACAGTGACTGCTGGCTGACTTTGCAGCAATGCCACTACACTGAAAAATCAAACAGTAACTGCTTACTTTTCAAGTAAGCAGTTACTGCTGTTTGTTTTTGCGAGGCAATGGCCTGATTCTCATTTGTGTCACTGTGGATCGTCATTGTAGACGGCCCACTACTATCATGCTAAGTATGGATACTTCCACCAAGAAATCTTTATTGAGATTCATTGCTTCCACAATCATGCCTTGCAACGTTAAAAGACTTTGTACTGCTATATACTAACTTTTAAAGCTGATCTACTTACTTGAAAAGTACACATATACTGCCTTTTGGCTTTGCACAGCAGTTTTCTATCTTGTAAAGTGAAAACAGTCACTGTTTACTTGAAAGAAAATTAAAGGCTGCCTTTTGCCTTTGCATAGCAGTACATTGTCTGGCAAAACCGAAACGGAGTACTTCGTACTTAGAACAGCAAGCAGCTAAGTACTGCCTTCAGACGTTGGACAGCATAGATAGTAGACTTATTCCTAGTATCACTATATTGCAGGTGGTACAGCACACCATCACGTCTATGGATCATGTTTGTTTTTATTTGATGATTTGTGTTCGTTTTAATACTACTGCTGCTTCTCCTGCAGCTGCTGCTGCTGCAGCTCTTGTTGATACTGCTTGCTTTTGTGGCCTCTGTCACTAGTGCTATTACATGCATTATTTGTCTTTCAATCGTACACAAGAAAAACCTTTCCTAGCGAGAACCAAAATTCATCACTCCATACGACATCTCAAACTCTTACATAATTATCCTATGATCAGTAAAATGACACACTATATTGTATAATCACACTAATTTAATAACACACATGTGTAGTAACATACTAACGTAATAATAGACTTACCTATTAACACATTAATTTAATAGCACATTCGTGTATTAACACAGTAGTGTATGAACTAATAATCATATTAAATCACTATTTCATAGCACACTAGTGTAAAAACACACGGATGTAGTACCACACTAATGTAATAAAACTTAGTGCAATAACACACCATAGTGTAATGTAGCTATAATATAATAACACTCGTAATAGCGTAATAGCAAACTAGACTAATGACACGTCATTATAATAACATTGGCATAACACATTAGTGCAATAATACACTAATACCATAAAATGCTGGAGCAATAACACACCGGTGTATTCAAATAGTCATGAGTGCAGCATATCGTCGCCTCGGAGCTAAAGGATCCTATCTGACACTCGTCAGAGTGGCAGATAGGATCCTTTAGCTCCGAGGCGACGATATGCAGTAACACACCAGTGCAAAAACGGTGTATAATACCAGATATACATACGAGTGATGAACAGGCGCATGAACAAAAAAAACCCACCAACTGTCAGTTAGATATGCACAATGGGGAGTATACCACCCGAGTCTCATATTATAATAGAGTAATGCAGATTCGATTTTTAAGGCATGTTGATTGATGTCATGCTTTATCGTTAACATATTCAAAAGATGGTATTTAATTTGCTAATAAAAAGCGAATATCGGGGCCGGTGGTGAAAGGGTTAATAAACTATACAAACTGATAATCATTTATAACTATTTTTGAATAATACTTCACTGTTTTGTTGTGTTTGTTTGTCTGCTTGTTTGTTTGCTTGTTTGTTTCATTTAAACAACACATCATCTATCGTCATGCCATCACGTGTGCTGCTGTTGTTGCTGCTTTTATTTCTGGTACTGTTGTCGATACTGCTTCTTTTTCTTCTATTCCTGCTGTTTCTTCATTGCTGCTGGTTCTGATGCTTCTGATTCTCTTGCTGATACATGCAGTACTTCTACTGCTGTTGCTGATGTTGCTGATACGTCTGCACTGATGCTGTTCACAATTTCACCCATTGCCAGGACCAATTACACTGCTTGCAGGTACATTCTACTGACGCAATCACGCATTCCTCTTCTCCCCCGCCAGCAGCTCTCTTTGTTCAGCCCTCCCCCCTCCCCCCCCCCAGAAGACACAAGACGTTGATCCAATGCTGGGTAACCGTCGTAGACGGTGGCCCAGCATTGGATCAACGTCTGGTCTTTTCTATACATGTTCCAGGACGTTTTTTTCTGTGACGCTAGCCTGGTCACATAATACACTTAATAATAAGCTAGTAGCCTACCAGTGATAATAAACCCAGGTGCGGCTGCTAAAACGGAAAACCAGGCACGCGTTGATGAGTGATCGTCTTGGAAATGAAAGGTCGCAATTAAGAGGCAATTAATTCCCTTTAATAGGCCTGATACATGCAAGGTATTGATTGATAGGCTTGTAGTGTACAGCCCGGTATTTCTCATGAAAATCTGGGTGTCTGAATGGGACTGTATTCTCGCACAAGGCGATGTCGATATAGTTGCCATTTCCCTCTTATAATACGTCCTGAGTAATACAATTTATTGTAGATTATTGTACTTATTTAATTCGTTGATCCTTGTGAAGACTAACGAGATTATCCTGATAAATGGGGCAATTCTGGCACAGAACAGGATGAAGTGGTGGTGGCTGACGCCACTGAACCTCTTACAAGCTCCCATCCACTGTGAGATGCAGTTGACATGCCCAGTGAACAACGTTCATATGCAAGTAGTAAACTGGTAACATTGACGGCCTATTGGTAATAATGTTTTCAATCTGATATTTAAACATGTTGCATTTAAATCACACACCCGTAGGCCTAATTACACATGATATAGGACTGATATTTTGTGTTAACATTAATGCCAGATGGTAATTTATGTTGTATGAGGTCAAAATGAGATATTATTATAATAATCCGAAACTGCATCATATAAGTTAGATCAACTTTTATAATTAATAAAATAATCATATATGCTTTCGTAACAGCTCATAGAAAAGTATATTATGTTGCCAATTCACAACCCTGATAAATTAGCCTTGTAACTTATGTATACTATATATGTAGGCCTACGCTAACGACTCCGACAATAGTGGAGTGCAGCAGCTATCTCAATACAAATATCTGCATTTATCAAATTGCATGTATGTGATTCATGTGGTGGTCCAGGGGAAGGTCTGAGTGACATTTCATGACAAACAAAAAGTTCGTTTAACTGGAATCACGTTGACATGCTTGCGTTAAACTACAAAATCTACAAAGTAGCGAGGGCGGGGGCCCTAGGGTAGTGGTTAGCACCGCTGCCTTTCACGCCAGAGTTCGGGGTTCGGTTCCCGGTCTCGGCGGTTTGAAAGAAACACAAATGTTTCTTCCCCATCCACGTGTGAAAGTTAGTATTGTGGGGAGCCTCCGTGACCGAGAGGTAGCGTGCTCGGTCTCAGACCGCCAGGGATCGAATTTCGAACCCTGTGTCTGGAGGACAGTGTCATCCCAATCATCTCACCATCCTCAGGAGGTCCTCCTGGCCCAGTTTAGCCTATATGTGCACAAAGGTGGCCTAAAGCCCGATTCATTTCATTTCATTTTTACAAAGTAGCGAAGTGTACAAGTAAATAAACCTTAACCCTAATATTCAAGTTGGCATATGAATACATATATATCTATGTATGGAATTTTAGTTCCATCATCTTTTTGTTGACCAAGTAGAATAAATCAGATTCTCTGACAGCAAATTGAGAATCACTTCCTTTGATAACAGGATTTATTATATCACGCCATTTCCCGGTGCGCAGTAAACAACAGGTTGTGCGTGTCCTCCAGCTTTTGTAAATCCCGCAGCCTGTCGTAAACAGACCATGCCCAGAAAATACGACCCAATGCTAGGTTAATGCTGGTCCATCGTCTGCGACGCTGGGCCAATATTGAGCTAACGTATTGTGTTTGATTGCGGCAGAACCCGAAATTCCGAATCCTCACCATCCATCCAGACAAACCACACAATATTGTTCAGCACTTTGCTGACTATTGATTATACCTACCATTCTATCCCTAATTATTCATTTTCGGATGCAAAGCTACATTCGTGTAATTAAAATGAATCGCGATTGTAAGCATATTGTATTAAATTTAAATTATAATTAGTATTCAGATTATGTGAAGTAATCCGTGGTTTATTCTGAGTTGATCAGTCATCAAGAGTGTAAGAAGCTAAAATCAACCATACTGAAAGGTTCTTCCCACGACGAAAAATAGATAAAGGAGGTGAAACTACATGCACGTGTGTCTATTAGCCATGGATGTAAGCCCAATGTCATGACTCAATTGTAACAATACTGCATTGCGATAATGAACAGCAGTAAAAGCTATTGTTGTTGTAGAGTAGCTGGTTTAGAAAGTGTTGTTTACATCTCAGATGCTTAGGCCAATCATGTAATAAAAACATGTGTATTTCACTAAGCAAGATGTTGAAATGCGTGAGCTCAAATTTGAGAAATATGCGTCACACCTGGCACTTTAAAGTAGCTTAACTGTTATTGAAATACAATGTTGTGAATGTTATTGTGTAGGATTTGTATAGGATCAAATTCGCCATTAAAGATTGTAGCAGCCTCCTACTCAGGGCAACACTAGCACAGCAGCTACATGTAGGTGGCCCTGCCACAGTGCTTTGAGAATCTCTTCTGTAATTGCTGCGTTCTGATAGGGCCTCAGAAACTGGTGTCCCGTGACCCACACCTGACCCTGAAACTGTGTCAGGTTCGAGGTTTACTTGCACCTATGAGAGACAAGTTTATATAATTATGTCTCCCTGACACTGGGCTATATGGTTGGCATTATATGCCTATTATTATTATTATTACCAGTACATGCAATCAACCTGTATTGTATAATTGGTTCATATAGTTGGTTCATCCTATACCATGTCGGCCCAGCATGAAAGCAACATTGGATCTGTTATTGTAGACTTGCTTTTGTGTGAGACCAAGATAGCAGCAGTATTTGCACAGTGATTGTAACAACCACTCTTTGTTTGATGTTGGGACATCATCTCAGATTGTGGATTAACATGAACCCCACGCTGGGTCATCGTTCTTACTGGTGTGCAGTTTCTGTCAGCACGATACACTGACCTAATATTGGTTTAACCTTGGAAATATAGTATTTTAGATGTGATGATGTAGTCAAACCCCTCCCTGGTCCATCCTACCCTCTCTTAAAAATGTCAAAACAAGCTATTAATTTCATGAAATTAGTTGCCTGCCTCGCGATGTGTATTCCTGACCATGTGGCTTGGAATGCCAAGGACACTTTTTTTTAGCTATTGTCTTATTGTCAAGATAAAAAATCAGGTCAAATTCATGAATATATCTACAGAACACATACAGTGCAATCAATCAGAGCCACTAGCTGACGCTAGGGGAAGGATAGTGGATCTGATGAATGAGAATGGATTGTAGTCACTAGTAATATCTGATGTGCAAGTTCGACACAGCCGAGTTTCCGAAATGTTTAAAAAACAGCGCATAGTGAAATCGACCATAACGCAATGCCACAAAATTAAAATGCTACAAGCCACATAACACTCTAGGCTTGTTTCTGGTAATAGTTATAGACTCTACTCATGGTGATCCTTTAAAAATCAGAAAAGTTCGCGATGATGTAACGACAGTATCTGTAGGTGATGCTCCGAACTTAGCGACACTATACCCTATCACAAGTATTATGAGCGGCATAAAAATCACCAGAAGACTGCACAACTCCTGCAGTCAAAGCTAACATAAGACGTTGTCTCAGAGGTGAGCCAACGTCTTTTTACAATGCCGGCTCAAGTCAACGTCCTGAGTGTGCCGTGGATTTTATATCAATTTTGCTGTTGAAATGACGAAATATGCCCAAAGCAAAACAGCAGTACGACGACGGGGTGCCTCTAAGCACAACATTATCTTCTCATATCGGGGGCCATATTCATCCGGCCAGCAAATTGAGGCAATTTCATCACCCAATCTTGTCCTCGCCGTTTTTGCCTGATATAATTCAAGTCATTTAGTCTTTGCCTCAGATGCCCCATTCGTAGAATAAGACTCCCCTCGTGTCACATTCTTTGATGTTTTATCTGCTTATGAAGTCGAGCAGCACAAGCCTTGTGTCTTTTCAAATGTTATTTTCTTATGACAATCAAGCCGATTTTTTAAGACAATAATTATGTTACTGTGTTTTTGTGTCCTTTTGGCAAACCGAAGGACATTAAAATGCCAGCTATGTCGTCCGCTGTTCTTAAACTCATTGGTTTACAAATTCTGCGCTGATGTAAACAAAATATGTAAGATTTAAAATAATTCTTGAACTAAACAACACTTAGAGATAATCATGATAATGCTAATATCGCGTCATCCAACATTGTGGCGGCAATTCGATTTTAGACCACCCACGTACCTAGTCATGTTCCTCCTATAGTGTCTGTATTTTGTTTGATGGATAATCAATTGATATAGTAAATTAGGTTTTCTCAGAAAGCGTCTCCTCCCTAATAATTCATTTTCGATACCACTTCCGAATGATCACTAAAGCCTTGTTCACTTACTTTTACAAAGGACAATATCATGCACGTTATTGGTAGACTAGTTGGATCTTTCGAAACAAGGCCTACAAAAAAAAATTGGATGCATTTTCAGCAGAAGCAATTGCAAAACGGCTCTAGCATATGGTGTGCTGAATCTGAAAAAAAACTGTTACTAAGCTTAAATTTGAGTCTTTCATAGTGAATTTTGCAACATAAAAAAAATGTAAAAAAACAGTCGATGATGATCAAATTACCCATGATAAATTGCTGGGGCGGCCATCTTGGAAATAGGCTAAATTAGACCATGTAGGACAATTTTGCAGACTGGTAACACCGATTTTCGGATTCAGCACACCCTAATTATGCTAGAATTGTTTTGCAATTGCTTCTACTAAAAATGCATCAGAGTGTACAGTTTTCTGAAAATCAGCCTTTTCTATGGGTTGTGAGCTGTTTTTTGCTCCTAAATATCATTGCTAAATGCCGTTGTAAATTGAAAACAAATAATGGTGAACAAAGACAGTTATATGTCTCAACTCTTTCGAGTCTGAATTTACCATTGTCATCTTCATTCACTACAAGCCGCGAAATGCTGTCACAATTCTCGACTTGTAGTGGATGAAAATGATTTGATGTGGTTTAAAATTTAAGGAAAATTGGCATGTATTAGTAAACCATATTTATGGAAATTTTCGTTCTAAAACCATTTGTTGTAGGAAAATTAAGTCTGTTTTCAGGAATGCAAAATAATGCTTTAATGCATCGTGAGGGCTTAAAGGGTTAAAAGGAGAGGATTATAAATACACAATCAAACTATTGTCAAATTGAAGACCCGATGGCAGTCGCAGTCGTTCAAAAACGACTGTGTGCCGGCTTGGACTTGATTCAGCCACAGGTGTGTATGTCTTGGAACAACCACAGTCAACTCTTTAACTTCTGTAGACGTCCGTATTACAATGCGTCCGGAACAATCCGCGGATAGCAATTAAACGTTAGACTGCCACAGTTAACGTCTAACGTTAGACTGCCACAGTTAACGTCTGAGACC